>CM070712.1:45730704-46145306 GCA_036346275.1 Otatea glauca | reverse complement strand
AGATCGGATCAATAACAATTTGAAACATCAATGTTAAAAGTCTGAACTTCTCATTAGATGTTGTGCATTCATATGTTCTGGATTTAGAAACATAATGCATATTTTGAGGTTTTAAACTAATGAAGAGTTCATCCTTCAACTTGAATCCAAAGTATGCGATAGGATAATAAAATGAATACGAGTGCATACCTTGGGTTTTTATTTTCATCAAAATTGAGACTAATAAGTATAAAAGCTCAATAATCATGTTAGTCTCATGATGATTAGATTTGTTATTAAACAATGATTTAGCATTAATCTAAAACCAATCACCAAAACCAATGGAGCTTGAACTTACAAAGGTTCGCACTCTAGTTGATCGTCTCCTCTTGAATTCCTCATATAGCGGTGTAGCCTCCTCTCCAGGCGGTAATTTGTTATTGCAAGAGGTGAGTACATAAAGCACTCAACAAGTTGTGCATGAATGCAAGTCTATTATATTATATGCATGGCTTATTCCAAATGAATTTACGAATTGGTTATTTTGCAATAAGCGATGTTATAAAAGAACAAATAAATAGATTGAAATGACAAAAAAACAAATAATAACAATAATAAATTTCTCAATTGTTTCTCAAATATTCCAGACTCACAACCTTAAATCAATTCCATTACTTCCATAGGCAAAACCTCCATTCCCAAATTCATTTTGTTAAAATCTAACCCTTGACTAGTAATTCACGAGCATTGCTCGATCACATGACACGCTATTTGAATTGGTTTGACCTCTGCGGAGGTTATACACTTTACCCATAAGATACAATCATACACCACAAAGGCGAGTAATCATAACAAAGCGTTTACAATGCTCTGTCTAAACCCGATCGCCCTGCAGGTTTCAACGCGATGAGGCCGGTTACCACATTTAGGGCCCCCCTAAAGCGCCATGTGAGTCTACGTTACACGGAACCCACCACCGACAGTATAAAAATCAAGACATTAAAAAGTAATCAGCTAGATCTATCCCATACCAAACATGTAGTTGTATGAATGCTCCTTCAAATGCTTGCATTAAGTCCTTAAATGACCAAGGCAAGACTTGCAAAAATTCACCATTACCAATATACCATACATTACCATTATTAAAACAATGTGATCGCCCAAATACCACATTGTACAAACAATCACAACTCTTGCCATTGCCTCAGTCTAAATCATTTTACCACCCAGATGTTTATCATGCACATATTGCATCAACAATATTGTGTGACAACACTGACACACAAATTCATAAACATGTTCCATACTTTATTAAGCAAGATTAACTTTTTCACATAAATGATATCAATAACTCGTTACATGGATAAAGCAAACTATTTGCGTTCTAACTAACCCATTGGCAATTAATAGCTACCAATTATTAAAGAACCATACTATGGTGACAAATGAAATATGGCATACAAATGACAAGGTAGATTTAAGTTCATTTAGTTGAATAGCTAATCCCAAATTAATTGAAACATGTATATATTGAATTAGCATACAATAGTTTAAACAATTATGACTTTCAAAACATGGGCTCAACATAATTAAAGCACAACTTGGCTTCAAAAGCTCTTGATCCTGCTCTGAACCTTGGTCTTGAGTTGGCTCCTCACTCCACAAGCGCTGGGTACTGAGCTTATACGCGAAGCGAATAATAAAATAATAAATACCAAAATCATATTAAAATCAACTCCAAAAATTAAATAAAATTCACCATTAAATAGAGATCAATTTTATGAATTTAACCCTGAATCACCTCAATCGAGTTCGTATAAGGAGAAGAGCTTTTCAAAGTTTGAAATAAAAGAATAAATCAAGAAAATAGAAAATCCGAATTAACAAAATTATTTTCTATTGAAAAATATATTTATGATGTCATGCTAACGTCGTGAACACTTGGCCCAACCATTGACCGGCGCGTCGGCGCATGGACTCGATCCACGGCCGGTCTTGGTCCACGATTCATGTTGATGTGCTAAAGACGGCGGCGCGAGCGGCGACGCAGCGGCAAGACCGAGCTGAACACGTGGCACCACCCGATTGACAGCGCGTGGCAACACGACAAGCGATGATAGGGACGCGACAAACTAACACCACTCATACGCGGCGCAATGCGGTGCATCGGTACGTGGAGCCGGATGGTGCGACTAAGTGATGAAAATGAGGCGACACACCGATGTGGCTGCTTTGTTGAGCAACAGCGGCACCGCCGGGACCCTATACTTCGGATCAAGCGGTTGAAAGCGAAACTCTAGGACTCACGCGGGTTTGACATCGCGCGAGATCCTAGCAAATCTATTCCAAATCAATGGCCATGGTTGGCTGCGGGCGGCCAGTGACAAGGCATGCGTGGTTGCATCTACGGCATCGATTCACGAATCCAGCGATCCAGAACTCGAGCGGCGTCATGGCGGCGGCGGCGGAAATCTCCCGAGCGAGAATAGTGAAGCGTCGGACGCGACATAGCGGGCTTCTCTGGCGGCGTTTTCACCTCGGTCCAATGCGGCTAAGCGCGCGGCGAACTCGGCGACCTCGGTGCGGCGGAGGCTCAGCGAGCGCGGCGAGCGGCGAAAAATGATGGCGCGGGCTTGGTGAACCGGCGATGTTTTCTAGTTCAAACGTTGCGGCGTAGAATGGGGAAGATAACGCGGCGGTCGGCGCATTAAATAAGCGTCTCGGCGTTGAGTTCGTATAAAACAAGCGGCGGATCACGGGCGGCGAGTCGGTTTGGATATAGCGGTGGCGGCGTGGAAGCATCCTAGGCGTCCATGTGTCGACAATCCGGCTCGAAGCGCAAAACAACGTGGACGAAACACACCGATGTATCGAGAATCCAATGGCTCGGATTCTTCGGTTTTCTCGGTGTTGGGCTAAGTAAATTTGCGGTGGCTCTTGGGTCGGGAACATACGTTGTTCGCCCAACATTTGTTGAGATTTCTAAAGCATTTTAGATAAAACAATTGAAAATTAAATAAAGCCAAATAAAATAGCAAAAATACCTGAAAAATTACGAAAAATATTTTAGGGCATTTGGAACTCAAATAAAGTATTTTCACCAAAACTTTATTTAAATTTTTGATTTTTCAAAAGACTTAAACAAAAGTTCTATTCAAATAAATTCAAAATAATTTAAGTAAATTCTAGAAAATTCAAAAAATATAAAATGCACAATAAATCCATAAAATGCCAAAATTAGGATGTTACAAACCTCCTAACAAAATCTTGTCCCCAGATTTAGGGTCGACTATAGAATATGTTTGAAAATTCTAACTTGAGATCCCATTCACGCTCCCATGTAGGTTCGCTCTGCATGATTGCTCATTGTACTCTGCAAAAACACCGACTTATTTCTAGTTCGCGATCAACTACATCTAAAATCTTGATTGGTTGCTCCTTGTAAGTCGGATCTCCTGCGATTCAATTGACTCAATGGTGTCTCGATCTCGGGCACTCGAAGACACTTTCAAGCCTGACACATGAAACACATGATGTACTCCGTTAATGACTACGGCAATTCTAAGCGGTAAGCAACCTCTCTCTGCGGCTCAAGATTTTAAATAGACCAACATATTTTGGTACAAGCTTTCCTTTAGTATGGAACCTTCTAACTCCTTTGAGAAGGGTAACTCGAGATACACAAAATCATCAAGCTCAAAACTTAATTCTCGTGACGATTATCAACATAACTTTTCCATCATGGTAAGGTAATCTTTAATCTCTATCGATTATAGCAATCGCTCTTGGCTTCTTTAAGGATATTTAGACAATACGCTCTCTCTGTCTCATTCCAATTTAACAGAGTACGACAAGATCGACCATACAAAGCTTCAAATGGCGACATTTGTAAACTTGTAATAAGCATTATTATATCTTAACTCGATATATGTCAAACATTTATCCCATAAAGTAGCATAAGTTAAGGCATAAGGTCTTAACATATCTTCCAAAATCTGATTGACTCTCTCGTCGACCATCTCTCTACGGATGATAAGTGTACTAAAATTCGGACGTGTTCCCATTGCTTCATGCAATTTATTCCGAACCTTGAGGTAAATTGAGTATCTCTATCGACACTATCTTCTTTGGCACTTCATGCAAACACACAATTCTTGGCGTATACAATTCATCAAACAATCCACAACCTTTTGTTTTGCCGCCATGAGTTGTTCATGTTGTTCTTGGCGACTTCTTATGCTACCTCACGGGCTTCATCTTTCGTGTTACGCTTGTTGCTCATCTATCTCATTGGTGACCGTCTGGTCACGGAACCCATAGTAGACAGAGGGGTGTTAGTGCTCCATCTTCGTCAGAAGATGAGGTATAATCAAGACCTTGAAGATAGTCTTCCGAGGTTGGGCTCTCTAGAATATTGTCATTATCTCGGTGAGTATGTTCATTATCAACTTCCATGGGATGCACTACATGGACATCTGCCTTTGGAATCGAGACAGGAATGGGATTATGCTCACCTTTTGATTTCTCAATTGGTGGCACCTTCGTGTCGACCTCATCCATACTAGCCTGAATTTCTAGTAAGTCTGCTTCTGTAACATTTTTGGAAAAAAATCACACTTATATTCATCTTGAAAAATCACACTTATAGTCATTGGCGTCGAGATCGGTGTAGTCGATAAGGTTGAATGAATTTTCTTCATTCATCGCTATGAATTTTTATTACCGGATGCCCTCCTTCTAGCGCCAACTATCGATGTTCAAGACCTAGGGTCTCTATATCGAGTTTATAAAAAGATAATTGCCGGTTTCCAGTATAACAAAGTGGTGAAAGGAACCATGGGAAATTGCTTCTTATTAGCTAAGTGGCCTAACAGAGTATGGAAATTACAGAGCCTATCTGAGATTTTAGAAAGCAAATTCCTAATTGCCAATGCCCTCAGCATTACAAATGGACACTCTATTTATACAGAACACAGATGCGATAGTTGTTTATAAAAAGGTGTTGCACGACTGAAGGGGTCATCCTGCCAAATGGTGTTCTCGCCAAGAGAGACCTTTTGAGGTAACTGCTCGAGAAGTTATTCGTATATCAGGATAACTATCCGCACAAATGGCTGCGTAGAGATAACCACTTTCCCGACCAGTATCACTGGTCAGGACGACTATTTCACAGGTCAAGGATGACCAGTGCAAAGTAATATATAAGGTTCTTAGCTAACTGGTCGAAGACGTAACCAAATAGCTGAATATGGACCTCGTTCTACTTTTATGGGTCCAAAAAATAGAGGATAGTTTTTAACAGTTGTAAGCCCAAAAATAAACGTAGGCTTTAATCCTCGTCAACCATATCCTTATTTGTGACATTCACAATGGGAAGGGGAAAAGAACAATTGACCATGGACGCTGAACCAGCATTTATTTCACTTTACTAATTTTTCAAAGATATTATTTTATAATTTTTAACCACAGGGATAAATAAATTGAACCCATATCTAACCTACGAACAACTAAAAATTGAATGGGAAACAACACTTCTCAAGGGCTCGAGAAAGCCACCGAAACAAGTCTAGGTTTTCTTCCTCTACATGTGTAGGTGGAGTAAGTGGAAGTTCCGAAGGCAGATGTCGATGAAATGTGTCTACAGCAGCTGCCACACCATCTTCATTCCCTATTGCTATTGCCAATTCCATTGCCCGTGATTTTACCTTCAGTAAAGTGCATGAATGGGTTAATTAACACAACTATGCATCTGCTCATTACCACAGAACGCGTTTATGCATCATAAGGTTAACATCATACTCCTATTTGTAATGAAATAATGACACATGAGCACATCATAAAAGATTAGAAACATAGAATATAATTAAAGCATGAAAAGTGATACTACCTCAGGATCAAGCATGAATCTTATTGCATTTGAAAGTGCCTCAACAGTAAGCTCTGTTATAGGAATAGGTGCAGGACCGACACCTCGTGCATGAATTCTCTTGCCCCAGAAGAATTGATCTCCAAAAAATGGCACTACGGTGGTTGGACACTGTTAAGAGTACGAAGAGTAGTCACTGACATTCACAAAAAATTGATGACAGTGGATGGTAAGGAAAATGTACGCCATTTAGTGATTAAAGGAGGCCTAGCATATTGAGGAAACTGTGCGTAGCATGCCTTTATAAGAATATAAGTGTTTTATTTTACAAAAGCTGCAGACTATATTGTCAACTGAACCTTTGCTATGGATGGTGGAGATATCGAGTGCTCTGGTTTTGTACCTATGGTAAAATGTTAAGTAACATCTTTTGTGCTAAAAAGATGAAGGCTGTCATATTCTGAGGCCTCTTATGTTCATTCAACCTCTATCAGTAGTGCAGACTATTTCAGTTGATGAAGAGATTAGTAGCTTACCCCAGCTATCAGCCCTGCAGCTGTCGTACCTGCTCCACCATGATGCACCTTATAAACAAGCGTACAACGTGATTAGTAAATTGAACTCAGAAACAGAAGTAATTCTATTGGATGTTACAAGGTACAAATTACTGAAATATGTCAAGTCGGTTTGTATTTACTCTCCAAAATGTTCTTACTAGTTACTAGGGATATTTGCTGCAAATACTGGCCATACCATCCAATATATTACAGCAAATGGGAGGTTTGCATTAAATAATTTTATAATGGTGTATACAAGTTGTTGCCACGAAAAAATTATAGTACAAAAAAGGGAGCAGGAAAACAATGGCATTGTATGGTTCCAGCAAAGAAGAAATTTCTCATTTTTCATTGCATGGTTTCATCCATTAGACACTTCAGCAGCCCAAAACCATTGTAAGCAAGGAGGCATCATGGAGACACTCATTTTTTACATGCTTAAATGAATGAGCAGTTGGCATGATATGTATTTTATGACTTCTGACATTTAGAGACAAGATTTCCTCCACAACGTATTTTTGCTTTGACATTTCAAGAATGCAAGAAATTCAGTCCCCTCAAAGAGTTCCTTTTCACTTATTAACATGTCTCTCGCAACACTTATATGAAAATTCCTGCAAGTCAACAGAGTGGACCCACCACTGCAGCACAGCGGGGAAACAGCCAGTCATGAGGGCAATCCTCCAAAATGAAGGCGTCAACAGGAACTTCTGAAACTGCAGGTGCAGATTGCATACATAAATAACAAGGGTATACGATGTTCTGTATACATCAGATAGCAATCCCAACATTAAGGGGGAAAAATTACAGAACAATGATTCCACTATTCTAACTACCTACATAAGTTTCTACAAGAGATAAGAAACAGCAATCTACAACAGCAATACTACAGAGCAATGTCCACATGTTAGTACTCACTACCCACATGCTATAGAATAATTATATCACAATATGGTATGCACAATATAAAGATTTGTTAGTAACACCATTAAAATGCTGAAACAAGAAGCTTACAACTTCCAAGATCTCCCCAACCACGGCTAATGATTCCCCTCTGTCCTGTTTCTCCTATCACATCCAAAATGATAGTAGTGACCTTCTTTTCATCATCAAGAGGCTTCAAACACAAAACAAACCACATAATCGGAAATAGATAGTCATTATATCAACAAAACAAAAGCATAAAGAAATGTTTTTGACAATATTTTATCAACCCACTGTGAAAGGATGGTAATAAACCAGATATGATCGTATGGAAGTGTTGTATGAAAAGGGATAAATCATCAATTCCGGTACTCTCCTATTGAGGCTAAAGACATCTGACCTTACAGTCTAAGCAGGTCTATCCATTATTTAAGTAGTAACAGCCACAGTAACATGATTCAGTTCAAAGATAACAAGCAATGACAGTTGGCATGATTTTCGATTCTTGAGCGTTAGATTGGTGGTGCCTGTTGTCATCATTCATAAAACTAAAGCAAAAGTATACCTATTTCTTTGTAAGGTAGTACGATCATTATGGAAAAAAAGAAGATGAAAAATCTATTGGACTGTGATAAAGAATGGCAAAATCATGTTCATGGAAGAAAATTACAGTTAAAGGGAAACAAAGAAACAGGAAGGTAACTTGCATGGCCTGAGAACACAAAATGTAATCCAGATAGCAAACAATACACATTGCAGTCAGAATTACTAAATAAAACAGTAAACAAGGCAAAGTACTATATTATTGAACTGTTTAATCATTATAATTCCTTTCACATAGGGTCCATACCATGCTACCAAAACCAATGTATATTGGTTTGGGACCCTGTTGAAGCCACTGTGAAAGCTCTAGCGGTGGTTGATACTTTGTTCCAAGATTTAAGAGGCAATATCCCACAACATCCACTAGAGGACCCCAATCTACAGAGGACAAGAATGTAGTTAGTACAGGCAACATATACCTGATTATTAAAGCATAAAATTTGCAGTTTAAAGATAATTGCGTTTTAACGACACGTTTTCATCAGCTAGAACAAACAAATGACTAATCTAAAAAAACAAAAAACCATTTTCTAGACCCAATATAACGTTTGAAGTGTTTGTTGACTTCTCAAAAAGTTAATGTACCTTGGACAAATTTTAAAGACCAGAAAGGGACTTATACCGAAATTAAAAGATCAAAAGTGCATGAATCTACACTTAACATAAGAAAAATGAAGCTACATAACACAGAAAGGGTGTTGCGTCATGCATGTGGAAGCTTATTGTACAATGGGTACAGATGTGCTCAAACAATTTCAAATTCATTAACTGATAAATAGTTAGTATAATGAAGTTAATTAAATAAAGTAATATGAAAATACCATTTGGCTTCGGCATAAGATGGGGGCTCCACATGTATCCAGTAGGTAAGTGGGATATGGATCCATGGTATGTGCTGAAGTAAGCAATAGGGGACAATTTTAACTTTTTTCTGAAGTCATTTATGAATCCCCTGGTGCCCCACCAAATTAGTAAATCCAGAATAAGATAGGATAGCTGAATGTGAGAGAAGCGAAGATGTCAGAATCTGAATATATATTTTTGGGGAATTAAGACAACAATTTCACCTTCATACGCAAAAAGGACAATTCACATGTTTAGATGCATGTGCAAGACAGTGAAAAGTTTTGAGGTTATACCCTGTAGGTTGCGCTCTGAGGCATTCGTGCCAATGGGTGAGGAACTCATTAGTTGGCCTGCCTACAAATATTAGCAGTTAGAAAAAACATAAATAGCAACCTCACACAAATAGTACACCATAAACATTTGTTAATAAGCAGAGTATTGTTCTACACCATAAACATTTGTTAATAAGCAGAGTACTGTTCTATCTTTTACAATATATAAATGAGGAAAACTATGTGGCATTACGATTCTCATCGCAAATACATGACCCTATTAGCACTGCAGCCAAAGGGACAAGCTGACATCCATGAGACTAAGCCGTAGCATCAAGTCTGAAGCTTCAAGATTAGTGCATTTTAACTATATGTTAGATATTAGGCTAATAGCAGTATAAGAAAAGATATAACAAATACAATCAGATTAGTAATACATGTCTACGAGGTAGGAGCTTCTTGGTTGAAGTTGTAGCTTACTGAGAATAGTTCTCACTACTCACTAGAGTTTCCCTGGGAGTCAATTGTGATAGCTGTCGAAGTATTCTTAAGCAACGGGAAGAACTAATCTTAAGTAAACTGCAAGAGCAGTATAACTTTGGCTGTTTTTGCGTATTAAACTTTAAGCCATTGATTCAATGCTTTGTAGAAATTTATTGAGCAGTTCCAGAGGGATTCCAATCATTCCGTAGTATAAACTACTATTCTAACACAATCAATAGCAACTGAGACCGAAAAAAAATAGCGTAAAAATCTTCACAGGGATAAACATGATGACAGAATTACATTTGTGAAATGTTTTCATGCTTGTTATCATGCTGGCGGTGAGAGCAGAAAAGACTTACGTCCATGGGAAAGTGAAGAAGATGTGCAGAGGTACTCCAAGTGCCTCAGCAATATGCAGATGTCCTAAGAGTAATAGAATTTGTTAGGAGCACAGAACACTACAGTAGTACTATCAGTATCACAGTATATACATGTTGTATGATACACAAGATACCACATGCCAGAAATGTAACTGGTTACACTATGCTATTAGACCAAGAATCCATTCATCTCAAAGTTTGAAGTCACATGAATGGTCAAGTTGTCAGAACATTGAAGGGACAATTAGTTCAGTAACACTGCAAAGATGCACAAATCGAAAAAGAACATCAGTGTGAAGCTGGGCCCACGTCATTGTGTCAAGGGCGGCGCCCAAGGCGGCAGGACCTCGACTCGTAGCTCGTAGCCTCGGTGGTAGAGGCGTCGGGGTTTCGCCCGTGACCCGATGATGAAGGGATGAGACTAAGAGGAGAAAGAACAGGAGACTAGAGATGGATAATTCTTTCTTACTTCCAAAGGGTGCTTATTCTATCAATATATAGGCACGTAGCACGCTAAGAAAACTGACTAACAAAACAAACCCCCGATTCTAGCTTGCCTTGCATGCCGATTAAGAAAGAAACAAACCCCGATTCTAGCTTGCCTTGCATGCCGATTCGCATGTCTGCTGCTTTCCGTCGAAGCGGTGGTTGTTGCTCTTGGCGCGGGGTCGCCGTAATCTTGGCCCGCATGACATCTCCCACTCGATGGCGGCTCGTCCTCGGCTGGAAACGAGTAGCGATCGATGAAGCGTCGGCATCTTCCCGCGTGGCCGACGCTGCTGTCTCGCCCTTCCAGTGTACCGATGGTGGCGGCGCCCGCAGCGAGCGGAGGGCGTGTTCGATTCCGGTATGGCGGCGCCATTGTGGATCGGAGGAAGAGTGGCGGTGCGGACGGAGCGTCTTGCGACGAACTTCTTCAAGAGCCCACATGGAACACGTCGTGGGCGGGCTCGGGGAGGCGGCTCGGTGGTAAGCGGCGTCGTTGATAGCGGCGATGATGCGGTACGACCGTAGAAGCGCGTCTTGAGCTTCCCGATGTCGGCGCGTGAAGCGAAGATGCGGCCGTTAGCGCGATCGGAGCGGACAGCGCCTACCTGTATCGGACATCCTGTGATGCACATCGTAGTGGCGCTTGTAGACGGCTGGGCTTGCTCAGCGAGGCGGATGTCGGCGAGAATCGTCCGTTCGCCATGTTCTTGGCGGCCGCCGCGACCCTTGTTTCAGCGGGCTCATAGGGCGGATGGAGGGTGGGTCACGGTAGTAGACCGCCGGAGCGGTGTGTCGCGAGCGCGGATTGGTAAGCGGTGTTGTAAATGTACTCGCCAGGGAGCAGTACAACCATTGTCGGGCGATCTCGGTGAAGCGGCGTAGGTACATGGCGATGACCTTGTTGGCGGCCTCGTCGGCCGTCGGTTTGGGGATGGAAGCCGGCGTCATGTGTAGTTTAGCGCCGATAAGGCGCATCAACTCCGCCGGAAGATGGAGGTGAAGGCGGGTCCGATCCGAAACCATGGTGGGGTACACGTGAAGGCGCGCGATCTCGGCGAAGAAAACTGCGCCGCGACTCCATGGTATGCGGTGTGCGAGGAATGAAGTGGCGTGCTTATGAAGCGATCCACCGCCGTGAGGATGACGGACTTCCTCCTGCAGCGTGGCGGCGTCTCGGCGAAATCAAGCCCAATGTCCGTCGGGCCGCGTAGGGCACGAGCGGCGTGGCGAGGCGAGCCGGCCGGTGCGAGATGGTCCGACTTGTAGCGTTGGCATGTGGCGCGGTAGCGTCGTAGTCTGGACCGCTTCGCTGAGGTTAGGGGGAGTGAAAGTCGCGGCGTGAAGCGGTGCAGATCGTTGGGCGCCGCCGTGACCGTCGTCGTGCCGCGGTGGAGATGAGCTCGTGAAGGAGGCGGCGAGCGGGATGTAGAGGTGGCCGTTGAGCGCCACAAGGCCGTCGAGCAACCGGAGAGCAGGCGGCTGCTGCGAGCTCTCCTGGCGGCTACGAGCCGGGTCGGTGGCGTGGGCTGGCGAGCGGTCGGCGAAGTCGAAGCTTGGGCGGAGATGGCGAGATCGCCGGTTCGTCGTGTCGCGTCGGAATGAGCATCGGCCACCGTGTTGGTGTTCTGGGCCTTGTACTCGCGGAGAAGTCGGCCGAGTGGTTTGCCCGCTGATGATCTTTGCGGTATGGTGGCGGTGGTCGATAAGAACTTGAGGCGAAATGATCGGTCGTGCAGTGTGGCGACCCCAAAATCTGGCCGATGGCGAATGGCGGCAGCGAGGCCAATGAGTTCGCTCGTAAGCCGCCGAGGATCGGTGGCGTGGTCACGGGTCAAGCGAAGAATGATCTGGTCTTTGCCGCTTGTGAGGACGGCCGCAGAACCCATGCGTCGGCGTCGCGCTCCAGCGGCCAATTTGGTGAAGTCGGCCGTATGACCGCAGCCGTGGTGGCAGCGGTCTTGGCGCCGTGAATCTTGCCTCGGCCTCGGTGGACGGGAGAATCCTCGCTGCGGAGAAAGGCGGTGGAAGGCGCGGCGTCGAGCGACGTTTTAACGAACTTGCGTAGTAGCCGCCGAGCCGAAGCCGCGCCTGCCCGTCTGAGGCAGAGAACAAGCCAATCCACATTGCTTGTACCTTGGCGGGATCCATGGCGGCCGGAGCGAGATGATGTGGCGAGGTAGGAGATGGAGTCGGCGCCGAACTCGCGCTGATCGCAGCGAAGGCGGTCTTGGTGGAGAACGTCGAGGGCCGGCGCGCGTGACGAGGTGATCGGTCCACGTGGTCTTTGTAGAGGAGGATGTCATCGAAGAAGGCGAGGACGAACCGGCGGAGAGCAACGCGCGGATGTCGTTCATGGCGCTGGAGCGTTCTTGGGGCGTTGCACAACCCGAACGGCATGACCGAGGAACTCGTAGAAGCCGTCGTGTGTGCGGCAGCGGTCTTGGCAATGTCCTCGTCGCGCATCCGGACTTGATGGTAGCCGGGCGGAGATCCGGCTTGGAGAAGAAGCGGGCGCCGTGGAGCTCGTCGAGGTTCGTCGACCAGCGGGATTGGGTACGCGTCCTTGGCCGTGATCGCGTTTAGAGCGCGAAGTCGGCGCAAAAGCGCCGGTGCCATCGACCTTCGCGCGCTAGCGGCACGAGGAGGAGAAGGCGAAGAACCTGCGGATGATGCCTGCTCAAGCATGGCGGCGCAGCAGCGTTCAACTCGTCCTTGTCGTGGCGGGGTATCGGTAGGGACGGTACGCCACCGAGTGCCAACCACGGAAGTAGCGTGATGCCATGGTCGCGGGGCGTGGCGGCGGCATGCCATGGGCTCGGTAAAGGCTGCGCGAACTTCGTCGAGGAGGGTGGCGAGGAGATCGTCGCCGTGCTGCGCCGCTGATCTTTGAAATGGAAAAGCCGGCGGCACGCCAATCCACACAGTGATCGCCGCGCCGAGAAGGTCATGGTGAGGCGGCAAAGTCGAAGGATGGGTCGGCGAGCGAGCCGCTGCGTTCCGGGACCACGTCGTGGCCAAACGAAGCGAGCGAAGAAGTCCGCCGAAGCGCCTCGCCGTTGATGGAGAATGGCGTACTGCGGTACGCCCGAACGCGATGCGTGGTCGCCGTTTGCCACCGTAACTGCGGTTGCCGGGTCGGTGGGCGAGGGCGGGAGGCCGCCTCCTCAGCGGCGAAGTTGTGGGTTGGCCGGTCGAGGAGGAGACCGCCGAGTTGGATGCACATTTGCATCGTCTCGTAGTCGCGGATGTCGGTGTCGCGTGGGCCGAGATCTGCGGCTCGTCGGTGGCGGCTCGTCGCCGGCGTCCTCGTCGTCCTCGAGTGCCAAGTCGAGGAGGAAGATGCGTTAGCATACGGTTGTGGCGCGCCGAACTTCGTTACAATTAAGCGAGGCCCGGCGGCGTCGCTCCTCCATCTCCGTCTGGGACGGCGCAAGCCAGGCGCCTCTGCGCGCGGTGGTTCTTTGGAAGCGGCCGTGGTGGCGCGAAGCAATCTGCAGTCGCGACGAGGCGGCGGAGAGGCCCTTTGGTGCGAGTGGCGAGGTTGTGGCGTGGAGGCCCAGCGCGATCGCGGCTACAACTGGCGAAACTCATGGCGGCGGAGGCTGCGGGTTGTGGATCTCGGCGTCGGTGTGAGGAGGTTGCTTGGCGGCGGTGAAAAGTTGCGCTTCGGGCTTCCAGTGAGTCTTGGCCGTGGCGAGAAGCGAGGCCTCAAACCGGTCCTAGTACTCGGCAGCCGAGCGCGTCGTCTGCATGCCACGAGTTCGCCGAGCGGGTTGGAAGCAGAGCGGTCCAGCGGGTGATGGCGGCTCGGTGAAGCGCCTCGCGGTGGTGTGCCCTCGTCATGGCGAATCTGCATGAACCACGGTAGGCACCCTCCTCCGGGTTGTATGATGCCATCCATACCTTTTCCTCTTCGGGATCGTTGTTGGTGAAAATAGGACTCGGCGAGTGATGAACGCCGGGATCGGATTTCCGTCAAACTTGGGAAAATCCATCTTACGGAAGCCTTAGCGGCGATCGTTGTGGTGCTCGCCGCCATGCGGCCATTGGCCCGCGAGCGAGGAGTCGGTGGTGCGTTGCTCGGCGTGTCGAACTTAGTGCGAGGTCTCGACGACGCGGTCAACACAGTGATGAGGGCGCGAGATCGGTTGTCGTCGATTCGGCCATTGGTGTGGATCTGCAGCGGAATTAGAGGCGGCGTGCGGCGGAAATGGGCGGGGCCGCGGTGTAGTGGAGAGTGCGGATCGTGATACCAAGTTGTCAAGAAGGCGGCGCCAAGGCGGCGAGGACCTCGACTACGTGGCTCGTAGCCTCGGTGGTAGGCGTCGGGGTTTACGCGTCGGCCGATGATGAAGGGATGAGACTAAGAGGAGAAAGAACGAGGAGACTAGAGATGGATAATTCTTTCTTACTTCAAAGGTGCTTATTCTATCAATATATAGGCGTAGCACGCTTGTAAGGAAACAGCTAACAAAGGAAACAAACCCCTGATTCTAGCTTGCCCTTGCTAGATTAAGAAGAAACAAACCCCTGATTCTAGCTTGCCTTGCATGCCGATTAAGAAAGAAACAAACAAACCCCGATTCTATCTTGCCTTGCATGCCGATTCGCATGTCTGTTGCTTTCCTAAATCGGTATTGGTGGTTGTTGCTCTTGGTGAGGTCGGCCCAGTAATCTGGAGCCCATGACACATGATAGCACATAGATATTGCTTCCAACTCTGTGATCTTTGTGGTGTCATCGAGCAATTTGCTCAAACTTTAAAATGTGAGCAAGCAGAGGATATTCCCTTAGGGTGTTTGGTTTGAGGCAGGACGGTGAATAGACCATCCGATCCTAGCTCGAATCTAATCCATTTGTTTGGTTTGAGGAATGGAATGGATTGGTACATCGCCACCTCATCCCTCGAAAGCAAAAGGCTAGTACAAAATGAGGATTGGGTCATCCCACCAAATTTGAGGGATGATCTCATGATGGGCGTGTTTACTTATTTGTCCTGACAACAGTCACTTGTCTTTCTTTTTGTTTTAAGAAAATCTACATGGTGGTAATTTTCAACTGTGGCATTGCAATTACTGGCTGTTGGTGGAATATGTCAACAAGTCAAGAACTGTGCAGGAGATTTATTGGCTTTAATTGAATGCAAAATACTATGTAGTTTCAGGGACTCAAAAACCAGAATTGCTAAGACAAAAGCTAACATAGTTTCATGTACAAAGTACTCTTATCTATCTATTATATAATTGAAACAGGGTTAATTGAAGGCACCACTTTTGCTTGAGAGGTTAGAAATGTCCATGTTTGGAAGAATGAAAAGTGTCGAACAGATAAAGATATCCAAGTTCTATGATGAATACAACTCTATATCATATATAAAGGTATATATTGGGCCACCTAGCAACACAATTGAGTGTGATTCAGAGCTAGTTAGATAGAATAACATGTTAAATCAACAAAGGTGATAAAAATCTTAGAACATGAAGCAAAGAAGCAGTGTAATGATGGACAGACCCACCTAAAGCAGGAGGATTTGCAATTATCGCCTGAGCTCTGAAAGGTATTCCAGTATCCAAATCAGGTTCTGTGCATGCAGGTAGAACAGAAAAATGATTTCCTTAAGCTGCTTTCTTTGAACAGAAATCTCTGCAGGCCCAGCCAGGCAAAATCCTTTGTTTTTGGTCATATCTGCAGTTGAAAGTGCATCCCACAATCAAATTGAGTATGAGTGTAGTGCAAGAATACTTATAAATTTAATTCGCTAAAAAATTGGATGCCTGTTATTCCTTAGAGAACATGAAAACCATTGTCTCATCATTAACGAAAACAGAGTAGGATTATCATAGGCAATGTTACTTTAACAAGTTCACTCCAATGGACAATCAGGTTAAACAAAAAAAGTAAACAGTTGCATTTTTTAGAGAGCAAGGCAGGGGAGAGGAGGGTTATCTCAGAAGACAAGACAAAACAATAGTGGATATAATATCCTTTTCTGTGCATACACAATATTCATAACATAAGAGCACTAGACAGCAAACCATACACTGAGCCATAATCCGTGGATCACCACCCAATGGGTAAAAATCAACACCAGCTGACTTCACAAAAATGCGGAAATTGACATGAGTCGCCAATCTAACATAATGACCAAATTCCTGCAGAAAATGCCATTCTTTTCTATTATGAGGAAGAAAGAAAAAAATGTACTTATCAATATTCTAAAGGCAGTATGTTATTTTATGACGGCTATGAATGAAATTAGAGGATACTGTGAGACATGATTATTTTATACACTTCAAAATTTGAACAAAAACTCAGATATCTTTCTTTTTTTGTGAACAGCTAATGTAGGATTGAACTGAGCACCTCTATGGTAGAAGATGCCCAGATTAGCCACCCACATGCAAAAACACCTGGTGGGTTTTCTTCCTTCAATTACAACAAGCTATGTTAAATTCAGGGGAAAATGCTATGCATGTAAAATTAGCTCTAAACAAGTGTCGGATAAGTCAAAGTTTGGGTAGAGCTGTAGATGAGTAAACAAGCACTGTAGCTGTGCAGCATCTAAAGATTTCAAAGTAGAGCATACAGGCATAGAGCTTCTTTCTTGCTCATAACCTCAACTGCTGGGCAGGCAGTAATGATGCCATCATCTAAAGTTTTCAGAGAGATAATGATAACTTCACTACTGATTTACTTGAGTGCATACTTTAGAAGATATAGTTAACATATGGATTTTCCAGAAGCCCTTTTTGTCGTTTGGGCTTTCCAATGGGTGTTTGCAAGTTCACTTGCCACTTGCCTGAAGTCGTTTAGCTAATGCTATAAATGGCTGAACATCCCCTCGCGTTCAACTACAAGTATAGCAATCTTCAACTTTGGGACTGACTTGCTCAGCAGATGTAACTTCTTCAATACCACGTGGCAAAGAACCAAAAGCATCAATCTCTGAGAGTTCTGAGGCAACAAGAGCACTACGTGTCATGTCTACCTCAAGTGTACCATCATTCTGGATCTTTACCAGCTTCTCAATTATCTTTATCTGGAACACCAAACAACAATGAATAGCTATAACACGAGTATAAACAAAACAGGCTAAAATTCAATATCGCATATAACTTCCTTTTTATGGTCCAATATCACATATGACCCTAACCATAATTATAGTAAACAACATGCCAAACATCAATCTGTTTCTGGCACCAACATGATGAACTAAGCTAGATAGAGTGATAACTGCAACTAGATATCAGGCTGCTGGTGGAGACTAGTATCCATTTCCACCAACTCTGAATATCAGAACGTCAACAGAACTACTGCATCACTGGTAAGAATACAAACAAATAGACAGTGTCTCATGCAGTTTCTGAAATAAATGTAGACATTGCATAATTAACTAATGTGCTAGGATAAAAAAAAGGTGTAATAGTATACAAACCTTCTCATTTTCTGATAGCATATCCAACGTGAGGCCACACTTAAGCAACCTATCGGAGTATGATCTTACAAGCGTGTTCTTGCCCATTACAACCACCAGAACTTGCAGTTGTGGATTTACTGTGCTCGAATCCTGTAGAAAACGGATTGATAATGTTGGCAATAATGATGTTTTGTGTTAAGACGATATCTTGTACTTACCTTGTATAGAGATTGCTAGTATCTGTATTGCCTTATATTTGTGTATTGCCTTGTATAAGCTTTCTTTTGTACCCTTATGTAACACTATATATTCGGCCTATTGACCTCATATTGAATACAAGTGCTATTCATAACATGGTATCGAGCCAACATTTTAGGTTCCTCATCGTTGCACTTGCGCTTTTTCTGGCGGCTTTTTCGTCGTCTCCTCTTACGCTCGATGCGTCTGGCGCCGCTCATCCTCCGCATCGGCGCCTATGTTACTGCGCCGGTCGCGCCATCCGCTTGCCGGTCGCCGAATCGTGCGGTATCTCTCGGCCGGTGCCATTCGCCGGACCGCCTTTGTCGCCATGCCGCCGCGCCACCTTAGTAGCTCGTTGTGGGCGTAGCCGTGCCGTCTGCGTCGGCCGCTTCGTCACCGCCGACCACCGTCTCTGCCTCGGCCGGCCCCGACCTCTGCGCTCCGGTTCTTGAGCTCCGTGCCGTCTGCCCGGCGCCCCGCCTCTGTCGGTCGTGCCGTCGCCCGTCGGCTGGGCATTTGCTCGAGCCAAGACCGCCGGTGCGACCTCTTGCCTCGGTCGGCCTGCCTCTGCTGCGCAAGCGTCTCGCGACTTCTTTTAGGCCGATCCGGCCGCCGGCTGTCACGCCAACTCAAGCGTCCGCCGCGGCTTTGTTTCCGATCGAACTTGAAACCGATCAAACGGTATTTAAGCCGATTTAAGTTCTCGGTAAAAAAAATTATCATCATCTGCAGGTTCATCTTCGGGCATTGTCTCTGTTCCTCGCTGGCCTGTTATTTTCGATGGTCTCAATTATCAAGACTGGGTTCTTCATATGCGGCTTCACATGCGTGGTCGGCGTCTATAGGAGTTTCTTACCGGAGAGCTATCATGTCCGCCTCGTTCTGCTCACGCCACGCTTTGTTATTCTCAAAGATCTGGATGTTGTTGCTCAGCGAAGGCCTCAGATGACTATCTTGATGCTATAGAGTCTTTTCGGACTCAATTTCTCGCATACAAGATATGGATTGATGGAGATGCTCGTGCCTCTGCTATTACGGTTGCTAACATGGAGGTGCATCTCCTTTGGTGATATTGTTGGTTTGTCTTGGCCACGGTGATGTGGCGCATCTTCGCGACCGTATGAGGCTATTGGCGATTCTTTGTACCTTCTTTGTTGTATAGCGAAGCGGTCGTTCTGACGAGGTGATTCAGCGTGGATGAGTTCTATGCACAACTATCCTCGGTATGGCGTCGGCTTGATTCTCTTGGGCCGGAGGTTTGCGCGCCTATCATTCTTTGCCCGACAAAGCCTCTCGCTTGGAGCTTATCGCATCTCGACTTCACGACCGTCTTGGTGAATTTGGCGGTCGTGCTTAGGCGCTTGCTCGTCATCCTCGTGTGACCTTGTTGGAGGCCCTTGCAACTATTCGTAATGTCGGAGACTTGTCTTCGTGGTGCGAACTGCTCGTATCTCCTTTAGTCCTAGCGGTGCCTCGTACTACTCCTCCGCGATGGCGTCTACTTGATGTCGATTACGGAGGGTGGAGGCTTGGCGCACTTCTGCGCAACAAGCGGGCATGTGGGCGGTTACGCTACCGAAGGAAAAAGGATCTTGCTGCGTCGAGTGGGCGCCGCCTAAGAACCTGGACTTACAGGCATTTCTCCAGCGCAGACCTCTGCTGGTTCGACTCTACTCGGGAGATTCTCGCATTTATTCGTCGCATGGTCGCGCATACGGCAGAGTTCTGCTGTTACGCAACTTCGGTCTTCTAGTGAGAAACCACCTTCGCATCCTCTTCAGGTATTTTACCATGGATTCTTGACTACGATGCTTCTTTTTATATGACCTCGATTCCACGAATCTTCATTCCATTAGTCCTCCTGTTGCTCTATCCTTTGTTGAATTTGAGATGGGACCTCTCTTTACATTCTGAGGCGAGGCACTCTTTTGTCTTCCTCTTTTCATGTTCTGTTGTTTCTCATGTTCCCAAAATGACCATGCGGCTCATATCCATTGGCCGGCATTGACCGATCATGGTCATCGTGTTATCCTTGATTCGACTCTTCTTTGTGTTGGGATCGCCGCAGGATCTCTGGTTGGGGCCAGCCTCGTCGCCGTGATTTAGCGTCTCAGGAGCTTGGTAGCTTTGTCTTCCTTCATTGCCTGCGGTCTCTCGATCTCCTCCATCGCTTCGCCTCGATTGCATCTTCTAAGATCGTTTGCTCAATGGCATCATCGTTTATGGCATCTTTGTAGGTCACATCTGTCTTCTTTAGTTAAATCGTGATCTTCGGGATCTGTGTTTGGTGATACCTCTTTAGATTGGTGGGTTGTAAGCAGTAGCAGCTACAACTCCCTATCCTTCGATGAGTCTATATCCAGCGTCCTTTGATCTTGTTCATTCGATGTTTGGGGTCCGGCTCCTTTTGTTTCAAAAGGGGTCATAAATAATATATTCTTTTTATAGATGATTTCTCTCGCCACATTTGGATATACTTTATGTCCTTTTGTAGCGAGGCTTTATCTATCTATAAGAATTTTGCCACTATGATCCGTACTCAGTTTGACTCTCCCATTCGAGTTCTTCGTGCGGACTTCGGCGAGGAGTATCGTGAGAGCCCTTCGTGCTTTTCTTGCTACGTATGGTACTCTTTCTCGTTTTCTTGTCACAGTGCTCATGCTCAAAATGGTTCGTTGGCGCAAGCATCGTCATCTTCTTGAGAGCGGCCGTGCTCTTTTACTTGCCATTGTTCCACCTCCTTTTGGGCTAAGGTTTGCTTCACTGCTACTTGATTAATATTGACCTTCTTACGCTCTTGAGGTGGGATTAGGTGGAGCGTCTTTGTGGCATGCCTCCTGATTATTCTAGTCTTCGCCTCTTTGGGTGTGTATGCTATGTCCTCCTTGCACCTCGTGAACGCACCAAGCTGACCGCTCAGTCTGTTGAGTGTGTTTTCTAGGCTATAGTGCTAAGCATAAGGGATATCATTGTTGGGATCATGTTGGCCGGCGAATCACGAATCTCTCGAGATGTTACTTTTGATGAGTCGTCCATACTACCTTCGTCCTTCTTCGGCTCCAGCATCTCTTGTCGAGCCACTTTCTTTCCGACTTTTCTGATACTCCTGTTGTCACTTTTCCTTCTCTCGGTGTCACGGTTGGCACCTCCTTCTTCGCAAGCCTCTCACAGAGTCTTCACATCCAGTGCCTCCTCCGATGTTTCCTCGACATTGTTCCTTCTTATCCTCATACTACACAAATGCGTCGCGGTGAGGATTCTTCTGGTGTACTGTTGAGTCACCTTCTTGATGCCTCCTCGCTACGCTCTTGCGATGCGTGATCTATTTGGCCTCTGGCGCCTTGGCTTTGCTAGTGCCGTTCTTCTTGGCCGAGCTTCTTATCGCGATCTTTGTTATTCATCGGGAATGGCGACATGCGATGTGCGAAACTTCTTCATCCTTGGCGCTTGTTGGTACGTGGGATCTTATGCCCTTCCTCCATGTGTCCGTCCCATTACATGCAAGTGGGTTTATAAGGTTAAGACTAGCTCGATAGTTCTCTTGGCGCTACAAGGCTCGTCTCGTGGCACGTGGTTTTGCAGGGAGCATGGTCGTGATTATGATGAGACTTTTGCTCTGTGGCTCACATGACCCTGTTCGCGCTCTTCTTGTTGTAGCCTCTGTTCGTGCATGGTCGTCTCTCAACTTGATGTCAAGAATGTCTTTCTTAATGGTGAGCTACGTGAGGAGGTCTATATGCGACCACCACCGAGGTATTACATTCACGAGGGCATGGTTTGTCGACCGCCGCTCTCTTTATGGGCTTAAGCAAGCCCGCCGTGCTTGGTTTGAGTGTTTTCTTTTGTAGTCCTTTGTTCTTGGCTTTTCGCTAGTACTCATGATCCTGCGCTCTTTATTCACACTTAGCATCGTGGTGGACTCTTCTTCATATGTCGATGACATGATCATTCTTGGAGATGATTCACGGTATATTGCATTTGTAAAGACCGTCTCGGTGGCGGTTTCTTATGTCGATATGGGTCCTCCGCTACTTCCTTGGTATTGAAGTTTCTTACGCATCGATAGCTTCTTTTTATTGCAAGAAAGTATATTGGGATCTTCTTCATCATGCTTACTTCTTGACTAGCGCTGTGCAGAGACTCCCATGGAGCTCAATGTTCACCTTTGGTCTCATGATGGTGAACCTCTTGAGATCCTACTCGCTATCGTCATCTTGTTGGGAGTCTTGTTTACCTTAGTGTCACTCGTCACGATATTTAGTATCCTGTTCATATCTTGAGTTAGTTCGTTTCTGCTCCCACTCAGCTCCACTATAGTCATCTTCTTCGTTTTCTGCGATATCTTCGTGGAACTATCTCTCACCGTCTGTTCTTTCCACACTCCAACTCTTTCTGACTCGGGCATACTCGATGCTACAGGCTAGTGATCAATCGATTGTCGATCTCTTTACGCTTATTGTGTTTTTCTTGGTGGTTCTCTCATTGCTTGGAAGACTAAGAAGCGGACCTGACGTTTCTCGTTAGTCTTTGAGGTGAGTTGCGAGCTATGGCTCTTTGTGTGAGAGGTTACAGCTACGGTGGTTACTTGAGGATTTTGTTGTTTGTTTCTACAAGCTCCTCTTTTATCGGACAGTCACAGTGCTATTAGCATTGCTCGAGACCCAATGAAGCATGAGCTGACCAAGCATATCGGTGTTGATGCTTCCTACACGCTCACAAGTCTGAGATCAAGTTGTGGCTCTTGATATGTACCTTGAGCTTGGTTGGCGATTCTTCACGAGACCAGAGCTAGAGCTCATCATAGCTTTTATATCTCCAAACTCGGTGTTGTTGATACACCATGAGTTTGAGGGGCGTTAAACGATTATCAAGTACTTACCTTGTATAGAGATTGCTAGTATCCTATATTGCCTTATATTCGTGTATTGCCTTGTATAGGCTTTCCTTTTATACGTATTGCCTTGTGTAGGCTTTCCTTTTATACGTATTGCCTTGTGTAGGCTTTCCTTTTGTACCCTCATGTAACACTATATATTACGGTCCATTGGCCTCATATTGAATACAAGTGCTATTCATAACATTTTGGAGCAAAAATACCCATAGAACTCGCTAGCATAATTCTCTGTACTCATTATTTCTCTATTAAAATTTCTTTTATTCCATCACTTGGTTTCAGATATAATTACAAAATAACGATTTTATTCGAATACAGTGCGAAGAGGGTTTATCATTTAACCCAACCTGATGCAATCGGAAACTAGATTGCAATATTAACTTTGACACACACTATTTCTACATGGTACTCCCTCCCATCACAAAAGGAAGTCATTTTGGATTATGTGCAGTCAAATGTTATAAACTTTGGCTATCGATATCTTTTTGAATATTTAGATTGGACAAGTAAAAATGATATGTGTAGATTTGACTCGAAAAGTACTTTCACAATATCATGATTTTGTTAGGTTTTATAAATATAATACAATAGAAATGAGTGGTCAATGTTGCATATTGGGGACCGTGTCATGTCCAAAAAGACTTCCTTTTGTGACTGGAAAGAGTATTCAGTAATTTGCTTTTCAAGAAAAAGGAACGAACCTCCAGTTCTGTCGAAGCCATAATAACTTGAGACACGTGTTTAGTGATTATAAAGTGAGAACATGAATAGCATGAACCATAGCAAGCAAATTCTAGACAATGTGATGGCAACCAATCCACAGGCCAGGACAACATGTTACAGCAGGTGCAAAATTAGAAGACCTCGAGCGGTAACCCTGTATCGCAAGTGAGTCAACTATATCCAATCCTGACACCTAAACTAGAACATTGAACACCACAGTTTACCACCTAGCCCTGATCACCGCTTCAACATTTGGTTCGGACCTGGCTAAAGCTTAAACCATCCAATATTATATATGATAAATTCCATCACATTTATATTTTCAGTGGCACTGAACTTGGCGACCGCAAGGTTTCCTTTACGAAATTTACCACCCCAAACATCTCAAATTCCGCGGTTAGACATATGTTACTGCCGAAATCCTTACAATTACGAACCTAGCTGCCGAGAGGAGGGGAACCCATCGGCCTCGGCCGATCCAGAGAACCTCGCGTCCATGGAATTCAGCACGAACTCCCCCATGCCCTCCGCGAAGGAGGACGAGGCGCCCCCGCCGCTGCCTCCCACCCCCTTCCGCCTCCGATCGCCGCCTCCATCTCCCGCCTCCTCCCACTCCGCCACCGCTTCGCCGTTGCACCCCATCCCCACGAGGCCGACGAGGTGGCGACGAGCCGCCACCGCAGGAGAAAGCTACGGCTGCTCCGGCCCCCTTCGCCATTGGCCGCGCCGCCTGGGAGCTCGAAACCCTTGGGGAGTGGACGCGAGCGGACAGAGAGGTGGCTGGCTCGCGAGGAGGCCTCGTTGCCGAGAAGGGGTGGGACCGTGGTTGTGCGAGTGGACCCGTGCGAGGATTGGTGGGGAAATGATCCTTTTCTACCCGTGCATGATATCTTTTTAATTTCATCTGTGACGAATGTGATTATAAAAATAGTTGTTACTGTAAAAATATAAAAGATGATCAGTCTTTCGATGCTTATGTGATTGAGGATAGTGTTATTTTTATGATTATATTTGCAAAGGATAAGATTTAAAAAAAAATGATACAAAACTAGGAAAGTGATCGGCGTAAACTGCGGCAACGAGAGGGAGCCGTCGGGAAGAAACAGGTTTTATTCGGGATGCAACATTGTAGCTACGGAAGAAGGAGCTACTGGGCTTGTGGACATGAGCTATATGCACCGTTTATTCGTTTCTGAGCGGCGGATTAGGGTTTTAGGTGCATGGACTCGATCACTCGAGCGTGGAGGTTCGGCTAAAAAGCGGTGGAGATGTTTCCCACCCGATGTGGTTTGAGCGGTTGGGGGCAATCGAAAATTGGTCAATTTGTATATGTTTGGACCGTTTCGGTGTTCATTTGTTTGGTGCAAGAGGCAAGAGGCCCGAGGCGGATTTAAAAAATAATAATTTTACAAAAGTAAATACCCCAAAAAATTGCAAAAATATCGGTAACAAAAAACTGTCACCAATTCATTTGACAGTACAAATTCGTCGTCATTTTATTTGGTGATAGAAACCATTGTCATTGATTGAATTGGTCGATAAGTTACCTTATTGTGGATTTATTTGGTAGACAGGACTTGTTTGACTCGTCGTATTTTTTTTTATAAAAGTAATACCCCGATTTTAAAAAAATACAAATTCATCGTTGCAGCCTAAGAGCCTGATCCAAGCTCGTGATTTGTCTTCCACATGAGAAACACAATCGCCCGTTCTCCTTCATTGGTATTAAACGGTGCCTGCAGTTTGCATAGGACTCCATTCCTTCCTTGCACACCGGCTTGCGACATATAAACGGAAGTTTACTAATCTCGCCACCTGGTTCTGAAAAAAAACAAAGTCATCACGCGTCGTTGCACTAAGCACAAACTCAAAAACAGCTTGGCATGCAGTTTGCCCCTTATAACACTACTGCTACACCGCCGTGTATCGCCCATTCTCAAATACATATTATTTTAGTTTTCAAATTTTATTTCTAAATCGTATCATTATACATTTTCAAGGTGACTTTTAACCTTTTCGTTTCTATATACTTCTCTTTAGCTATTTTCAATATCATTTGCTATCACGGACTAAAGTAAGGTACATCATTCAAAGATATACTCCTCTAGTGCGAAATAGTTATCGTTTCACATCGACATAGTTTTCAAAACATAACTTTGACCACTAATTTCTATTATAATATATTTATAAAACATAATAAAATTATAATATTATGAAGTATATTTGAGAACAAATCTACATATGATTTTCATGTATCCAATTTAAATAGTAAAAAGATATTTCTGATCAAAGTTTGAAAGTTTAAATATATCCTATATTTAAAATGATAACTATTTACAATCGAAATGAGTAATAAAAAGAATAATATAGTATTTATAGATATACTTTGGTAAAAATACAAGAACCTATAACGAAATTTATTTAGGAACGGAAGAGTATACGAATGGTGCATCTGGAATGCTAATGGTTGGCACTCTCCATTCCGGAATTTGCGGGGAACGATGGCTTCCCTGGCTGAAACAGCGGCGCGCAGATTGATAGCAATGCGCCAGTGCATCATCCATCACTGCTTCGCTTGTAGCGCGGACTAGCTGCTCATTTCCTTCGCGACCCGGATGGATCATGGATGGCTACTGCCGCCGCTACGAGACGAGAGCGACGAAAAGGCAGTCGGTGTCCATCGCGTCATCGCGCCTACAGGCTCAAAAGGATGTGCCGCGTGGAGAGACCGGGAGATGCTTCTAGCGGCCCGTCCAGGTGTGAATCAGGAATTCAGGATGACGACTCACCGTATTAATTCGTCCGGTTGGAAGCAGGATCGAGTGTGCCTGGCTGCCTGCCGGCAAAGCCACGGCGTCTAGTAGCAGACATGAGACCTCATACAACAAGGTTGGTAAGTACGGTATAAGTATTACATAAGATGTAGGTCCTCTAATATATAATAATCTCTTCTATGAAATTGGGCATATCATTTGAAGCTACAATCCTGAATTTTTTTGGAGAAAACAAAGTACTAGACTTTTTTTGGCCTAATATATACTACTAAGTATAAGTAGAAAATGAGGGTCTAGTCTAAGATAAATTTTAACATATGGATAATAATTCATAATCAATCCCAAAGATTGAAGGACATGTTTAACTGTCGCCTTTCATCTTTTCTTTTATTTCATATGAGAAAAAGTACGGAAACATCAACCCGTTAATCACAATACAACCAATTAGACAAAGCCACACCAAGGTTCAGGGATACAAGTCCGCAGAGAATCACATTCCTATTTACCCTGTCACGACTCACAACTCACGGCACCTATCCAATGAACAATCCAATCGGGGCCGGGCTGCCGGCGCGGCCGATCTGATCAAATCAGGCGTCAAACCCCGCAAAATGACGGTAAAACCCAAGAGTTCACCGCGCTAATGACTATAAACTCCCCGTCTCACGGAGTAATCACACACTTCCGTGATAACACCACCAACCTCCCGAGCGGGGAAGCCAAGAGAAGAGCACACGACACCAACGCCTCCCCACGTTTCGAGCTCGCCTCCTCTCCTCCTACGCCTCCTCTAACCAATCAACCACCGCTCCTCGAGAGCTCAGAAAGAAAAATAATCCGGCGGAAACCGGAAGGCTGAGTGGATCGAGGAGGGAGACACGGCGATGGCGGGGAGGTCCTAGGCGCGGCGGGGGGAGCGGCACGCGCATGGCGTCTTCGAGGGTGATGGCGTCGTCGTCGCCGTCGCACACGGCCTCGGATCTCGCGCGCTTCGCGGCGGCCGCCGGCAAGCCCGGCGGGGGAGGCGGTAGCGGGCTGGGTTCCATGAACGTGGAGGAGCTCCTCCGCGGCTTCTGCGGCGACATCCCCCGCCAGCTACCGCGGCCGGCGGCGACCGGCCGATGTTGCCCTCCCGGCGCCGGAGACCGCCACCGCGCCTCGGACGGCGGAGGAGGTATGGAAGGATATCACTGGTGGTGGTCCGGCGCGGGTGGCGCCAGCGGTCCCGGCCGTCGTCGTCGCTGACGCAGGAGCCGGCGCCCCGGAGATGACGCTGGAGGACTTCCTGGCGAGGGAGAGCGAGGTGAAGGAGGACGAGGTTAGGATTTCCGGCGCTCCTGCGGCGGCGGAGGGGCAGGTGGTGATGGGCTTTCTGAACGGGGCGGGGGGTTTGGGAGGCGGCGGCGGGAGGGGGAGGAAGAGGCAGCTGATGGATCCGATGGACCGCGCTGCGATGCAGCGGCAGAAGCGAATGATCAAAAACCGAGAGTCAGCGGCGAGGTCACGGGAGAGAAAGCAGGTGGGTGGAAAAAGCTTGTACTTTCACAGTGATTAAGCTCATTATTTTTCAAATTTGAGTGGGAAGTTTGATGTGTGTTTTTTGGGGTTTTGTTTTGGTTGGTGAAGGCATATATTGTGGAGCTCGAGTCGCTGGTCACGCAGCTCGAGGAAGAGAATGCTCAGCTGTCGAGAGAACAGGTACTGTTCCGAGTTCCCACATCTCCTGTGGTGGTTTGAGGTTGAATGTGGGAAACTGTGTCTATAAGTGCGAGTTTCCATAGCTAGATGAGCTTAAACTTAGTGATCAAGTGGTTTTGCTAAAATTCGAACTTAGTAGGAATACGCCGATGAACACATCGGAATGGCATTGAGGTTTGGCTGTCGGGCCAAAACGCATCATGATGTTACACTTGTTTTTAAGAACATTTGAAGATGTTCTGAAGCGAAGATAATAGTTGTCATTACAGATCACTGAAATAAAAAAAGAAGTTCTGGAATGTTCTAGTGGGATAGCAGGTTCATTATTATCTTGTAAAATTATTGAAATCACATATGGATTCCTACGCATATAAATATTACATTCTGTTTCCCCTGATCTTGGAGAACTTGTACAATCTGAGATGCTATCTGTTCCAAAGAGTGTCCATTTTGAACACTGGATTTGGACAGTTTATTTTAATCTTTTTTTTTTGGGTCTCTGCGGGGAGTGGCGTTTGGTAACACTTGGGTTAAGGAAGTGACAAGGTTTGATCTTTTATGTCAGGTGTTTGCTTAAAGCGTTATTTGCTGGTGTAAAATTTCAAAAACTGCTCATTGCTATATCAACTTGTGTTCTTTTCTCCACATCTTTGTTTACCATTCTTAATTTAGTGCTCAATTCCATTCTATGCCACCTGGATGATGCATGAAACTCATCCTTCTTTGCAAATAACTGATATAGTATGACTCAAGTGTCTAGAGCTTGCATGTTCTTCTCTTTGCAAATGTGTTACCATAATTATCTTTTAGCATTCTCTTATAGTAATAAGCTTATATTTTGGATGTGTTTCAGGAGCAACAAAACCAGAAACGGCTTAAAGAGGTAAGTTTTGTAAGATGTTGTTTTTAATTCTCTATCATAATTGTATATGTTGAAGTACTATATCTGCTTTATTTATTTACTACATATGCCGCATCAAATTCGCAAAGTATTATAATTTGGTATGTAATGCTTTAAATCAGCCCACTAACACAATAATCAATCCATTGTATCGCAATATCGCCCTTTGTTCAATTAGCAGCTAGCTATTCCCTGTCCTCCCCCACTAATCATGTTGAGGTCTTGTAATTAAACTCTATCGTGTTAATATTTATCACTTATCAGTATGTTCGTCTGATTCACAGGAAATTCTGTGACCTCTTTTACGCTAGGAATTGAACCCTTCCAAGTATCTGTAGATCTTCTACCACTTGTTCTGTCAATGCTTCACTAACATTACACTTCTGGAACAGTCTTTGTTTCAGAAAGCATAAGTCGGCCTTCCATTTCAGTTCAATACGCACATTCTTAATTACTTGGAAATGTTCCTAACTGTATTTTGGTCTTATGTGGAAACATACATTACAGAACATAATCCTGGGTAATATATACAATTCATGCATAAAATAAGCATGGTTCTATGATTTCTTGACTCTGGACTGTTCGATGTCTTTGGCTATCTGACACTCCAATGAGCTAACGTGCTTAAGGGTCCTAACTGGCCAGCCCCAAGTGGCTTTGCAAATAAATAAAACGTGATGTTGACAGCATTCAGTTGCATCGACACAACACATGTCAAGCGTGAGATTATCTTTAGTATCTGTCACTTTCTTTTCTTGGGGCCCTTTGCAACAGAAGATAGGTGCATTGCATAGATCCGTGTTATTAAAAAGGCCAGCCTGCAGTTCTGAGTTGTACTTTTTTGCCACAACACCATTTGTCAAGCTGAAGCAGTATAGATTTTTGTGTTGTCTGTTTTTGTCAAGCTGAAGCAGTATAGATTTATGTATTGTCTGTTTTTGTCACTATCACTAGAGGTTGAGAGGGGGTTTGTTTTACAACATGGTTCATGTATATGGACGGATATGGAAAAGGCATAATTGAGTCTACATCTAGCTTAGGAATAGTTCATCTCCATTTGAAGTTGCACTGTAGTTGTCTTCCTTTTTGAGTTACAGACCAGTACTAACAGTACCCTAATTTCATCGTTCGTGCTGGGATTAATTATTCTTCTGATTTGAGATGCTCATTGCCTCATTTCTTTTGGTGCCATTATTTATGCTTCTCTGAATAAATCCTTTTACTTTACGCAGCTCAAGGAAAAAGTGACTCCAGTCATAATTAGGAAAATGCCGTCACAAGATCTTAGAAGAACAAACTCAATGGAGTGGTAGACGAGCCAAGCTCAGTTGCCATCCCCTTACAGTTATATAGCTTTTGCTCCTTTGGTCATTCTTCTATTTATGGGTGTTAACTTAGTTGTGGTAACTTAGAAATAGCATGGGCATTTAGGCGACACAAGCTTAAAGTGGAATCATAAATGTGTTGAGGGGAGAGTGCATGTGAGCAGAAAGGCATGTTGTTCCTATTTGTCACTTGGAAGGTAAACTGAAATATCAGAATGCTAGGATGATCTGATCTAATTAAACGTTGCTTAACCCCTGTTTGGTGCTATGATGATTCAAAAGTGGATTGTACAATCCAACCTAACGTCCGGAATAATCGTTGTTGGGGCCGATTACTAATGTACTCCATCCGTTCAGAAATACAAGATCTATAGTTTTTGCTCAGAAATAAAAGGCTTCATATAGATTTAATAAGGTTTTTCTTACTATTCTTCTATTTATTCTCTCTCAACTATATGTATTTATTCATTACCACTAAATACAAACTATTATCTCATCTTTCAAGACAATTAAGTTGAGGTATCAAGGTTATTTTCACTTACCTTTCTTAATTTCACCTAAAACTTAATCCTTGTACAAAGTCAAAATCGTCGTATATTTTGAGCGGAGAGAGTACATGGCAACAAAGATCTGACATTAGTGTGTAAGCATAACTTGGGGGTCTCAATTTTAATCTGCAAAATTTTAATATTCAAGTGAAATTATTATATATTTCTTCCAAAATATTCTTGATACATGAAGTAGTGAAAATACTATGACGCCGAAGACATGAAAAAAAAAGATACAAAAGTGAACCATAAGCATCATTTGAATTTAATTCTGTAAGCCACACACCTTAATAGCGTATTTATGATAATACCATACAAGGATTCAATATGCAATAAACCGCCCAAGACCCAGAAACTTCCACCCCAAGACCAGGAAGATCAGATAAATCTATACCCTTTTATAATGCACCTAAGCATTCTTTTCTACGTCCATCCCAAATAATACACCCCACTAGAGATAGCTCAACCTTCATGTACCCAGCGAAACATCCCCAGAAACTTGCCTCCATCAAAATTAACCTCTCAGATCTTTCCTCAGCTTTATTCACCCATATCCGATGGCCATTGTTCAATGTGTCTAACTCATCTTTGTGACCCACAACAGATCTCCCCCCACCTCTAGCATCATCTCAAGGAAAAGAAAATAAATATCCTGAAATTAAGGAAAAGGAAACAAATGTTCTAGAAAAGAAAAAGACCATATATTACGTGCTGAGAAAAGAAAATCGAAAGACAGGACACTATACTAGTAACTGCTAAATGTTACAGCTTGTGCCTGGAATAATTAGAGTACGTTTCCTCTTGTAACTGTTACTGAATTATCACCAAGTCTGAACCATATTCATAATACGTTGCAGGAGTGCTAATACAGGGTGTACAAAAACAAAAATGCGGGGGCAGCACTAGGATGTCAGATGAGATGATGCTTGCACGCTCATCACCCAATTACCGAGAGATGATCCTGCCTAACATCAGCAACGAAGATACTTCCGGACTCGCACCACCCAGCTACCACATCAGCATTCGCACACTGCAGATCGGAAGCAACAATGTAGTTAGGAAAAAAAAATCACCTTGCCGCACCAGTGACTTTAACAGTGCATTTGTATGTACATAAGATTTTGCTGATGTACACAAAGTACACAAAACTGTAAAATATATATATATAAACACACACACACAAGATTACAAGTGCTAGCACGACTTGGATGCAGCTAAATCTGGTTTTATTAAAAAAAACATATTCATTGTCAGAGGGGCTATATTGCTCCCACTTACAACCGGAGCTTGGGACTGGGAGTACCTTTGAAAAACCCAACCAGTTAGAATCTCCTCGAAATGAGAATGCTCGCTCATTTTCCCTCCAAAGTCCACAAGTAATCTGCAGTGAGACTATATGTCAGATAACCTACACCTACAATTTCTATGGACTAGCAAAATTAACACTCAAGCTCATTGCCTAAGCTGAATTAACTATGATGAAGTTCTTCGCTAGATTTCAACCATCCAACATGAACATCTGCCAGTGCAGAAGAGAAGTTTACTGCTCCACATAATATCAACATCTTTTTTTCATATAGCATAAACCAACATTGTCATGTCCAGAAGAAGAATTTGCTAGTGTTGCCTATGATACTGAAATTCTCAAAACACTAAATCAGCAAAGATTACATTATAAATCAGTGGAGTTTCTCTTGTTATAATTAGGCATTACCTTACACAACTTAACACGACATGTAATGGCAAGTAGTAAGTAGTACTAATAGCTAAAGAGATAAGGCAAGGCCCAAGGAAATGAGTCAGATGCATACCTCATAATCAACACCTTGGACGTAAATGAAAGATTGGTCAACTGGCGAAACGAAAGGCCTGTAATCTGCGTAAGAAGACAAATACACTATAACTGGAAACTTTATTGCATCATGAAACATTTCATCCCCATTTCACACTTTTTGATTCTTTTACTAATAAATTTTAAGGTTCTTAAATATAAGATTCTTTGTGCCAGCTATAGAAAGTAACATCAGAAGGTAGTAGATCAAACCTCATACTTGGAGCAGCCCACCCATCTTGACAAGGCTGACCACCTACATACAATAACAGAAACTGAAGTGTTCAATTACTCAGGTACTGCAGCGACATGGAACTGCTCGTTAGATCCTTGAACTAACAGAAAGCACGCAAACCAACCTCGAGGATCAAATATGGTGACAGTACGATCAGTTCCACCAGTAGCAATTGGTCCTGAAGGAGAACTACAGACAGAGTATATGATGCCTCCAATGGGACCAGAAATGCGCTGCGCATCCACCATTGTTATTCATTCTTAAGTCCCAGATGCTCAGCTGCAACTAGCCACCATGAGAAAAGACTACAAAGAAATGTAAATTTAACAAGGGATCGACTGGAGTCTAACCTGAGAACCTTCAGCAATTGCCAATATTGAACTACTTTCATTCACTTGTGGCAAGCATTGAACAAAGGTAAATGAAGATGGATACCATAACCTACAGTTTCATTTTTACATACCGAATCGTCAATATTTGCAGATTACAAATAAAGTTTAGATCGCAGATGCTAGGAAAATTATGAAACAATCATAACATGGATGCTGATAGAGAGGTTCATGTGTTTCATCCACAAGGCCGCCTTCAAATGGAAAAATTATCTAGGCAAAGGTCATATGAGAAGCATGAATGGAAGATAGAAGCATGTGGACAGCCATGGATGTCAAGTTTTTAGTTTCAAGTAACACCTCTAATGGATACATGTTACTTTAGCAGCCAACATAGGAGCAATCCGACTTTGAAGTGTTGAAGTATAAGTGAATTGTCCACCTTTCCTCATCAGCTTAAACTTTTGGGTGAACTGGCTGGTGCATGCAACTCAATATGGTATCAGAGATAAGAGGTCTCGAGTTCAAGACTCGGTTAGCGCAATTAAAAAAATAATTGCAGCCCACTTCTATTCCACGTCCTAGGCCTGAGAGAGCCTATATGTGAGGGGGAGTGTTGAAGTATAAGTGAATTGTCCATCTTTCCTCATCAGCTTAAGCTTTTGGGTGAACTTGCTGGTGCATGCAACTCAATAAGAAGAAACAAAGCCAGTTGGACAACATAAATTGTCACAACGGAAAAATCCTGGAAAGAGGAAACTTACGTGCGTAAACTGCGAAGATGAATGTCCTGATCATAGATATCAATGCTCTTGCACAATTCACGAGCAACAGCTAACTGAAAAGAATATCAAATTGTATGGATTGTGTGATATGCAAAGTGCAATGACATATTGATGCTTATGCTAAACTATATAAAATTCAATAGAAAATGCACTGCATCAATTTTAGATCAAGGACGACTAGTGGATTTTGTAGGTAATAGAAAGGCTATAAATATACCGTGGATTGATGCATTGGACTAAAACATATCCCAGCCCAACTTCCTTCCCCAACACCACAATCACGAGGTGGTACTGAATAGGAGGCCCTGTCAATGTCTGAACAAGTTTAGTAATGATATGCTCCTATGTTGGACTTCCTTTAAATTTGAAACTAACAAGAAACTTTTCTTCAGTATTCGTAATTTGAGAATATGAACCTTTTCTTCAGTATTCGTAATCTGAGAATATGATTATCTTATAAAGGTACTACTCAGTTTTCCTGCCAAACTATTGGTAGGAAAACATCTCATGAAGCTTCTCTACTGAAGCTTTAAGTGTTAATATTTACAGAATGCAGTATGATCTACCAAGACCAGATGGAAAAAAGAAGAAAGAACAGGACATAACTCAATATGGAATGTATAATGCAAATGTGAAGCAGCTTCAATAAACATGTTATATTAACAATCGCATCTATCAATAAAACAGACATTTTTCGTATATTGTCTTAAGTTTAACCATGTTATCCAATAAATAGCAGTTCACTTGTTGGCAATTTGCTGAAGAAAAACAAGTAATCATGCCGGTTGGTTTTCTTTCTTTTTTTCAACTTATTCACGTCATGTTGAAGACAAGATAGTAAAGTTACCATCAGCCACAGTGTCCAAACGAGATATAATAAGGTGGCCATAAGAGTCAACTGTTCCCAGAATTAAGCAGTTGTCACCTGGAAAGCCACACAAATTTGGGTATTAAATAAATTCTAGAGTAAGCATGGTTATAGTTTAACAAGACCCAAGAACTGACCAAACTCTACAGTAACACTAGGAGTCAATAGATAGACATGTTAGAAAAAATTACAAAAGAAACATGTAATTTAGTAACCTAGCATTGTGTGAAGACGCCGTGTAACTGGGAATTCAACTTACAAACCTAATCTAAAACTAACCAAATAGCCAAGTCTTATAGCACATTCAACAAACTATAGTTTATTCATTAGAAATTTAGAATATTGCTTATCGCTGAAAATCGAAGTGCATCTGCAGAGTGATGGTTGGTGACAATTAGAAGCCTGGTGGTCAAGCAAAATGTTGAAACAGAAGCAGTTTCCATAAAATTTCGTTCAGTTATTATAATATAATGTTGCAGAAGGTAAAGCTCGAAATGGCAACTCAAAAGGAAGTGTAGATTGCAACACAGTGATAATAAGTTTTGATGGTCACACGGGGAGTTCAGATAGTGAAAATGTGTGCTGAAAAAGTCTGTTTTGAAATCGCTTGTTGTTCTGCTCTGTAAACTCTTATAGGGTGTTGTGATAATCAAGCACGTTGCTGCTTACTATCCTGCTTTTTCTTTCTTTTATTTTGTTTCAACTGCTGTAAGACCTTATTCGGTTTCTCTAATGGAAGCTGATGAGGCTGTTGCCTCCCATGTAAAAAATGGTTTTGACGACTACTTCAGGCAGACTATGTTATGCCAAATGAGTAGCGCAACTACAGCATTTTAGTCTGGGAAATAAGATTCAGCACCACATTATTATGAAATACCGAATATTGCACCTTCACCCTCTGCAAGAACTACACTCTGAATCTCCGAACGATGTGGGCAGCGGTCCACAACTGATGAGCTTATGACCTTTCATTAAAAATGAATTTCAGATAGTACATAAGCACCCAAAAAGAGAGTAACAATGGTCTCAAAGGGAAGACGAGAGTTGTACCTGTGCATTTATAGGAATCAAAAGGCTCTCCTTTCCTTTGGACAGCATCTCGCCTTCCATGGATATCTTTCAGCTCCAAGATAAAAGAGAAAGAGAACTCAACTTGAGATCCGCATTGAATTACTTTGTAGACATAACGGTACAATAATACAAACAAAATTTCTTCCAGTTCGGAGAAGGTAATGATACACGGCAAATTTTACTATTTTCACACACTGACTATCGCTAACAGCAAAACTGAAAAGAATACCACTTTTCCTTCCAATTTCCACTCCGAACACCACCTCCGTACCCTAAACCGGTTAAGATTGGACGAATCCGGTTCGCGATTCAGGAGGGTTTACAGAGAATCTGGTAAGGATGGGTTAACAGCCTACAGGGCTTCAGAATTTCCCGGCGAACACTCTTAACCAACTACTAATGTGCAAGGGCAATCTATACTATTTTTCTGATGGAACAGGGGTCTGATACTGCGGCACAGTACCTCTATCTTGTAGATGCGGCAGCCGGAGGCAAGGTAGGAGGAGCAGGAGGTGCCGGCAGCATTAACCTGACAGGGGACGGATGTGTTAGAGTGGGGGGTTTAGGGTTTTGGAGGTGCCTTGTGCTAAGCGTGCGCGAGAGTGCTGTGTGGATGTGCTGCTGCGTACGTGGACGGCAAGGCGGGTGGGCTGAAGGCAGCCGGGCGAGGGGTCGGAGAGCAGGGACGGCGGGACGGACGCCTTCCGCAGGCTCCGCGCCGTCAGCATCGCCGGCCGCATGTCTTTTCCCCCTCTTTCGCAGGCGAAATCCGCGAGTTTTTGCTTCGTTTGTTAGCTTTTTCCCCACGAGCAGTGGCACCGGGCACGCGCGGCGATTGGATGGGGGCGGCTGAAGTACACAATGCTAGAGACTGTCAACTAGGCCGTGCCGGCCGTAAACGGGCCGTCCTGACACGCCCGTCAGGGCACGTCGTGTTTGGATCGGCACCCGGTACAATTTGGATTCGATATGGCTCAGCACGATTAGGTCTAGTATAATCTGTTTATTTGAAAAATAGCCGTTTTATAACTGTTGGAGGTTTTAAAAAATTCAAAAAAAATCTCAAAAAATTTCCTATAAATAGGGTGGTTGTTCCCCCTCATTTCCAAACCAGCAAACTTGCATTCCCTTCTCTTCATTCTCTTAAGAAAATTCTTTTGCTCTTGATGTTATTTAGCAAAATTCAAAATAGATTTGCCAAAAATCCAAAATTCGACTTTTGGCTTCTGTCAAGAAATCAAGCTAATAATTGATTTAATTTTTATTTTGTTAGTATTTTAAATGATATTAAAGTACTAATATCGTAATTATTTTGCGATTTTCTTTCTGAGCACGGATTTTTCGTCCTTCGGTTTTCGATTTGGGATTTCACGAGGAGCTTCTTATGTGAAGATTTGGCGGATTTTTGAGAAATCAGACGACGTTCAAAATAGGTATGTTATTTGTAAATATTGTAAGCACAAATTAACTGCGAAATCTACAAATGGTACGGAGCACTTGAAGAAACATGCCCGTTCTCCTCGCGGGCCGATGGGTCGAAACGGGCCGGGCCGTTAGTCTCCAAAAAAAATTGAAAACAAATGTAAAAAAAATAGAAAAATATGAAAAATACAAAAAAAATCGGGAAAAATTCAGAATAATTAGATTTTTAAAAAAATATATATATGTAAATTAATCAAAAACTAAAAATATGAAATAAATTCTAAAATAAGAAAAATAATTAGAATTAAATAATTAGTATTATTGATGTTTGACTGTCTCGTTAAAAACTTTGCCAAGTAAAAACTCAACACAAGAAAAATTGCGCAAAGAAAAAAAAGTACAACCTGTAGCTCAGTTATACAGGAAAAAGGTGAAGTTTACAATTATTCTTCCTGATTTTCAGCATGTCTCTTCAAGTGCCCTGTTCCACTTGTAGATTTCATAATTAATTTATGCTTACAATATTTACAAATAGCATACTTTCTTTGAACGTAGACTACAATATTTACAAATAGCATACTTTCTTTGAACGCCGTCTGATGTCTCGAAAATCTACTCAAAATATTCCTAAACTCTATATGTACTTGACGAATACTCATACCAAGGGTACCCCAACGGTCCAGGATAACGAGCAGGCTACCTCAAGCCCATTATCGACCAAAGGACCCGTGGGACCACAAAGGATGCCCCTCCCCGATCGATCAGGACTAGCGTCCCCGACCAAGTAAGGCTTCCGACCCCTGCGGCGGGTCGGGATCCTCCGACTCCGACCAAATTAAGGCAACTTCCGCCAAAGGCCACGTGTCAAAGCCTCGCGGTCACGCCCACGTGCCTGAGACGGGGACAATCGAAGTGATTATGCGGGAGCGGTGGCTCTTTTCCAAGATGGCATAAATGGCTGCTGAAGTCAAGCTCCGATCCCATCAACGATCACGTATATCTGAAGGCACGCTCCTCCCGGCGGTACCAGCGTTACGCGCTTCGCGTCAACCATCGTCGAGTTCAAAGAAAGACAGTGCGCCATTTCCACGCAGCGACCGCTGCCCTACCCGCGGACTACAGGCCAGCGTGGGCAAGCCGGACGACGATCCATCACCGAAGCAATTTCCCTCTCCCAACTTCCCATATAACTTTGCCCCTCCAGTTATATAAAGGGAGGCAGGGGCCTCTGGAAGGGGGGCGTCGGAGAGATCTGCTCTTCTTGCTAGGGCTTTGCGAATACTCTTGTATTCAAACTCTCTGCTCTCATTTGTAAAACGTTGTGCAGCCATCTGCACCTAAGGCAATACAACACCACCGAGCAATGGAGTAGGGACATTCGGCGAACGATATACCTTGGGCTCTCGAGTCTAACCATTCAGGGACAGGAAACGCGTGGCCCATTTGATTTACAAATTTACTTGCCGGTGCTCGAAACGCCGACAGTACTGCGTCTTAATTTTTTGCCCCGGTGGTTGCCGACGCAGTAGCACTTGTAGAGCTTGAGGATGGTACAGGTACTGTAGCTCTTGAGCTTCATAGGATGCAAGAAGCTCATCGGGTGAAATCCCGAAATCAGAAGTTAGGAATGACGAAAAATCCCGTGCTCAATAAAGAAAACTGCAAGAAATAATTACATTATTAGTATTTTAATATCATTTAAAATACTAACAAAATGAAAAATTAAATCATAATTATTACCTTGATTTCTTGACAGAAGTCCGAAGCTAGATTTTGGATTTTTGAATGTTTTGGTAAAACTATTTTGAATTTTGCCAAATTACCACGAAGAGCAAGATAATTTTCACAAAAGAATGAAGAAAAGAGAATGCAAGTTTGCTGGTTTAGAAATGAGGGTGACATCCACCTTATTTATAGGGAAATTTTTAGGATTTTTTGAATTTTTTAAAATCTCTAACTACTATAAAACGATTATTTTTCAAATAATTGGCTAAACATGTCGTGTCGTTAACGGACCGCGCCGTGTCGGGGTGCTAGCCCAAGCACGGCACAGGCTCGCGGGGTGTGCCTACAGTGTAGCGTGCCTCGGCGGCCCATTAAGAACGTCCAGTTGGCCGTCTCTACACAATGGTGGTGGGAAGCTCCGTGTGTGTGCGGCGCGCGCGTGTGATGGCCAAATGGCCTGCCCGGCACGGCATGATTGTTTAAATCGTGGCACGATTCATTTAGGCTCGGTTAGCAAATGGATCGTGCCGGGGCCACTGCTCGAGTGGCTCTCAGGGTTAAAAATTGAGAAAAAAATATAAAATCGTAAAAATTAAGAAAAAAATCTAGAATAATTAGAAAAACTCAAAGAAATGTAGGAAAACTTTGTTAAAATCTATATAAATTAGAAAAAAAAACTAAACGAGTTGCGCTGTGCTATGTCGGCCCGACAAGCCACGGCGATGGCCGAACATGACCCGTTTACATTCGAGCCGTGCTGTGCGGGCTGTCACGGCCCATTTTTGGCCATCTGGGCAGCTGGGTGGCCTAGTTCCGACGAAACGGCAAGCGAAATTGGCATGTTTTCCATGAGACGCGTGGGGATTATCGTCTCGGCGCGGGTCGTCTCGTCTATAGGGGCATACGGCAAGTTGGCAACCGCTCTCGCACCAGGAAGCCGTTGGGTTGTATTCTTTGCCTTTGAGTTCAAAAAAATCGTGACCAAGCTTTCTTCATCGGGACATCTGCCTAAATAATTCAACACTTCAGTTTAAGATGGTTGGGGAGAGCTTAATTTCTCCCTACTGATCTACTCTCTTCCATTGACATTTCAGTCCAAAGCCTTTTTTGGAGTGGCCTACTTCATCTTGCCATAGGCCCAGCCCGTTATGCACCTTACAAAGTTTCGGCTAGAATGGCCCGTTATGCAGCTCATAGAATGCAGAAGCGGAACTAGAATTTTTCTAATGGGTGTGCCCGTGGCCCCGTGACGCTAGCCCACCCAGCCCACGCCACACTGTCGCTCACCTGAGCCACTTGCTGCGCCGCCGCCCGTCTGAGCCGTCCGTTGACTACCGCCTACCGCCCGCCAGAGCCGCTTGCCACGTCGCTCGCATGGCCCGCACGTCGACTCTGCGCCGCACCGTAGCCCGCTTGAGCCGCATGCTGCCTGTCGCACTGTCAGTCTTTCACCCCCCGAGCCACTTGCCGCGTCGCTCGCCCCGCCCCCGCTCGTGTTGACACTCGTCGTCGCCGCCCACCCGAACCGCTGCGCCGCTCGCCTGGGGTAGCTTGCGGTCAGATCCGTCTCAATACTAAATGGATTCCGACAATAAAAGTAGGATGTAAGAGCAGAAAATGAATTGGAAAAGTAAGTTTCTGTGCTAGGTAATTTACTCTACTTAGGCTAAAGCTTTGTGAATCAATCCTGATTCATTTTCTTCTAGCCTTTTTCTTTTACAACGATGAAAAAGAGCAGTAAAACGAATATGAAAATTTAACTATGCTAATTACATGACTCTGAACAGTAGGACTAATATTACAGACAACAGTAATTACTACTCTCGTTCTGGGACGTCGGATCTGTCGGCGTTTCGAGCACCGGCAAGTAAATTTGTAAGTCTAAGGGGCCGCGCGTTCCACTCCCTGAATGGTTAGACTCAGAAGTCCAAGATGTATACTGGTTCGGGCCGAAGATCCCTACTCCAGTTTGTGTGGTTGTGTTGTATTCCCAGTGCAGATAGTGCGCAAAGTTTACAAGCGAGTGCTAATGACTTAGCGAGATGGGTTCGATGGCGCTCTCTCCCTCCTACGGGGTTCTGCCTCCTTTTATATGAAAGGAAGGCGGGCTACATCGAGTGGGAGAGGATGAGGCGACCTACACTAGGAGCTTGGTCGCCGTTCTGGCGGCGATCATCGCCCGGCCTTGCCCGTGCTGGTCGGTAGCTTAGTCGGTCAGGCGGTTAGGTATTTCCCGAGAAGCGGCGTACACGCCCTCTGCGAACCTTACGAGTGTTGGCGTTGTTGCGCTGGCGTGGGTGTTGCCTCGGGAGAGGCGTGTCTTACGTCTTGTATGTGGCCGGTTGATGGGGTGGGAGCATGACTTGATCGATCATTAAACCTTCTAGGGAAGAGACACCTCCTTGTATAGTCACTTGATTGACCCGTTAAGTAAGTGCGTGGTCATTGTCGGTAAAGCCTTAGACACGCGGCCCTTGGCGAGGTTGTCTTAGCACGATCGAAGTCGAGGATCCCGACCGCGGGCGGGAGCTGAGCTGCTGGTCGGGGCGGGGCCCGTCTCGCGGCGCGGTCGGGAACCCCGCAGTGGAGACACTCCCTCGATCGGTCGGGAAGGGATGTCCGTGTGGCCTTCGCAGTGCTTGGTCGGAGTGGGTGGGGCGGCTGTTGGCCTTGAGTATCACTTGAGGCCGGCTCGTCGCTTTGGGCCGTTGGAGTACCCCTGTTATAAGTATTCGTCAGGATCTCACTAAAGTCATATTTGTGTTTTGATCTCAACCCTTGATCTACTTTAATTGAAATAGGTCATTTGTTATGTTCATTGCCGACTGCAAATTTTAAACTCTTCTCTATTTCTTTAATCTACATAGCTTTGATCCTGACACTTGCGTTCTTAAAATTTTGAGGGTGCCCGGGCCCGACACCCCTACTACTTCCGCCTCCGATAGACTGGGAAAGAAATATCAAAAGAGCCCAAGCCGCCTTACAACCACAACCCTGGGCCGGCTTGGCGAAATGACCTGTTCTTAAGGCAGGCTGTGCAGCCGTGGGCCTTTGACTCGAATTCCTTTTACACCTCGGATTTCTTTGAATTTTTATTTTAAATAATACAATTTTTTATTCAAATTGCAAAAATATACGTCGATCTCAAAAAATTAAAAAATATATTTTTGTCACTCGTACATGGGGCGATCGCCCCATACACGGATATTTCCTCTGTCTGCGGTCAGTTTCTAAAGAAAATCATAATTTTTTCATATGATGTCGGATGGAGATGAACTTTATATGAAAATTGTATCTCTCGACAGGATTTACAACTTTTGTATACAAAGTTTTTTCATTTGAATCCATTTAGATAGCCAAAAAAAGATAGAAGTTTCAGATCTAAAAACAGATCTGTTTTTAGATCTGAACATTCTATCTGTTTTGGCCATCTAAATAGTTCAAATGAAAAGTTTATATACAAAAGTTGTAGATCCATCTGAAACTACAATTTTCATATAAAGTTCATCTCCATCGACATCATATGAAAAAGTTATGATTTTTAGGAACTGATCATGACAGAGAAATATCGTCTTCAGTGGCACCGATCGCCCGTATATGGGGCGATCGCCCCATATACGGGCGACAAAAGTATATTTTTGTAATTTTTTAAGATGGACGTATATTTTTGGGGCGATCGTCCCATATACGGACGACAAAAGTATATTTTTGTATTTTTTTGAGTTGGACATATATTTTTACAATTTGAATAAAAAATTATATTATTTAAAATAAAAATTCGGATTTCTTTTCTCTAACCTTCCAAATGAAACACAAATGGGGCTGCACAGCCTCAGTTCGTCGTGCTGCCCACTCCTGCAAACTCAAGAAGGCAAGGAAAACCAAAAGATCTTGCACTAATCTCCCTAGGTTACAGGGCAACGATGCTGCATGCTACTATGCTAAGTAACATCTAAACCAACTGATGGAAATATTAGGAATTTTCTCAATATTTTAATCCACAGAATTACGTAAATCATGATTAAACAAAGATGCATTTTTTGTTCAAAGCCAAAGGTACTAGATAACAAATTATCTATCTCATACGCAAAGACTAATGAACAAGAAATCAGCATGAATAAAACACGGTATAAGTTAATATACCCTTGAGCGGTGCCACCGTTAGCGCAGCGCAGTGTAACATTCTCGTTCGCCATGGCGGTCGAAGTAGGCGATCACGGGTTATCGCGATGAAGCGTTAGTGCGATGAAGAGGTTGATGCGGTGCGAGGCGCGTTGCGTGCGAATGCGCTTCAGGAACACCTTCGGCGATCGCGTGGTCGCTCCCAAAAACCTTATCGGCCTTCTATCTCGAGCAAGATCTCAAGAAGGGCGAGGTTAGGAGGCACTGCCCTCTGCTACTTGTGCGCGCAAAAGCAGAGGCGGGAATGCAAAGGCAATGAGAACAAAGGATGAATGGAGTCTGCGTGGGAGAGTTCTGCGGTGAAGAAAAGCACGGCCGTGGCTCTCCTTATATAGCCTCGCGACATGCAGCGAGCGAGAACCGGCCATTACGACCATCAACTCGGTGGCCGTTACGATGGCAAGCGACCATTATGCGACCATCAACCACGTCGTTCTGAATGGCGGCGGCGATCTTGGTCACATTAATCGCTGCGATTCTTGGCATATTGACTCACGAAGCGGCAAAACAAATCGCTCCCGCCCGGCACATCACGTCCGGATGGCTGCGGCTGCGCTGCGTGCGCGTCACGTCCGTCCGCGTCACGTCCGCGTCTCGTCTCGTCTCGTCTCGACTCGACTCGACTCGACGACTCGCTCGCTGCGCCACGCCACGCCTCGCCTGCGCCTCGGCTCGGCTCGGCTCAGCAGCAGCAGCGTGTGACACGACCTTTACCCTTTTCCACCTTGCTAATTGAGAGACACACAACTCAACTATTTAAGTTGGTCAAACCTTCTCTCGATTACCCATATGGTACTGAAACCAATTTCATGACTCCTAGTATTCTAATGGGCCTTTTGGAATTTCTATTAAATTAATTATGGGCCATCCCATAATAATCTAACAATCCCACCAAATTTCAAAGACACATTTGAAATACTCTCGATTCAATGTAGTTTGATATACCAGTTTTTCGATGGAGGCTGTTAAGTTGAACTTCCATCTAGAACAAAAGTTACACTCATCCACAATGAACAATGGACTATGCCTTGAATTGGCAGGTTTTGTGCGAACAAGTTTCACCAAAGTCCTTTACGATACTAGGTCGCTAAATGCATCCCCTCGGTTTGGAGCTTATAAGTCATACTCCTTAGCCTTTCATGAGCCTCTAGAGATCACCCAATCTCATAGGCGTGACTAGCGATCGAACTCGTATAGGTGTATTCCTCATAAGATGTTACGTAGGACAACATCTCGCTTATCAAAGCCACTCGGAATACATTAAGGTATAACCAACTTGCCATACTGAGAATAGGAGAGTTATTACATCTCAAGCGGAGTGGGCTAAATCAGATGTACTCTCCTCTCGGACGATCACTAGCTTGTCTCAACATCCTAATTCACGGGATCTCGATCAAATAGGATGAGTTACCACTAAGACATGACTTTATGTGGGTCTCAAGCCCATCTCCTCGATGCTTCATCTATCACATTAGTGATAGTCCCTTTGTAAAAGGATGCGCCAAGTTTTTAGCCGTCGGACATAGTCCAGCGCTATAACTCGGAGTTTCTCATTTTCTGACAGACTTCAACCGCCTCTTAACGTGCCTTGATGACTTCATGTTATCCTTAGAAGCATTCACCTTGACAATCACCGTCGATTGTCACGGTTCAAAAGAATAGCGAGCACGGTTTCTCAACTACCGTAAGTCCTTCACAAGTTCACGCGACGATCGGCTTCACGAGGCGGTATCTAATCTTGTGAGTTACGCTTCCATTGTAGACCTCGTTAAGATGGTGCGCTTGCAAGACTTCAAGAAGCAGCTCCACCACCCAATGTGAACACATATCCACTTGTGGCTTTTATTTCATCGACATCGGATATCGGTTTGAATCACTATAACCCTCAAGTACCTAGGGTATCCGGTGTAGTGAATTCCATAACTTGATGTCCCTTTTAGATAGCGCATTACTCTCTCAAGAGCATGCCAATGATTATCTCCGGGTTTGAAACAAACCGACTTAGTTTGCTCACGACAAGCGAGATATCGAACCTTGTTGCACTAGCTAAATACATCAATGAACCAATGATTTGGGAATATCTCAATTGATCCTTTGCTATTCGTTGGTTCTTTCGTAATAGCACACTTGGATCATACGGCGTTGGAGCGGGTTTGCAATCGCTATAGCCAAAGCGACTCAACACCTTTTCCACATAATGGGATTGCTCAAGAGTAATCCCACCGTCACCTTCTCTTAACAATTTAATGTTTAAGATGACATCCGCTACTCCCAAATCTTTCATTTCAAAGTTTTGGACAAGAAGTCCTTGACTCCTTAATCACATTAAGGTTCGTCCCAAAGATCGAGTATGTCATCAACATACAGACACATAATCACTCCTTCACCCCACCATAGCGGTAATACACACATTTGTCGACTTCATTCACAACAAAGCGGCGGATGTTAAAGTTCTGTCGAACTTCTCGTACACCTTGCTTAGGTGCTTGCTTAAGGCCATACAAAGACTTCAACAACCTACACATTTTTCCTTCATGACCCTTTACTACAAATCCATCGGTGATCCATATAGATTTCCTCTTCCAACTCTCCATTAAGGAAAGCCGTCTTTACATCCATCGATGAATGATCAGGCCGTAGGAGGCGACCAAAGACAGTGAGTACTCTAATAGTGGTCAATCGCAGCAGTGAGTAAGTATCAAAGAAGTCCTCGCCTTCTTTCAGGTATAACCCTTGGCCACAAGCCTTGCCTTGTACTTTTCAATCGTACCATCAGGCCTTAGCTTTTCTTGAACACCCACTTACATCCTACTGAGTTTACACCCATATGGACGTTCAACAACTTCCCAAGTTCCATTGCTCAAGATGGAATTCATCTCACTCTGGACCGCTTCCTTCCAATAGTCGATGTCTGCGATGAATAAGCCTCCTCAATGGTTCTTGGAGTATCATCCACTAGATATACAATGAAGTCATCACCAAAAGACTTTGTAGTCCTTAGTCTCTTACTCTTACGAGTTACTTCATTGCCCTCATCTATTGGATTTTCCTCAAAAATGGGCTCAATTTGTATAGGAGTGGAAGGTTTAGGAGAGAAGATAGATTCTTGGCGGATGAGCTAAGTGTCTCTTTCATAGGAAATAAGTCCTCAAAGAATGTGGCATCATTGGACTCAAAATTGTACCTTCATTCATATCGGTACTCAGTTTCACTATTAAGAATCTATATCCTCTGTTGTGAAAAGCATAACCAATGAAGACACAATCAACGGTTTTGGTCCAAGTTTACGCTTTTTGGGATAGGCACATTCACTTTAGCCAAAATGACCCCAAAGTACGTAAATAAGAGAAACTTAATCTTTTCCTCTCCCATTCCTCGAATGGTGTGATTTCTTTATTCTTTGTAGGAACCTGTTTAGGACATGACAAGCAGTCAATATAGCCTCACCCCACCATTCCTTGGAAAGTCCATTTGTTTCTAACATGGCGTTAACCATCTCGATTAGAGTACGGTTCTTTCTTTCGGCAACCCCATTTGATTGGGGCGAATAGGAGGCGTCCTCTCATGGATTATTCCATGTTCCTCACAGAATAAATTAAACTCATTAGAAAAGTATTCTCATACGATCGACCTAACCCGTTTGATTTTTCTCTCAAGTTGGTTCTCGACTTGACTTTATAGATCTTAAAATAGTGAAAAGCCTCATCTTTTGACTTTAATAAATACACATAGCAATATCTAGTAGAATCATCAATCAAAGTCATGAAATACCTCTTACCACCCTTTGTCAACTCCCGTTCATCTCGCATAAATCGGTATGAACTAGTTCTAACGGTGCCAAATTTCTCGCCTCATTTGCCTTGTGAGGCTTGCGAGGTTGCTTAGATTGCACACACACTTGACACTTAGAACCTTTGACTTGGGTAAATTTTGGGATTAAATTCATCTTGGCTAACCGCATCATGCAACCAAGATTAATATGACAAAGTCGTGAATGCCAAACATCGGTCTCATGATTACAAACATGATTCACAATTTTATTCATGTCCGTCAAAGACAAGCGAAACAAGCCTCCGCTCTCATAGCCTTTTCAATAAAAGTTCCAATTTTAGAAACAACACATTTATTGGATTCAAAACTAGCTTAAAACCATCTCTACACAATAGAGACCGGCGACAAGGTTTTTATTTATCACGGCACGTGATGCACGTTCTCGATCGCACGACTTTTCTGAAGTAAACTTCAAGTCAAGCTGTGCCGACTCACGTACAAATGCTGCGACCCATTCCCCATCAACACGGAGGTAGCCCTGCGACCTAGTAAGAAGAGAATAAGGATCCACAAGACAAACATGTATATTGGCCCCGTGTCAATCCACCAATCGGTGAGCGACATGCGATAGAGCGGCGGTATTGAAACATACCGGATGTTCCTCCTCGTATTGCCAATAACAACGTTGGCGGACTTTTACGCTTATTGTCTTTGCGATCGGGGCAATCCTTTGCCCAATGATCGATACCATTCTGAACAAAGCGGTTTCCTTTCCTTTATTCTTCTTCTTCTTGAAGCTAGTAGTTTGAGCGGCCTTGTTCTTATTCTCGGGCTTTTGGACTTATTTTTATTCTTCTTGTTGAATTGAAAGATTTTCTTTTGTACCACATTGGCACTAGAACTTTCTTTCCCACGTATATCTTTTGCCCTCGCTTTCTCCTCAACATTTAGAGACCCAATGAGACCAAAGAACGCGAACTCTTGTCTCTTGTGTTTTAGAGTAGTGGCAAAATCCTCCAAGAAGGTGGCGACTTAGCGATGATGCATCCCGCCACAAACTTGTCGGGTAATGCACATGTAAAATTCTCAAGTTCTTTCATAAAGGCTTGAACCTCATGAGCTGTTCTACTACAGAGTGGTCATCAACCATCTTGTAGTCATGAAGCTGCTCCATGACATAGAGTTCCTTGCCGCGTCGGAGACTCGAATTTTGCCTCAAGTGCATCCCACATTTCTTTACCACTTGGCAAAATCATGTACACATCAACAAGATTTTCTCCAAGAACACTAATCACGCGCCTCTGAACAAGTTATCGCGGTAGTGAAGGCACTCTCTGCTCGGGAGAGAGCCCACTCAGTCGTGGTTTGCCTTGCGCAGCGTGATACACGTTCATGGCGATCAACCACAAAATCATCTTAGCGCGCTAACGCTTGTAATTTGCGCCGTCAAATATAGTTGGCTTAAGCGCGGCAAATAAAACGAGAGTTGTAAAATTCCTAGGATAAGGTTTTGGATTGATGGAAATATTAGGAATTTTCTCAATATTTTAATCCACGAATTACGTAAATCATGATTAAACAAAGATGCATTTTTGTTCAAAGCCAAAGGTACTAGATAACAAATTATCTATCTCATACGCAAAGACTAATGAACAAGAAATCGGCATGAATAAAACACGGTATAAGTTAATATACCCTTGAGCGGTGCCACCGTTAGCACAAAGCAGTGTAACATTCTCGTTCGCCATGGCGGTCGAAGTAAGCGATCACGAGGTTGTCGCGATGAAGCGTTAGTGCGATGAAGAGGTTGATGCGGTCGCGAGGCAGCGTTGCGATGCGAGATGCGCTTCGGGAACACCTTCGGCGATCGCGTGGTCGCTCCCAAAAACCTTATCGGCCTTCTATCTCGAGCAAGATCTCAAGAAGGCGAGGTTCGGAGGCTGCTCCTCTCGCTACTTGTGCGCAAAAAAGCAGGCGGGAATGCAAAGGACAGCAAAACAAAGGATGAATGGAGTCTGCGTGGGAGAGTTCTGCAGGTGAAGAAAAGCATAGCCGCAGCCATCAACTCAGGTTTACTGGTCACATTAATCACTGCGGTTACTGTCATATTGACTACTGAAACGGCAAAACAAACCGCTCCCGCCCACGTCTCGTCTCGTCTCGTCTCGTCTCGTCTCGTCTCCACGCATACACGGCTCGGCTCGGCAGTCGTGTGTGGCACTGTGCCTTTACCCTTTTCCACCTTGCTAATTGAGAGACACACACAACTCAACTATTTAAGTCGATCAAACCTTCTCTCAATTACCCATATAGTACTAAACCAATTTTATGACTCCTAATATTCTAATGGGCCTTTTGGAATTTCTATTAAATTAATTATGGGCCATCCCATAATAATCTAACACCAACAGCCCAACACCGCCCTGCGCTATAAAAAGATCTTAGTTCTCCTCCTTATCTGAATATACGCACGAAATATCCTACTCCACTGTCCTACTCACGCAACAGTCTGGCTGCAGAAAACTACTACCACACCATATCTGCAATAAATCACACGTAGTGTTCTAATGCCCATGTCAAAGGCTTTACATAAGTTTATTACGCGGTGATTAATTAGTTAATGGATGGATCGTTTCTGACGTCAGACTGCGACCGCCGTTGCCGATTAGCGAGTGCTTGAGTGGCTAGGCCGACCACTAGCCTTGTCACAGTGGCACAAGACGACGAAAGGAATGGCACAGTCGCGCACACTGCCGCCGTTGCGGTGGGAGCCCATGAGACGCTTCTGTTCTTGTTCTCCTTGTCCTTGGAATGATACCAAACGTGAAACGCCATGGCACCGCTATCCCTCTCACTCGTGGAGCACTACGAGCAAGCCGCAGTATAATTATTCTCGGCAGAAAGGTGATGGCCAAGCTAAGCGAGGTGGTACGTACCGTGGCATTGTGCATTCCAGCTCGAAATAATATTCTTCTCACCCGGTCACACTCATGGGTCCAGGTGCACTCATCCCTTCCGCTTTGTAACCTTTTGTTTTTTCTTTCGTTCTTTCCTACTTTCTCCTAGCTGTACTGCTGCTGCAAAGACATTAGACATGGTTCCCCACTGAAAAAACTCATACCTAAAGATGTTGGCACACTGGCTCGGCTTTTATTCAGGGGATGGAAAAGGCAGGCTGGCACATGTGAAATGATGCTCCCGTTTGACACACGGCTACTGTGTGTCTGTATCTAATGTGCCATTGGAAGGGCATATTAGACATCAGTGCACCATGTAATCATTATATCGTGACCACTAATGAAAGCAGGATCAGAAAGCCCTCTTGAGGTGAGACAACGATGACATGTCTTCTTGAGGTGAGAGGGACAAGGCCTGTACTGTACAATTCAAGCAGGGATGCCTGAACAGTGTGACTAAACTGTTCAACGTCAGGCTTTCTTTTCTGCCACATTTCAGAAACCATGCAAGCACAAGATAATTCATGTTGTTTTTTCTGCCACATTTCAGAAACCATGCAAGCACAAGATAATTCATGTTGTTTTTTCTGCCACATTTCAGAAACCATGCAAACACAAGATAATTCATGTGCCACTGCATGTACATTACAATATGGATTAATATGTGACCCAAAGGTAGCTTATCATGGAAGAGAGGGCCCAACAATACATGCTTTCAGATATGTCCAGTTCAAGGCTACAACAAGCACAGTTACAACCAAGTTAACAGGACAGTAAAATGCAAGCATCAACTAAGAATCTAAGGCCAGCCATCTGATCTATTTTGCGCTTCTTCAATTTTGCCTTCTGTGCCCATTTTATTCACAGGCCAACTTTGTGTCAAAGCTACTCAAACAAATTGCGAATGCCTGGAAAGCCGAGAGAGGATAGCGGTAGTCCATTGTGAACATGTCTCTTGCAACTTTTCCAAATTGCAGAATGACCTTGTCAGGGTCGGCTGGACCAGGTTGTGAAGGAGTTGGAGCACCTGCAGGTGGCGGGCTTGCTGCAGCAACCAGCTGGAAATTCTTTACTGATGCAATGGTGACACGGCCACGGAAGTTCAGGCACCAGCATTGTAGCTGTTCATGCCACCTTGGGGGCTTGTTACGGAGGACCAATGGTCTCTCCTTGATTTCACCATCATCATCTCTATCCATTGCCCCACCAGTAATGTCTGAGAAACGAGCACTACTGAAATCCATGGACCGGTCCATGATGGACCTAGAGAAGGAAGTGGTGCTACGGAACGACTGAGAGAAGGAAGTCATGCTGCGAAATGAGTCCTCCAGAGCTCGAGGCACAATTTGCTCAGGCTGGTCAGGGACAATGCCACCAGGCTCCACTGAGGAGGCGGGTATGGAGTGCATGATGCAACGCATCCGCCTAGGACCTCTTGTGCCAAGGACATTTAGCTCATATGTCACCTGAGCTATGTTGTAACTAACAGAAGGCACCTTCGGAGAAACTTTCGTTGAGCTAAACCTCCTGCTGGTCCTTCCAACATGAGGTACTACAGCCCCATTGTAAGGGGCCTGTGTGTCATAAATTATAAATTTTGTGCCAAGGAAGTTAGACCTGAACATTGCAACACTAGGCTTGGTGTCATACTATCAAACAAGCAAAATGGCAAAAAGGTTTATCATCCGTAAACATAATAATTACCTGATTTTTCCAATGTAGGTTCTGTTCGATCTAGAGATGTTGCCAGCATCCATTGAAATAGTGTACTCTGTGCAAGTTGTTTTCCGTTTTCTTTTAGCAGATAATAGGAACTTTCCATTTTCTGCAGTAACAACTGCACACAGACACACAAAAGATTCAACAAGACAGGTGTCTGATTATTTCATAACAAAAATATCTCAAGAATGCAAGACAAAAACCACTAAAAACTTCAGAACTGAAGATGTTTACAGGATATGAGGCGGAACAATTAATCAAGAACAGAAACACAGCAACCTATTTAAGATTGATTTACTTTTTCATCCTTGGCCATATATCAGTGGGATAATAACCTGGTGTGCATAAAAAAGGTAAAACTTATGAGCGTTGCTAGTGTAAGTGTGGGGAGCATAACATACCATTGCTGAGGCACACATAGAGATGATAGGTGGATTTTGATGTATTCCTCTTTATAAAACATTGAATCATTCCATCTCGAGGACCAGGCTGTCAAAACAATATGAGATATAATGCATCAAGCATGAGGAAAGATATGCACTGATCATGGCTTGGCGTAATTGTAGAGCTAATTAGCTAACTCTCAACAACTTATAGTTCAACATTACTTTTAAGTAAAGGCCGTGCATATCTTTTTTCCTCTTTACCTGCTTTAGAGAGACTGGAAAGGTAAGCTTCCCACAAAACTCTGGGCTCAACACAATCTCTTTACACATTTCCCTCCATGTCCTACAAACAGCCGCAAAGCAGACAACATGCTTCCTGGATGGCCAGGTACTCTCATCAGCCTCTAGTCTCCGTATCACATCGCGGAGGAGTTCAGGAGGAAGGCTCGCCCAGCGGCTCTCTGGGGTTATGGCAGATGTGTCATGGAGCTCGTGCAGTGAGCTCTGGGTCTTCCCCCTGTTATGCCAAGTAAGGCCGTAAAGACTTGCGAGGGTCACCTCAAAGCTCCGCCTCGACAAGCTGCCAAAACTATCCTTAACATCACGAACTATGCTACGGAACGACATTTAAGCTAGCCAATGCCAGATAATAAGGCATACGAAGTCCTGGAAACTATGGCCTGTAATCGGAAATAAGCAAGGGTTACTAACAACCTTTTAGCTGTTCCAAGAACAATGAACGGGTAGTATACCGCACCTCCTTGGAAATGATTAGAGCGTTAGAAAGTATACAGAAGCAAACGCTACAAGCTGTCCCTGAAAGAACAAAAGAGTATTGATGAGAAAACATGTGAAGTTTAACACGGATGGGTTTGATTGACATAAGCTCGCAATGATATATTGATTCAACCTAGGACCTTGTAACAACCAAGTAGGCCTATCTAGCAATCTGAGTCCATCATTGCTCACGATGCAAGCACATACTTTTGGACGCCTACATATACCAAGCATAAATTTAAGCGTAAGAAAACCGGACCGCTTCTTAAGTTGGGAAAATTGCCTCCATACCGCTGAAACAAATCACGGTTTGCCAACCAAAGGGCAATCACATGTATTTGCAGCAAGAACTTCCCAAGGAAGCTGTGGGAGAACGTAGCACAAGAACATCATATATAGCATTTTGAGGAGGAAATCTTGGGCTTTAAAGAACCCACCAAAGACCGCAGATTTTTTTTAAAAAAAAAGAACTACCTTTTCTCCTTTGTAATAAACATGCTAGTAAGTTTTGATGTGATATACGCCTGCTAGAAGCATGAATAACAACAGGTTTCTTTATGTCTTCAACAACTGCAATGTAACCAGCAAAGAAAAACAAGACTTGTGAGGAAAAAACGCCTAAAAGTCCACATTCTTCCTCGAAATTTCACCGGAACAACACGCATATCTACCGAATCACTGCATACGATCTATCGATCCGGTCAAGAACGTCCAAAGACCACGCCTTCACCGCGCCACTACTCACCGGAGACACTCACAGACCAAACAGAAGCCCGGAATCACAAACAAATCGAGTCAAAAGAGAACAAAACAGGGACTCACATTCGGCGAAGCCGGAGCCCCTTATCCCTCAACCCCGGACGCGTAGAGCGCGCATCAGATCACTCGTTCGGCGGTTCTCCCCTGGAACGAACTCCGTGCATGGCCTCCTTCCCTCGGGCTCTTCTTGGCTACGCGGCGTACGCGCAAAGAGGAGGTGGTGGTCTGCCTAGAGGTGGGTGTGAAAGGAGGCGAGGAGGAGGGGAGAGAGACGGGAGGAGAGCAACGAGGCAAGGTGCGGGAGGCGGGGGGCGGGGGGGGGGCTCGGTTTGTTTATCCGTTCTGCGGTGGTGGGGCGGGTCGAGTTGACCAATTGACCGTGCTTTTTCCGTTCCGTCGGGGGACGTTCCAAGCTAACGGCGCCGTGTCGGGTGACTCGGGTCAGGTGGCAACAGCGGCTGCCTACTACTCCGGCGCTCACGCCACCGAAAGTGGAGCATCCCAATACCCCACTCCTACCATCCCGCCCTCCCACACACTGGTGATTCTGGTGAAACTGGTGGTTGGTGTGGTGTGGTCTGTGAGTGCAGCGTGCACCGTTGCACAGATGCTACCAGAACGGAAATACACCCTCGTCTTTTTAAAACTAGCCAATATGTCCGCACCATTTGCACCTAATTTTATGTGATGCATTTTTTTGGAATGATCTTGTTAATACATAATAGGACATATTCCTTATTCAATGTAAATTAGAGTGATAACTTTACTTTATATTCTTTACCATGTATGTATTGAATTTATAGTCCTTAAGATAATAATTATAGTGATCTGGTTATTTTCAATATTTTCTTGATGTGTGTGCCAAAAGAAAATACACAATGTAAACTTAATTCGTCTCTCGACTCGTGCACGCTTGTTTGCCTCGAAACCCACCTGCATTTGTAGATTACGTTGGCGTGGACGCATAGTACAAACATACACTGTACTGTACTAAGCACTCGCGGGAGCTATCGCAAGTGTTAACTTTCGCCGCTACTGTATCTGCGAGCGTTAACTCTCACCTCGACTGGATTTGGATGGAGATCGTCTTGATTCAGATTACAGATGATATAATATATCATGGGAATGGGAATGGGTAGTATATGGGTAGGACTTCTATTCCCTATTCATCTCTCTTTCCTTTTACGTGATACTCATATGGCTACGTTTTGCTATTTTTTTCTCTCCTGTACGTAGATGACAGCCTTACAATATATGTCTTCTCTTTCGGTTTTTAAATTACAATGTAATGTAAATCTCTAAGTAATAATATCTCATGACTGCTATAGTTCATCTATAATTATGATCCACCAAATTGAGAGCTAGACATTTTTCTTTTTCTGATAATTTCTAACATATTTCTCTCTTTTCTAATAACATCTAACAGGCTACAATTTTAAAAAACTTTCATTAGGGTCTCCCAAGTAAGGGTTTGGCGTTTTTCTTTTTTATAAGAATTTGTAGCATATTTATCTTTTTTATTAACAATCATGAAACACATGTCACGAGCTTTAATTATATAATACATAAAACCTACTAATCAAACGTCCGGGATTTTGTATGACTTGTATTTTTATTGGACTTTCAGTTTAAATGTGAAGTTCCTACAACATTCGTGTGTTTCAAACGGGGATTTGGTATGCTATAATTGAAAATGTAAGTTATCCCACGGGATGTATGGGTGTAGGACAGCGGACAGTGAAGGGGTTCATTGGATTGATCCCATGTTTTTGTTTGTTCCATTGTTTGCCTACGAACCAGAAACAATGTGCACCCATCACTAGGGTTAACAAAAACGTTTTGTATTGGGAAATCGAAACCTGCCGGTACCGATTTATCACGAAAATTGAATGAAAATCGTTAAAAATCGAAGGGTTTTGAAATCAAACGGTTTGGGAAAAAAAATCAAAATCGATCGGTTTTCTCGAAAATCGAGTGGTGAATTGAACTTTTCTTGCGGACGATCTTTTGAGTGGTTTTCGTCGAAAATCAATCGATTTTCGACCTGTTTACATGACACAAATTTTTTTGTTTTTTTAAATTTGATCGGTTTACCGATCGGTTTAGAATTTTGAACCGGCTCGATCAGGTCAATTTTCATTATTTTCGGTCGATTTTGTTAACCCTGGTACCCACAACTATCGGATGCAGCAAGTGGTAACTTGTATAGAAGATCAAAGCCCACTTAGATCCACGTGCTATCCTTGGGCAATTGATTGTTCTATCATCATCGTATTACGCTAGGCATAATATGGCACTCAATGGTACTTCAACCAAAATACTCGGTGGTAGTTGCTTTAGCATAGTAGTGATTAGTGAACAATGCATAGTAGATTCTAGCTTCTAGGCACACAAAAAAAAAGAGGGGGGGGGGGGGGGGATGGGTAATGAAACTCAAACGTATGCTTACAAAGTTGCGAAAAGAGACAGCAGGAATACGTCGCCACTGCAAGTGCTCCAAAAACCAAACTCTGCGCTGTACACACGCCTCAAACGGTTAGGTTAAGAAACATGCAAATTTTCTTTTTCTTTTGCAGACTGAAGTCTGAATTCCGAAACACTCAAACACGACGGTAAAAGAAACGAGCAGTCGTTTCTCCGGAGTAGTTCACTCTGCCGGCCGCACACGCGCATACACGTTTCGACCAACGAATATAAGCACGGTTAAGTAAAGTAAAACGCCACCGTGTAGAGGTGAGCAACAGTGGAGAAAGAAGCTTTTCAAAAGAAGTGAGCAGTAAAAAAAAAAACTTCTCACCTTTCGTCAGCGGCGGGAGAGCACCGGAGCTTGCTTGCTACAGGGCGCACTAGGTCGTAGGGTGGTTGTTCGGTTCAGTACAGTACAGGGAAGCGTCCCGTCCCGTCCCGTCAGTTGGGCAGGAGCACGGGTCCGTCGCCATCGAGCGCGTGCGTGAGCTCATCGCCAGGAAGCTTCCGACGACGTCACCGCAGGTGTTATTCGGGCCACGTCAAGTGCGCAGCTGCAGCTGCAGCCCACTGGAGCTCCCAAACGCCACCGAGCGATTCGATTCGATTCGATTCGATTCGCTCGTTCGTTTTCCAGCCAAGGTTCAGGTCATTTAAGCGACGCATTTATTTGATCAGCCACCTCTCACGCTCAGCTTTCTTTTTTCTGTAGAAATGGTTTATTAGGTGGATTAACAAAAGACGGCAGTTTTTAATGGAGGCCGAGTATTGGTGTCGAGTTCCTATCAGTCATCCGAATTGATTGAATAAATAAGGCTACATTATCCTGGGCTTCTGACAGACGTGTGTTTTTAAGTAACTTTGGAAATAATAAATTAATAATGGCGTAACTGGCCTTGTACAGAAGCATTTGGAGACCAATGGATAAAGCAGCGCCAGCAAGGATGAAAGAAATCATGGGCATTGTCATTCCACACTACACCTTCTAAACAATTTAAGTTGCTTGCGTCTGCGTACCTAAACCTGTACGATGCATGAATCATGCTTGAGATATATCCAATCCCAGCAGACGATAAGATAATACTAGTACTGCGTAATAGTACGCATGCACTTGTCAGCAATCAGAGAGGAAAAATAGACAGAAATTACCAGCTGTTTTATCATCCCATTTTGTCTTTCGTTTCCTCTGTACAGAATCTAGTCTGCTATACTCCGAGGCTTTTTGCTTGTCCCATCAAATCTTTGCCGTTGCAGAGCATGCTGTCAGCCTGACATAAAAGAAGTGTTGGTTTCATCCTGCTGTATCCTTGTTCTACTTTCATCCTCTTAGCGATACGTCTGTGTCAAGGAAAAAACAGATTGGTGCGACCAATGCTTCTTTCTATTCAACGGCAGCATTAAGTAAACGTTGCAGCATAGACGACAGCCACGGTAAAACTTGTACATTTCCTTCTCTCTGAAGCCGATAAAGCTTAGACTTTTGGGCGAGAACGAGTCGTTTATATGAAACGCAGAGAAATAAATTGTCATGGGGCATGCAATACATATACTCCTATTTATAAGGTACAAGTAGAACCACCTAATCGGGGCTGAGGACATCTGTGACGACCAAAGATTATTGGCTCATTGCTTTTTTGGCTTATAAAGCTGTGTAGACGTAAACGTTGTAGATCATCGGATGGCATTCAACATGTTTCATGTGCATCAAGAATTATCAGTGGGACATCATCGAAATCGGTAGTTGGAATTCAAATCGAACTTCCAAGGCCACGATCCAGAAGCAAGACAACAAGAGGGACGCGATGCAGAGGGGACGACAAATTAAAGTAGAGCAAAATGGAGTCTTATCATACGTACATTAAACTAGGATCACTCCTCTTTTTTCCCTCTTCTATAGGAAAGATAAAACCATGTCACCTTTGGAACGGAACAAGATCACTGTAAGCTCAAGATGGGAAAAAATTGGATCATGCAAGTTCATACTTTGTGAACTTGACAAACAAGAGCACGTCACTCTGTTCACAAGGATTTCTAGTGGTAATACCACCGCAAAAACTTCGACACAGGAAAAAGGAAAATAATCTTACAACACCTGGTCCTTCTCAACGAAACCCCCCTAAAAAGAGAGCTATGCGAATGAGCGAAGGCACGGGTGGCTAGCTCCGCTGGTTGGCGAGCAGCCCGCTCGGGATCGAGTCCTAGACTCGCCCGGGTGCGCACGGGCCGGGTGCAGCTCTTCTGCGTGCGTGTGGCGCGTGTGTTTGTAGCTCGGCTATTGTTCTCTTTCTATACTAAAATGTCAAAGCTCCTGACCAAAATTCAAAAAAGAGAGCCCTTTACGGTACCCTAAATTCAATATAGATCATTCATTATTTTTGATACAATAGATCATATGAGCTAGTATTTATTTATACTTCCTTCGGTAGTATAGTAATAAAAATGTCATAATAAATTAATGACTAGATTTAATTTTTACTACCATTATTGTCGGCGTTTGAAAGCAAAGTAAATTTGTAAGTCTAAGGGTTGCGTTCCGCTCCTGAATGGTTAGACCACGAGTCCAAGATGTATCTTGGTTGGTGAAGGTCCTACTCCGGTTCGTGCGTTGGTGTTGTATTCATCAAAGTGCGGATGATCGCACCGAAGTTTTTACAAGCGAGAGGTGGAGCCTCAACACTAGAATGATCTAAACTTAGCTCTCGAAGGAGAAGAAAAAGAAGAAGAGGAAGAAGAGGAAAAGCTCTCTTGTAGCTCTTACTTCCTCGCCTGTTAGGAGGTTCTGCCTCCTTTTATTGATCTGAAGGCGGAGTTACATCGAGAATTGGCGAAGTGCCGGCGAGCTACTTCTAGGGGCTTGATCTTGCCCGCCGTCGCCAATCGTTCGCCGATCGGTCGCTTGCTCCGCCGATCGGTCGCCGCTGCGAGCCTATCTTTGGTCGGTGGTCTAGGTGGTCGAGTGGTTAGGTAATCCTCCGGAAGTGGCGTGCTGCTCTCGTGATCCATGTGGGTCTTTGTCGTAGTCGCGTGTGACGTTGGAGTTGCCTCGGAGAGGCGTGTCCTTGCTGCTGTGGGTGGTGGTGATGGGACAGAGACGTGGCTTCAGCAGCCTATCAAACCGTCTTGGGAAGGACCACTGCCTCGCTCGATCACTTCGAATGACCGTTCGTGGGGCACGTGGCCTTAGGTTGACACGGACTCGATCGCGGACGCGCCCTCGGCGGGATTATCATGGTTCGGTCGGGCCGGGATCCCGGCCCCGCTGCGGGGTCGGGAACCTCTTTGAAGTCGGTCGGGGATCCGATCCGTGCGGGGTCGGGAACCTCTTTGAAGTCGGGTCGGGGATCCCGCCCCGCCGCGGGGTCGGGAACCTGGTTGAAGTCGAGTCGGGACCGGCGGGAATGGTCTCCCGAATGGTCTCGTAGGCATTTGGGTAGCGGGCCGGACGGCTGTTTAGGTGAGCCGTATTCGAGGCCGCCGCTTTACGCTCTGGGCTTTGCTTGTTGCAATTGGGCCGTTGGTGCACCTGCTTTATGAGTATTCGTCAAGAGCCCCGAACCTCCAATCGAGTTCGGCGACTCGATTGGGGTTGAGTTTGATGGATCCGTTCAACTAGGTGGGCCAACGGGGCCTACGGCTTTTGCCGGGCGTGTTCTCAACGCATCCGACGCCTGCCGGGATTACGTTCTCGAGGTATGCGAACCGCCGAGCCTCTTAATTGCCGTTGTGCGCGCGCGCGCGGCTAGTGTGTTTTTGCTCGCTCGCCTTCTTGACCGCTTGTTCGGTGGTGGGCGCCGTTTTCTGCGCGGCATTTATTCCGAGTCGCTTGATCTTCCTTCGAATGGGTATATAAGGCGCCACGGGTTGCTCGAGCGGCAGACTCTTAGACGAGAATCCTTTCCTTCTTGAAATGTGTTCAAGACACCCTTTAGTCTTCGGGCGGTGATGACATCGTGGTGGAAGAGGAAGACCCTTTGAACGAGCTTTGGGTTGAGTATGATCGGCGATAGCCGAACTCCCAAAGAGAGAAGAAGTAGCTCGCGACGTTGTCTGCCGTTGACGCGCTACTTCGTGCAGCGATCCGAGGCTTGGAGTGGCAAGGGGGCCCTCCTAGAGGCAATGGCGCGAGGGCGCCGATTGCGAGAGGCGCGGCGCGTCGATGTCATTGAGCAGCGGCATGCCATTCCGCGGCCGTGGCTTCGGCCTTGACGACCGGGCAAGGGCCTACCAAAGAAGTCATCTCCAACGACCTCAGTCCACCGACCCCAGTCCGTCCGTCGGCGGCGTGCAAGGGCCTACCGTCGGCGTTGTCGTAGGGAGTTTTTAGGAGTCTGGGTGTAGATAGAGAGTCTTGCGTGTGCCTCATGTAAAATGGTGTAAAGTTTTTGAGCCTGCCGGCTTTTTAATGAAATCCTTTTTTTCTCTCTATGAATGACTTCATGAAGGAGTTAGCTTTGCTTGTTCTGCTTTGATCAGCTCGGCGCTAGGAAGTTCGGCGATCGGTTTCCGAGTGGTCGGACGTGCGAACTCGCGGTTTGTTCCTCAAGAAATCTTCCTTTGCGCTCGTTTCGGCGCCGTAGCTAGTCGGCGCCTTGGTCGGCAAGGATGAGCGGATGCCTTCGGAAGTTTTAGTGCCCGAGTGCCTTGGTCGGCAAGGACGACCGGATGCCTCCGCGAGGTTCCGGTGTCCGAGTGCTCGTTTAACGTCGTGGGCCGACGCCTTGGTCGGCAGGACGACCGGATGCCTCCGCGAGGTTCCGGTGTCCGAGTGCCTTGGTCGGCAGGGCGGCCGGATGCCTCCGCGAGGTTCCGGTGTCCGAGTGCCTTGGTCGGCAAGGACGACCGGATGCCTCCGCGAGGTTCCGGTGTCCGAGTGCCTTGGTCGGCAAGGACGACCGGATGCCTCCGCGAGGTTCCGGTGTCCGAGTGCCTTGGTCGGCAAGGACGACCGGATGCCTCGCGAGGTTCCGGTGTCCGAGTGCCTTGGTCGGCAGGGCGACCGGATGCCTCGCAAGGTTCCGGTGTCCGAGTGCTCGCTTAACGTCGTAGCTAGACGCGCGCTTAGTCGGCAGGGCGGCCGGATGCCTCGCGAGGTTCCGGTGTCCGAGTGCTCGCTTAACGTCGAGCTAGACGCCGCTTGGTTGGCAAGGACGACCGGATGCCTCGCGAGGTTCCGGTGTCCGAGTGCCTTGGTCGGCAAGGACGGCCGGATGCCTCCGCGAGGTTCCGGTGTCCGAGTGCCTTGTCGGCAAGGACGGCCGGATGCCTCCGCGAGGTTCCGGTGTCCGAGTGCCTTGGTCGGCAGGACGACCGGATGCCTCCGCGAGGTTCCGCGTCCGAGTGCTCGCTTAACGTCGTAGCTAGACGCGCCTTAGTCGGCAGGGACGGCCGGATGCCTCCGCGAGGTTCCGTGTCCGAGTGCTCGCTTAACGTTGTAGCTAGGCGCCGCTTAGTCGGCAGGACGACCGGATGCCTCCGCGAGGTTCCGGTGTCCGAGTGCTCGCTTAACGTCGTAGCTAGACGGCGCCTTAGTCGGCAGGGACGCACCGGATGCCTCGCGAGGTTCCGTGTCCGAGTGCTCGTTAACGTCGTAGCTAGACGCGCCTTAGTCGGCAGGACGGCCGGATGCCTCCGCGAGGTTCCGTGTCCGAGTGCTCGCTTAACGTCGTAGCTAGACGCCGCCTTAGTCGGCAGGGCGGCCGGATGCCTCCGCGAGGTTCCGTGTCCGAGTGCCTTGGTCGGCAGGACGACCGGATGCCCCGCGTGGTTCCGGCGTCCGAGTGCTCGCTTAACGTCGTGGAGCCGACGCCGCCTTAGTCGGCAAGGACGACCGGATGCCTCCGCGAGGTTCCGGTGTCCGAGTGCCTTGTCGGCAAGGACGGCCGGATGCCTCCGCGAGGTTCCGGTGTCCGAGTGCCTTGGTCGGCAGGACGGCCGGATGCCTCCGCGAGGTTCCGGTGTCCGAGTGCCTTGGTGGTATCCATCCCGAGTCCCCGTCCGGCGAGGGAAGCTGCGAGAGGAGTAGCTGCCGCCTATCCCACAAGTTTACCCCATCCGCAGTGTGGGACTGGAGGAGGTGAGCGACGCGTTTACTGCGTTGGTTTGAACGCCGTGCTCTTGGAGCTAGTAATGGGTAGTCCGAGTGGGTCTGGGAGGTCCCGCCAAGGGGACCTTCCGAGCGGACGGTCCTGCAGTAGGGTGTCCTCGCCTGCTGTGGGGCGACCCATAAGAAACCTTTCTTTACTCAATCTCAGATGGACCACTGGTCGTCACCGACCAGAGCACACCGGGCCGTCGCTCATCGATGAGCTCCGGAGAGTGTGAAGTATGGTCTCTGACAGTAGAGGTGGTCGGGTCGCCACCGACCCAACCGGGACCCACCGTGGGGCTCACCTCGCACTTGCCCTCGCTCAAGTTTCATTGGGCGGCCCTACGCCCATCCGGTGGGTTAGGCCTTTTGAACCCACACTTTGGTGGGCCTGGCGTAAGCCACAAAGCTTTTGCCATCTTGGGACCGCAGCTGCCCAATGGGCCTCTCGCGCCGAACAACCGTCCCGACCAAAAGGCGAGACCAAGAGGTAACGGACACGCTGTCGGGCGGCGTCTTTATGACTCGCAACTGACGCGCAGGATTAAATCTGAGTGGAATTGGAAATCGGAGTTACTGTGCCGGCGTGACGAGCGAGGCGGGACGCGACGATTCGCTCGAGGAGGCGTCCGTTCGGTCGGCGTCCGCCGCCTCCTATAAGCACGCGTTGTTGGGTGCCTCGTAGCCACGCTTTCTCGCCTTCTTCGTCTCCGTCCCTAAAGCAAGAAAAACGCAGAGAGCCGAGAAGGAAACCTCGGCCCTCTTCTTCTCACCTTCCGCCGCTTCCGCGAAGATGTCGTGGACGGAGTGCCCCATGAGAGAGAGTCGCGCTTCGGCCTAGTGAAGAAGGGCTTCCTCCGCCGCAGGCACCTCTCGGGTGGAGGGTGCCGACCGGGCCGTTATCCGCGCCGCAGAGCGACGAGGTTGTGGTCCCGCCTCGTTTTTGAGCGTGGCGGCTCGCCGCTCCACCCTTTCGCCCAGGGCTTCTTTTCCATTACAAGGTGGAGGTGCACCACCTCAACCCTAACGGGTCCTTCACATCGCCATTTTCATTACCCCATCGCGAGGCCTTCTTAGGATTGAGCGCATTGGGCGCTGTGGCGCACTTCTTCCAGCGAGGCTTTGGAAAGACAGCCGTCGACGCGACGGCGCCATGGGCGGCTGGCCTCCGACGAACGGCCGAAGCTCCAAGTACACGGACATCAAGCCGCCGATCCTCTAACAAGGGATGGCGCTCCGAATGGATCTATGTCCTAACGTTGAAAACAGCGCCTAGGCTTTTTTCGCGAGAGCCTCGTCGCAGTGGAGCAATGGACCCGGGCGCCGAGAAGAGGAAAAGAACAAGGTGGCCCGATCGTGGAGGAGATCGTGGCTCGAGGAAACGGGCCGGCCGGGGATGTTGTCGCGCACGCCTTCATGAGGATGCGCTGCACCCTCGCGCTCGAGCCGCACCCCATGTTCCAAGATGAGGGCCATCCGCGAGCAAGGATGGAGGTGGCCGAGTTGGCGCGCCCGAGGTGGAGGCCGGGTGGCGGCGATTATCGGAGGAGCGCCACGGTGCCGCGGCGGCCACCCGGGCCTTTCGTCGGCCATTCCCAATCCGTGAGTTTGTGGGATTTTTCTTTCGCTTCTTTCTTCTTCGCTCTTAGCGTCGACTGACGGTCGCTTTTGTATCCTCTAGGGCTCGCAGCATGTCCTCGGGCACCGCTCCCGGGAGAAAGAAGCGAGGCGGCCTCTCGGGCGAAGACCGCGAGGCCGATTCCCGCAAAAGCGCGAAGGAGGAGAGGAGGAAGAAGAAGCGAAGGAGCGCGGCAAGGCACGCGGCGCGGGCGAGGACGATCGAGTCCACCGCGTGGGACGACTTCTCTGCGATAGTGGGGAGCTTCCCGACTACAGCGCATTCCTTCCCGACCCTTCTGGTGAGTGGTGGCTCGAGAGTTGGTCGACAGCAGAGCCCGCGCCGCGGTCCTCAGCGAAGAAGCGATATCGGCCGCGCTTGTCGACGCGCCGACCGGTGGTAGCCGGGAAGCGGCCACCGACCGCCCTTGGTGGGGCGACGAAGAAGCGCGCGTGCAGCGCGCACCGCTCCGCTCGAGAAGTATTTCTTCCCTTCTGCTGGAACATTTTCAGCAAAGCCGCCGGCGATTTTTAAATATCGTGGACGTGCGGCGCCTACACGGCGTGGCGGTGGGGCGGCCGCAGCCACTTCTCAAGTGGCGGTCACGGCGGCTCGGTGGTACCGTCAGTCGGCGCCTATGGAGCACGCGATCAGGACGCCCTCCTTTGAGGAGGAGAGATCGAGGCCGGCGAAGAGCTCCCGCGCCCGCCGACGCCACGGCCGACGCGAGGGTCATCCTGCAGGAGGGGACGGCGACGCGGCTGGCCATTGCGCCCGACCGGCTGGGCGCCGGCGGAAGAGGTGGAGCGACGCCGACCCACCGGGCGGTGCCGGTCGAGATAGTGCTGCCGAGGAGTCGGGCGGTAGCGGCGGCCAGCCGGCCGATCGCGGGCGCCGATGCCGAGGCGTCACCCCCCTGCTGGGGGCTCCCGAGGGGCCGACTTCATCGCCCTCGCCATGGCGCTGGTCGGCGCCGCTCCTCGGCGAGCGCATAAAGGTCTGTCTGCCGGATGTGGCTGTGGTCGGATCCATGGACCCGGCCGAGAGCGAGTGGCCGCGCCTCTGGCAGTGGCACCACGATTGCGGAGGAGGAGATAGGGTCGATCCATAAGGGTCCGACCCTAGCCTTAGAGTCTTCCAAAGAAGGCGCTGGAGGTGATGGTCGGGGATTCAACCCGTAAGTTTGGTAAGCCGAGCGAAGGAGTCGTGACTTTGTAACTCTCGATATGCTTCGCCGATTTGACGAAATGTCGTGTTGTGCAAGATTTGCGGGTCTGTTAGAGCGCCGGCCGGGCTCCTTCGTCGCTCGGATGCTCGTGAGCGGCCGCAGATGGAAGAAAGTGGTCGATCGCGGCTTGAGTTTCGTCTTGCCCAAGAGGCTTTGAACATTGGGCGGACGGAGGCGAAAAACTCCGCCTAGGGTGGAGGAGGCCTCAAAGGCCCTTTACGACGAGCCTTTGGGGCCGAGGCCTTGAGGGCAAGGGTGGTGGAGCTTGAATCCTCCTGGCGAGGTCACCGAGGCCAAGGACGCCGCCACCACCGAGGGGTGGCACAGCGTGGCGACCCATCTGCGGTCGGGCGGGATCGGGCCCGGAGGACGCCGAACAAGCTCGGCCCGAGCAGAGACTGCTCGAAGGAGCCGGCTTTCTTGAGGACGCCCTACGAGTCTCGGAGGAAGTCGGCGACTGATCGACTCTGCGATCGTAAGTATCTCAACTCCTCCATTGATTTCTTTGGTTGGGGTAACCCGTGAGGAGACTCATCCGAGACGCCAAAACTCGCAGAGGTGCGTAAAACCCGAGCGCCGCCATGGAGGCTCTGAATGCGCGCGGAGACCCGCGACGTGGCGATCGCGCCGGGGACGAGGCTCGCGGCCGAGGGTCTCCGAGGATGGTAGGGCCGAGATGGGCGCCGAATGGAAAGCCGGAGGGCGGCCAGAGGTCTGCGCCAAGTCTTGGGCACGCTGGGCGGCCCAGCGCACTTGCCCGCTACCGCCCGAGTGCGGGGCTTGTGGAGGCGGCTATGATTGCGGGCGCGGCTGGGAGCTTCGTCCGACCGTCAACACCGCCTCGCACTATGATGGTATCGACCTCGCGGTGGTGAGTAAGCGGCATCGCCGGAACCGACCGACGACGAGGTCGGATGTGTTCGAGCTCTGTGTCGAGCCGCATGCTCGGAGATCGCCACCACGCCCCGCCTGAGGTCGCCTTCAAGATGCGTGTCCTCCTTGTCCGTGCTTGGTCGGCCACCGTGAAGAAGAGGAAGAAAGAAGTTAGCCCCCTTTTTTTTTCTTTTCTTGCAAAGATTGTGTAAACGATTGTAAGTAATTGTAAGCTCCGGCTTGCCTCTTTGCTCTCCTTTGCGTTTGGGTTTGACCGACCATAGCCTCAAGGACCACGGGTCGCTTATGCGAGGTCGGGTCAATTTGAGAGGGTCAAGAGGATAGGAGTCTTGTTTATGCGGTAGTTACGCACTCATGGGGTTCGGAGTGTTCCGATCGGCCAAGGGTTTTCCACTCGGGCACTTCCTTCTTCCGCAAAGTGCTACTTAGCAACCATAGCCGGGCGAGGCCGAGCGCCGGTCGAGAGGGTTACCGCCGATAGACTCTGTGACTAGTCGGGTCACCGACCCACATGAGTACGTGAGTTAGCCGAGTTCGTGTGGGAAGATTGTTCCCAATCGACCGTAAGGTCATCCCACTCAGTGCTTCCTTCTTCCGCGGAGTGCTCTTCGGGCAACCATAGCCTACCGGGCGAGGCCGAGCACTGGTCGAGAGGTTACCGCCGATAGACCTCGTGGTCGGCCGGGTCACCGACCGCACAAACACCATCCGAGCGGCTCGAACGGGCGCCACGGGCACCCGGAGTCGTCACGTGGCGACGTGTGCTCGGTTGGGAGAAAGGTAAAGACTTATACCGGAAAAAGAAAAGAGCTTAGGATAGAATCGCCTTAACTTTTCAATGTTCGGGCATTAGGGAGGATGCGACCATCGGCGCCCTTGAGTCGAAGGTGCCAGCCGGAGAACTTCCACGACGGTGAAAGGACCTCCTGTGGGGGCGCTACTTGTGCTTATCTTTGGTTGTCCGGACCGACGCAGAACCAAGTCGCCAAACAAGGATCGTCCTCGAACTCGGCGGCGTGGTAGCGCTACAGGCTTGTTGATATCCGCCGACCGCAGGGCGGCCACGCCGCGCGCTCGCCGAAATGGTCGATGGCGTCCGGTTGCGGCGAGCCCCGAGCCTCATCGGCTTGCAATCTCGGGAGCCGATTCCGTGTCGATGGGCAAATGGCTTCAGCAACAACACCATAAAGAAGGGTGTGAACCGGCCGCCGGTCGGCGTGGTCCGCAGACTCCAGAGGACGGGAGGCGCTCGGCTACCCACGCCCGCGAAATGCTTGAGCCGATCGAAGATCCGCGCTTGAGTCCTTGAAGGATCATGCCGTTAGTGCGCCGACCGCCGTTAGTCCGCGGATGGGCTATCACGCGCCAATCGACACGGATGTTGAAGTCGTCACAGAACTCGAAATTCCTTCCCCGTGAACTGTGTTCCGTTGTCGGTGATGATGGAGTTTGGGACTCCAAACCTAAAAACGATGTCGCGGAAGAAGATGGCCGCTTGTACCGACGTGACGCTCACGACCGGCTTGGCCTCTATCCACTTGGTGAACTTATCTACCGCGACGAGCAGGTGGGTGAAGCCCCCGGGCGCTTTCCTGAAAGGCCCGACCAAATCGAGTCCCCGACGGCAAAGGCCACGGATGGGGATCGTCAGAAGCTTAATGGCGGATGCGTCACGAGCAAAGAACTGCATCCTTCGCAGTGCGCACGATATGCTCGGCGCCCCGACGCGGTTGGCCGAGAGAAACCTTGTCGAAAGGCCTTTCCACAAGAGATCGGGTGTCGCGTGGTGACCGCAGACTACCGTATGTCGCCCGGCAAATTGTTTTCCTTGGTCGGTCAAGATACATTTTTGGAGGACCCGGAGGGACTCCTTTGTAGAGGTCCAGGCCGATCAGACGAAGGATTTTGCCCACGGGCGAGGCGCCGGCCTCGGCTGGTCGGGAAGTGACCCGTCCACAAACGGTCGATGTAGGGCCTCCTCCGGCCGGACTCAAGTGCTAGCACACCGCGCGGCGATCCGCCAAGTCTCACGCTCGACCGCGCTTGGCCGGGCGACCGTGGCCGATTGGTCGGGTGGCCGCCACCGCCGAGTCCACCGACGATGGGCCGCAGGAGGTCGAGACGAAGATCCCGGCGGGACAGGCTCTCACCGAGGCAAGATTGGCCGGTGATCGGCCTCGCCATTGTAGCGTCGGTAGCTATGGTGAAGCTCGAAACCCTTGAACCGCTTCCTCGAGCCGGCGTGACTTCTCGACGAAGACGCGGCCATGCGGCGCCTCGGGCCCGCAGACCTTCATGACTTGGTCGACGACAAGCTTGGAGTCCCCGTGGACGAGAGCCGGCGGCACCGAGGTCGGCAGCGATCCGAGACCGCTGACGAGCCTCGTGCTCGGCGAATGTTGTTGGTCGCACAAGAGCAACCTAATGGCGACAGCCTGCTCTCGAGCGGGAGATGATGGCGACTCCGCGCCGCGCCATTCTTGGTGTAAGACCCGCCAAGTACATTGTCCAAGACGGGGTCTTCGACCACCGGTGGTGCACTGGCGGTCCACTCGGCGAAGTCGGCCAGAGCTCGCGATTTGATCGCCGTCCGAGGACGATATTATGCCATGGCCGCTAAGCTCGAGCGCCCATTTGGCTATCCTTCCCGAGGCATCGCGATTATGGATGATCTCGCCTAGTGGGGACGTGGTCACCACGGTGATGGCGTGGTCGATCAAGTAGTGAACGAGTTTCCTCTTTGCGATGAGCACCGCGTGAGTAAACGCGACTGTGGGTACCGAGTCTTGACTCGGAAAGTACCTCATCGATGAAGTAGACCGCCGCTGTACCTTGAGCTCACGGCCTTCTTCCGCTCGCTCCACCACGAGGGCCGCACGACGACTTGGGTAGTGGCGATGTAGAGGAGCAGCCGGTTCACCCGTGCCGGGCGATCAGATCGAGGCGAGGACAGAAGGCCTTCAAGCGCGTGAGGGCCTCCGAGCCTCGGTGTCCAATCAAGCGGTCGGATTTCTTGAGCACCAGAAGCGGCATTCGCGTTCGCGAGGCGAGACGCGAAACGGCTCAAAGCCGCCAGCACCGGGCCTCCGACCCCTTTGAGGTTGCCGCGGGCCCATCCTTGCGATCGCGAGATCTTCTCCGATTGGCCTCGATGCCTCGCTCGGAGACGATGAAGCCTAAGAGCTTTCCTTTGGGGACCCCAAGACTTCTGCTGGTTGAGCTTTATGCGAAACCGTCGAAGGTTCGCGAAAGTCTCTTCTAGGTCGGCGATAAGGTCGTCGGCCTTCCCGGTCTTTACGACAATATCGCCGACATACGCCTCAACGCTGCGGCCGATCCGTCATTGAAGCACGTTTGCATACATCGCTGGTATGTAGCGCCGCGTTCTTGTGCCGAAGGGCATTGTGACATAGCGTAACGAGCCGAACGGAGTGATGAAGGAAGTCGCGGTGGTCGGACTCCTTTAGCGCAACCGTGGTAGCCCGAGTAGGCATCCGAAAGGAAAGAGACTCGCACCCAGCCGTGGAGTCGATGACTTGGTCGATGCGAGGTGGGAATGGGTCCTGGGACATGCTTTGTTGAGACTCGTATAGTCAACACACATTCTCCATTGCCCGCTCTTCTTTTTACAAGTACGAGGTTGGCTAGCCACTCGGGGTGACGCACCTCTTTATAAACCCCGCCGCCAAGAGTTTGGCGATCTCCTCCTATAACCCCGCGCTTTCCTCGCCGAGCGGCGCGGCGCTGGGCGACCGGCTTTGAGCCCGGTCGGACGCTCAAGGAGTGCTCACGACCTCCTTTGAATGCCCGGCATGTCGGAGGACCTCCATGCGAAGACATCTTTGTTAGTGCGGAGGAAGTCGACGAGCGCTTTCCTATTTGGCGGGAGCGTGGCTCGACCCGACGGTCTTGGTCGGATCACGTGGATCGATCGTGACCTCCTTCGTGTCCTCGGCGGGTTGTAGGATCCCGCCCGATTTGTCGGATTCAGGGGCGGACTCGGCGGCTTCCTCCCGAGCTTGTTGAGTTCCGCAGGCAACGATCGCCGAGGCGAGCTCGCACCGCCGCGCGCGCATTGAAGGCAAGCGGAAAGACGATGCCGCGTAATGACTCCATGAGGTCCGCATCTTCGACTGAGGTAGGCGTGGTGGGATCGCCATGAACTTGGCGTAGCATGGCCTCCCAGATGGCGTGGTAGGCGCCGGAAATCCACAACCTCGAAGGTGAGGTCTCGGTCGCGGAAGTTTCCGGCCTCGAAGGTGACGGCGGTCGACCGCCGAGCGGATGGGCTTGTTGGCCGGATGACGCCATGGAAAGGTGCCTTGCTTGGCCGGAGGCTTGAGCGCGGGACCCCATAGCGTCGAACGCCTCAACGTAGAGGATGTTAAGGCCGCTCCCCGCCCATCAAGACCTTCGTGAGGCGCCGTTCGACGACGGTCGACCACCGCCGGTACCTCCTACCGTGGACGCGATCGGGTGATCGGTCCGATCAAAGGTGATCGGAACTCCACCACCGAAGATATTGGGGACGCCCGACGACGGTGTGGACCTCGCGAGCGAGCTTGAGCCGACGCTTGTCGGCGTAGAAAGCCGGTCCTCCGAAGATCATGAGGCGGCCGTCGGGCTCGGGAACTCGCCGTCGCCTTCTTCTCCGCTGTTCGCGGGGCGCGGCGGCTTCTTTCCTTTACTACGCGGCGTGGTGGGGACGCTAGAAAGATAGCGCCAGACTTCGCATCCGGTGATTTGTGCTTGACGGAGAACCCATGGTTGGGCATGGGCCGCCCATCAATTTCGGTGGTCGAGCGCGGCGGTCGGCGCGCGCCGCGCTGGCGATGGCGATCGGCCGTGGCGACCACTTGGGTCTCGCGGATCTGCTTCCCGTGCCGCTTCCGTTTGTCGAAGCGGTCGGAAGGAGACCCGGTTTGGACGCCGGGCTCCTGCTGGGCCTTTCCTCCTTCGAAAATAGCCCCTACGGCCTCGCGAGGCGTGGTTGGTGGCGATGTCGAGGAGCTCCTTGGTGGTCCCGGCTTGAGGCGGCCCGACTTGTGCACCAAGGCCTTGCAGGAGGTGTCAGATGAAGGCTCCCACGACATCGGCGTCGGAGATGTCGGGAGCTCGTTACTGATGGCGGAAAACCTCCGGATGTAGTCCCGGAGAGTCTCCCCGGGCTGCTGCTTGCAGCCTTTCAGGTCCCAGGAGTTACCAGGGCGCTTATAAGTGCCCTGAAAGTTACCGACGAAGAGATTCTTCAAGTCACCCGCTTCCGACAGCTTTGGAGGCGGTACTCGAGCGAGCTCGAGCCGAGTCCGCGAGGTAGATGGGGAGGTCTTGGATGATGAAGAGATCATCCGTCGCCCCGGCCCCGACGCGAGCCGGCATCTTGAGCCGACACAGGTTGGTGGCCGTGTACTTGGTAATGTTGGTAGGCGCCGGAATCGGCGGAAATCCACTGGCGGATCCGCAGTAAAAAGCCCGTGGTCCGGACCATCGTGGCTCGGCTGCGCGTAGTGGCGCCACCATCCGCAACACGTGAGTGGCGGCGTCCTCCGCCATCTTTCTTCGCGCCTCGAGGTGGCGCGGATGTCGAGGGCATTACCGAGGCGCGCGCACCGGGTGCGTGAGGCTCGGGTGGTTCTGGTGGGCGCGTCTTGGCGCGCACCGGCCGGCCCGCATGGCGCAGACGGGCCGTGGCGGAAGTAGCGCCGGTGTGGTAGGAGCCGAGGCTCATGATGGCCGTGACGGCCGCGCCCACCACCGAAGGTTCCGTAGGTAGCTCGCCTCCGGGTTTGCGGGCTCGGAAGGCCTCGAGCAAGATTGCGCCGCAGCCACGTTTTGGCTTGCGTGAGGAAAAACGGGGCGGCGGATTTCGCCCCCAACTTGTGGTGCTCTTGGCGCGCGCGCGCGCGTCGCCCAAGACTTGCGCGGGCTCGGGCTCGTCCCGCTCGTGTTGGCTCGAGCCGGCCGAGTCACCTTTCGCTCCTCCACTCCGCGTTGCCGTTGGAGCTCGGGCCAGCGGCGAGCCCGAGACGCTCGCCAAGGCTTACTGGTATTCCTCCCGTGCCTCGGTCCACGGACGGGGACCGTCGAGCCGCGTGGCTACGCCAATCGGCTATGCCCGCCACGTTGCACTCGCGAGTGCCGCCGCGGCGGGATACTCCGTGTCGGAGGCTGAGCCGTGGTCGGAAGAGTCTTCCAAAGAACTCGTGGGCGGAGGTTGGCATGTAGCCACCATAGCTACAAGTCGTGAGCAAAGGGAGGTGACGGATCTCTCGCGCAGCTCGGAGGGCTTCGCCAAAGGAGGTATAGCGTTCCTCGGGTTCCGGCTTTGGGGCCGCGGGGCGCTCAAGCCGGAGTGGGACGAGGTTGCCGGAGATGGTGTCCAGTGCTCGCAGCGCCGCCCTCCGCGGCGGCGAGGATGAGCGTGAGCTCTCCTCCGAGGTGACGGTGAAGCCGAGGAGCCAAGCGGATCCGCCCGAACACGATCATCATGCCGTCGTTGGAGAAGAATGCCATCAAGGAGACGAATGGGAATCGGAGATGCTGCCAAGACGCGCTGGCCCCTACTGGCGCGCCAACCGCCGGCGTTCGAGCGCCGCAAGTAAATTTGTAAGTCTAAAGGCTGCGCGTTCTCGCCTCGAATGGTTAGACTCGAGTCCAAGATGTATACTTGTTCGGCCAAGGTCCTACCCAGCCAGGCGTTGGTGTTGTATTCATCAAAGTGCGATGATCGCACCGAGTTTTTTTACAAGCGAGAGGTGGAGCCTCAACACTAGAATGATCTAAACTTAGCTCTCGTAAGGAGAAGAAAAAGAAGAAGAGGAAGAAGAGGAAAAGCTCTCTTGTAGCTCTTACTCCCGCCTGTTAGAGGTTCCCGCCTCCTTTTATTCAAGACTGAAGGGCAGGTTACATCGAGAATTGGCGAAGTGCCAGCGAGCTACTTTTAGGGCTTCGGCCTTGCCCGCCGTCGCTAATCGTTCGCCGACGGCCGCTTGCTTCGCCGACCGGTCGCCGCCGAGCCTATGCGCCGGGTCGGTGGTCTAGCTGGTCGAGTGGTTAGGTAATCCTCCGAAGTGGCGAGTGCTCTCTCGTGATCCATGTGGGTCTTTGCCGTAGTCGCGTGTGACGTTGGAGTTGCCTCGGGAGAGCCGCGTGTCCTTGCACCGTGGGTGGTGGCCGATGGGACAGAGACGTGGCTTCAGCAGCCTATCAAACCGTCTTGGGAAGGGACCACCCGCTCGCCACCACTTCAATGATCGCTCGGGGCACGTGGCCTTAGGTTGACACGGACTCTGGCGCGCGCACGCTGCCCTCGGCGGGATTATCATGGTTCGGTCGGAGCCGGGGATCCCGCCCCGCCGCGGGGTCGGGAACCTCGCCGAAGTCGGAGTCGGGGATCCCGCCATTTGCGGGGTCGGAACCCCATCGAGCCTGAGTCGGGACCGGTCGGGAATGGTCTCCGAATGGTCTCGTAGACATTTGGGTAGCAGTAGGGGACGGCTGCTTAGGTCGGGCCAGATTCGAGGCCGCCCGCTTGTCGCTCGGGCTTTGCTTGTTGCAATTGGGCGTTGGTGCACCCCTGTTTTATGAGTATTCGACAATTATATACTACAAGTATAATGCACCGTAAAAATTCTCTAAAAAAATGGCACACATGTTGTTGCAAACCAAATTCCATTTGGTCCATGAAAGGATACTGACGGAGAATCATACCATGACTAAGAAGGGAACAAGAACCAAATTCCTTAAGTTTTTCTAGGGAGGCCCAATTGTGGTCTAAGTTGAGTTTGGCAAGGAGGAGCAAGCCCAGTTGGTGTGTTTAGACAACCCTATACTATGGAGGGAAAGGTCTACTTAACCCTCTCAAGTACGGTGGTTCGTCTACTTAACCCCCCTAAGTATAAAATTAGGTATTGTACCTCTAAACTATGCAAAGCCATCTAAATACCGTCTTAGGTGGTTTTGTCACCGTGGCGAATGACATGGTTGACAAGGTAGCTATGGCTGTAGCTTAAAAATTATTTTAAGCTATGGGATCTGCTTGTCATAGTGTCAAGTTTTATTTTTCTTTTTAAAAAAAATGCCAGCCACGTCATTCTCTATGGTGGTAAAACTGTCCCAAAACTACCTTAAAGGATATTTAGATGGTTTTTAATAGTTCATTATATGGTTTTATACTTCAGGAGGCTAAGTAGACTTTTTCCTAGCATTGGGCTGGCCATGATATATGGGCTTTGTTGTCTTGGCCTAGTTGGAGGGTTGTAGATGCCGACATGAAAAAACGTTTGTGCCTTTAACTAAGCGAACAACACCCTTTTTGAAGCCCAACATTCGACAGTATGGGCTTCAAATAAAGCCCAGTAGACCCGTTGATACAGCCTTTGTAGGCGTACTGCAAAGCTAAACACAGAGGGGTCCAGCACGGCAGCACCACCACCCAAAGACGCGAGCGCAACGGAAGCCGAAGCTTGCCGCGGGCGGCTTGGTGAGTTCGGTTGGGTAGCTAGGGTTTAGGTTTCAGGCCGCGGGGCGACAGGAAGGAGGCGATGGCTTCGGCTGAGGAGGAGATCGCGGTGAAGGAGCCGCTGGATCTGATAAGGCTCAGCCTCGACGAGCGCATCTACGTCAAGCTCCGGTCCGACCGCGAGCTCCGCGGCAAGCTCCATGTAAACCCCTGCGCTTCTCCTACGTTTTATTTGCTGCCTTTTGTGCTGTGACTGTGGTTGATTGGATGTACTGTGGAATAGTTCCTGGTTACCGGGCCTGGTGCTTCCGGCTGTGGTGGTTGCCGATGTAAAGCAGCGATTTGTTATGGGCGCGGAGATGAGCTTTTAGGCTGCCAATTTCGTCACTTTTTTTTTTCGTTTGGTTGGTTAGATAGTATCCCCACTATGTTTGATACCCTACGTGTTCCGAACTAAATGTGGCAGTTTATGTGTAATGCAACAATTTGAGGAAAATTGGAGGATTTTTTTAATAATATATTTTCTAAAAGGAATTGCGACATTAATACGCGAAACGGAAAAATTGCAAAAATAATATCCCGTCGTCAAACGGTACAGCGAAATAGGAGTAGTCGCTAGCGGGTTGGACGAAGACCCTATTGTCGCCATACCGTATGGTTACAACTCCCTAATCACACGGGATTAAGGAGTTGTAGCCATACGGTATGGCGATAACTTCTTAATTCCGCGTTTGTCGCCATACCGTATGGGATTAAGGAGTTGTCGCCATACGGTATGGCGATAATTAAAAAGGGTATTCGTCCAACCCGTTGGCAACTACTCCTATTTCGCCGTACCATTTGGCGACGGGGTATTATTTTTGCAATTTTTTTGTTTCGCGTATTAATGTCGCAATTCCTTTTAGAAAATGTATTATTCCAAAAAAAAAAAATCCAAAATTGGAGAGTGGGAGGTTAAATATGTTCATGTGCAATAACATAAAAATTCCTCTGTAGCAATTTTGAAAGCATAGATAAGGATAATCATCTCAATAACATAAGACTGTGGGGGCATTTATCAGGGTTGTTGGTAGCAGGGATGCATTCCTGGCTTGTGTGCTATCATTTTAAGCATGCCTTGGTAACATAGTGAGTTTTATGCTAATCTGTAGATTATCTTATGGTGAATGATAAATTGATAACGCTACATGCTGTGCATCTTTCAATTGTATGCCAACCTGCCATGGCTTACTTTTGGTTTGTGCTGACCCCATCCTTTATCATGTGACTGTAGAAGTCCTTTTCCGTTTCCATCCACCTTGTAATCCTGTGTAGGTCTATGTCTAATAACATGTTAATCATCCTGGGATGGCAGTAGCTGAGATGTCTTTCTTGTACCTTTTTACCTAGGCGTACGATCAACATTTAAACATGATCCTTGGAGATGTTGAGGAGATCGTGACAACTGTTGAGATTGATGATGAAACATATGAAGAAATTGTGCGCGTAAGTGCTCTGACCTTTTGCTTTAAACTTTTATGAATATTTTGTAATGCCAATGCTTTTGAAGGTCAAATTGTGGTTGTTTCTGCAAAATATAATCATTGATGAATGATGGAATTTGTTGCATACTTTCATATCAATGGAAAAATGATTGCTTTCTTTGGTGTGTGTTTAGGATTGTATAATTTGTATGCCGGTACTTCCTTGCAAACATTTTTTCATGAAGTGTCAATGTGTTTATGGTGGGATTGACATCCATCGAACATCATTAGCGCACAAAGATATTTGATTTTTTTTAGATTTCTCGGGCGTTATGTTTCTGATTTACTGTGATATAAGATGAATCTTGTTCCATAAGACTATAATGACTTGTTTTTAGAGTAATATAATGGCATGGGAAAATTATTTATATTACTTATTGCTAATCTGTGAAATGTGTTATGAAGATGTTATACTAACTATTTGCTAAATATTGTGTCTATCCAGACCACTAGGCGTACCATTCCCTTCCTTTTTGTCCGAGGTGATGGTGTTATATTGGTTTCACCACCCCTGCGAACTGCATGAAGTTAGAAGGAGATCCAGCTGATTGTCAACTATGACTGATGTGTATTTGGTCTGTTGATGACATGGAGTGTATGTTATGTGCTGCACCGTTAGTGTTTTTGATGGATTGTTACGGTTGTAGGTTTAGCATGCGGTTCAATTGTGTAGCAACTGCTTGTGTTTGAATTGATCTGATCGAGGCGCTAGTTTCTATAATTAATCTCGCGTTTATTACCAGCTTAATGTACCCAATTGCCAAAGGTTAATCTTGCTTGTAGTAACACGACTTGCACGTTTGCGCAGTATTTGAGTGGCTTGGCGTAGTAGTATTGGAAGAGAATAGGCTGCTTTGTGCAAAGACTGGTAAAGTCCTGCACCGTCTTGTGTTCTTGTCTGCTGGTCTTGATTGTAATGCGGCATGTTTGAACGTGAAATGAATCCGGCCCAACTCCTCACATCCAACCATGAAGTCGTGCTAAGCAGCAGCAGCATGCCAGCAGCAACACGAATTTGTCTGCAATACAAATCACTTTTGCGATCTGGGATTTTTACGAAATTTCCCCACCATAGAAACCCACCCAGGACCAGGATTCGATTCCCAATCCGCTAGGAGCAAGAACAAAATATTGTGACGGACCAATTCACGATTCCAAAGCCACAGCAAGAAAAAATTCTGGTAACCGAAGAGGATGAATAAAAACGAACCAGCCAGGTCGTCCTCTCTTCTTGCTTGTCGTCGCTCTCGCTCCACCCGAACAACAGAGAGACGAAGAAGAGAAGGCACAGAGAAGGTAATCGCGAGCCATGGGCGTCACCAAGGAGGATGTCGAGGCCGCCATCACCTCCGCTCTCAGCCCTTGCCATCTCGTTAGTCTCTTCCCACCCTAAAACCCCGTCGTCCGATCCATACACCTCTGCTCTAAACCCTAACTGCCGCTACTACTGTGTTTCTACGATTTTTTTGCAGGTGGTGACGGATACATCTGGAGGGTAAGCACATCCCAAATTGCCAATTCTTTTATTTTTCCTTATTAGCTTGTTTAATTGTTACGAACAAAAGGAGGGATCTTGTTGATGTGGTTGTTGTTTCGTTGGTTGATTGATTGATTGATGTGAAGGTGCGGCGCTAGCTACGAGGTTGAGGTGGTGTCGGAGCAGTTCGAGGGGAAGCGGCTGCTGGAGCGGCACCGGATGGTGAACGCCGCGCTGGCGCCGCACATGGCGCAGATCCACGCCGTCTCCATCAAGAAGGCTCTCACCCCGGCGCAGGCCCAGCCCCAGACGGAGCTGGCCGCCGATAAAGCGCAGGCTTAACTCGCTCCAAACAGTTCAATCACACATGCATCATTACTCTAGTGATTAACTCGTGTAGCATGTAGTCTTTGATCTTGGAAAACGCGCATCAAACTCTCTGCTTGAATAATTTAGCACATGCATTTGCAGAATCGAAGATTCGAAACTGTAAAGTGATGTTTATACTTGACTGCTCCACATTATGTATTTGGTACCGTCACTTTGTTATATAGGTAGTTTGCACTTTGCTGTTTAGTTGCTTCGGTGGATTGGTTCTGATAATCTAGTGGCGTCTATTGCAGCAAGTTGGTTGAATCGCATGACATAGCTGTTTACTTTGGGGATCAGATGATGATTGATGACACCTTGTTTACTGAAGCATTTCTTTTTCTTATTGATGAGGCCACCATAAGGGGAATCTATTCTCATTTCTGGTAGAGTAGCACTAGATACAACTGTATTCGATGCTGGAGATGTAAATGTAATGGCTTTTGATTTACACGATAACTAGTTTTCAGCTATAGTTATATCATATTGATGTGCTGTGTTGCATTGCATATGGTTCATGCCTTCTGATGAAAAGACTGCACAACTTTGGTTCAGCCTTTGCTGCTTAGCACTATGTCAAATTCGACCTATTTTAAGTGAACTCTATTGCAAGGCCTGAAAAATGTGTTTGTAGGCTTGTAGTATCATGTTTGCTAAATGCTAAGGCCCAGTTCGGGACAGCTTTGAATTGTGTAGATTCTGGATTATAGCTAGTTGTCTAGAGAAGCCACTGTCTGAAGAATCCGCTGGTTGAATAATCTGGTCGTTTGGCAATCCGCTGGAGAATCTGATTGTTGATGAGCCGGCTTTGGGCAGAGGGGCGGCGACGGAGGAGGAGCTCGGCCGGTAGCCGGAGGGGCAGTGGGCGGCTCAGGCGCCAGGGCCTTCGGGCGGAGGAGGAGCGAGGGGAGCGCAGAATTGAGGAGAATCAGGTTTTTGCTGATTTCTAATTCTATATTGTTTTGATGATTCTGATTGTGGGAGAAGTTGTTCATAATCCTACCGTTCGGTAAATAATCCGTTTTTACTTTAAACAGAAGCTGTCCATAAGCTGAAATGAACTAGCCCTAATTGAACTGGGGTAGACAGTTGAATCTCCTTTTGTGTGCATGAAGCCATGAACAACACACTGTGATCACATAGTCCAAGTAGGTACTACCGATTGGATTACCATCTCTTCAAATGTTTCTGAGATATCTGAATGCAAAAATATATTTTTCAACATTTGGACTTAATAGCATGCCTTACATCTATTGATACGTGCATCATAATTTCAAAGGTTTCGATAAATGGAAGAATGCATTATCTGATTCGATTCTTGACAGATTAATAGGAGATTTTCTCTTCGTTCTGTTACGGCTTAGGCTTGTTCGGATGAGTTAGGAGTTGAGGCTCAATTGCTTTGGATGGGCAGGGAAGTTGAACTAAAATCCTTCCTATCCAGAGGAATTCGGTCGAATCCCATTCTATCCAAACAAGCCCTACGGGGTATCTGTGCACCCTGTACTTTACACTGTATTGTGAAAACCTTCATTAAAAATCATCTGTGAACCGTCAATCCGTGATAATGTCTGTTTGGCTTAGTGCTTGGGCTGGCCAAAATATTCCTTTTACTTAACCATAGACGTCTGAACCATCTTATGTGTACAAAAGTCGGGGTCGAGTAATCTCGTGCTCTGGGCTTTGCTTTTTTTTAGGGTGCAAGTTGATGTTGGGTTCATTATACCTTTTGTAGCGTTGTTCCTTCAGTACATGGCTGTACTATATTTTTCTTGTAGTTTGTGTAACTTGTAAGTTTGTGTACCTTGTAACATTGTTCACACGTCAACACGGGTAAGCATTGAGCCACTAGGAATTGCATCATGCCCATCTAATGAAGTAATTTTGATTTGTAGAGTCTGATCTGGGTCTAAATTTTGCAAGAACAGAGTAAAAGCCTATATAAGGTGACCGCAGTATCTTGCTGTTTAGGTAGTGCCTGATGGTCCACAACCTCTGGCCGCGCGAGGTTCATTTTCAACACATAAATTTCACAGTTGAGTTCCTGTAGGAACTTCGCCCACCGCATGGCGGCAGCTAATGGGGCCACACCCGTTGCAAATTGCTAGTCACCGCACGCATCGCGGTGTACGGTACACCCGTCGATTGACAATGGAGTACCTGTACCTAGCTCAGTGCTTGACGCTTTTGATTGTCCCTTCGGCATCTTTCCGAAACGAAGGCCAGCAACCAAATCTTTACGGTGGAAAAGGGAGGATTTCGGCGAAGAATAGCCTAGGAAGATATTTGGATTTTTTAAAATAATATATTTATAAAATAAGTTTACAAAATTAATATCCTAGAAAATAATTAAGAAAATATACCTCGATTGCCACTTGAATTGGCAACACATTTATTTTTATCGCGGATTGAATTAGCCGATATATTGTTTCGTTGCGGATTCATTTGATCGATAGGCTGAGGTTTCTGCAATATCACCGATCATTTGGTGACAGAAAGACTATCGCTAATTCATTTAACAACAGGGATATATATTTTTAAAAGAATATTTGGATATTTTTGTACAGTTATTTTAAAAAATTCAAGATATTTGCGCTCTGCGTCGCCAGTTGTCGGTTTGGCGCAACGGCAGGAGTCACCTGTGTGACTCACCCACCACCTGGACGCTCGAAGACGTCGAGGAAGTCGAAACTCGAAAGAACTCGCGAGAGGCGTTGCAACCGTGGCGACCAAGCCCCACGTGCCGCCCGCCTCTCCACCGCAACCCCATATTTACAGGGACGCACGCCCAAACGGCCAAAAGAAAGACCAAAACCGCGAGACTGGACGTGCTAGAAAAGCACGCGCGGACGGTACGGTGCACAGCATCCCGACGGCCGACTTGGTCGCAAGCAGTGGAGGCGGCGAGCACGCGCTGCGAACCCTGCGGGTTTTCTGCGTGCGGAGCGGGAGAAAAATGAGTTTAGTGGACGGGCACGCCCATGCCCACGGCGAGGAGCCGAAGCGACCCGCGGCACGGCTGAACGAGAGGATCCTCCCGTCCCTGTCGCGGAGGTCCGTCGCCGCGCACCCCTGGCATGACCTCGAGATCGGTGAGCTCTTCCAGAAATTTTTTTCTCCAAACACCACCGTTCTGATCAATGACAAAGCCTAGCCTTCCGTGCTAATACTAGGGATTTCTCTATGCATACTGCAGGTCCTGATGCTCCGACTGTCTTCAACGTTGTAAGTACCGAGTACCACCCGCACACGCGAGAGGCTTTGTTCAGATACGCAGTCTCTTAACGTCAGCACTCCATTTCTTGATTTGTATGGATGTAATCGGCGATGCAGGTGGTGGAGATCTCGAAAGGGAGCAAGGTTAAGTACGAACTCGACAAGAAAACGGGACTCATCATGGTCAGTAGATCAGTATTAACCCACACGCCAACTCATTTGCTGTTTGAAACTTTTACCGTTGCAGTAGATCTGACGGCATAATCTGGACTCCTGTTATATAGGTTGATCGGGTCTTGTACTCGTCAGTGGTGTACCCTCACAACTATGGCTTCATCCCGCGAACACTCTGCGAAGACAACGATCCTATGGATGTCTTAGTCCTCATGCAGGTTCTGCTCCAATACGTTTGGCACATCTGAAATTCTGAACTAGTATCTACTGTTAAGTCTTATGAACCGTGCGAAAACGAATGCGACACATGTGCAAACCAATATCTACAGGAGTCAGTTCTTCCCAGGTGCTTTCTCCGAGCTAGGGCCATTGGTCTCATGCCTATGATCGACCAGGTTCATTCTTGCATCTCTATACAAGTTCATTATTACTTAGAACTAGCATGAAGGCCGGGAGATAGAATCTTCCATTATTTTAAAAAAAACATGAGCATGAGCAATATGAGCGTATCTTTTCTTGGGACAGGGAGAGAAAGATGACAAGATCATAGCAGTCTGCATCGATGATCCCGAGTACCGCCACTACAATGATCTCAGCGAGCTTTCTCCTCATCGCGTCCAGGAGATCCGACGTTTCTTTGAAGATTGTATGGAGTCACACTCCCCAAATTACTTTCTTTTGTAGATGTTATTTTTCTTCTGTGTTAAAACTGTACGGTTGTTCAACACAATCTTCAGATAAGAAGAACGAGAACAAGGAAGTTGCCGTGAATGAGGTCCTGCCAGCGAGCACTGCCCGTGATGCCATCCAGTACTCCATGTCAGTGTTCGATCCTTTTAGACTTCAAAGGTTGATATGATTTCTTTTTTCGAATAGTTCGCATGTGTATTAACATGGTGACATATGTGCAGGGATCTGTATGCGCAATACATTTTGCAGAGCTTGCGGCAGTAATTTGAGAGAGACACCCTTGAGCTGATCCTAAGCAGTGATCGTTTCCTTCACCACTACTGAGCCTGTGTTGAATTAAATTAGTCAAATTATGAGTACGCTTAGCCTGGAGCAGCAGGAGATACAAACAGATTTTGCCAAGTCTCTTCTCTGCTAGAGATGTATGGGTTTATGTATTAGTGAATTGTCGTAACTTGTTAGTAGTAGAGGCCTTATTTGCTTATGAAGCTGTTCCAGGCCTCATACTATCACACTGGCATGTTACAAATTTACAATAAGAGCAAGAAAATAAATGCCTGATGAATCATGTTACAAATAAGTCTACGAAGCCGATTTATTCGTCTTGCGATGCTCAGATCGATCAAGCCGAGCTTGCCTTTGCCTTTTCCGCGTACATCGCTTTGATCTCCTCCACGTCGTCGTAGCTGCCGAGAAATATTGGGGATCTCTGATGAATCTTGGTAGGAACGAGGTCAAGAGCCTGCAATGCCAATGTAGCAGCAAGTTTGAACAATGTATCAAGACACTTCTACTGAACATGAAGTTCTGACCAAGAGAGATGTTACACACCCGTTGTTTGCCTGTGAAAGACTGGCCTCCAGCTTGCTCCATCAGGAATGACATGGGGAAAACTTCATACAGGACACTGTAATGCCAAATTGAGGCAACTTCAGAAGTGTGTGGTTTATGCAATTGGAGTTGCCATATGCAATGGGAGTTAAAGAGAGTGAGCATTAGCGTACCGGAGTTTTCCATTTGGACTCTTCTTGTCTGCAGGGTACAAAAATACACCTCCGTATAGCAAGGTACGGTGGACATCAGCAACCATACTGTAATCCACTAGGAATATTATACATTTCAACCAAAATTATACAAATGGTGGCTATATTCATCCTGTGAAAAGCCTACATTTTTAGAGAGAAGCTTTAGCCCCTCTCTTAACAATGAGAGATTCTTTTGTCAGGTAAGCCGTAAGCTAACTGAAAATTGACTCACCTGCCAATGTATCTCAAGGATTTAGGTGATGAACCATCCTTGGGAAACTTGCACTTCTCTACAAACCTGTGATATTTCTTGAAAAAATTTAACTGGAGTTCTTAAGTAAGTATAGTATTCTGAAAACTTTTACCACATACATTGCAGTAGGCTCGTCCCAGTTCTTGGCATTCCCTTCATTCACCGAATAAATCTTCCCTTTCTTAGGTATCTACAAAAAATGAAGCAGTATTATGCAGTTTGATGAATTTGAAGAAAAGGATAGAACTTTATTGGCCGGTCCACAATACCTTAATGTCTGGATGAGTCAGTATGAACTCCCCAAGAGAAGGATCAAGTGTGAAGCCATTGACACCATTTCCGGTGCTCAGAACAAGCTGTAGCAAGTTACACAAGTCAATTCATATAGGCACTCGCAGAAGATTGTCTTCAGGAAAAATGGGTTCAGGAGACTTGATTACCGTGCAGGAACTGCCGTACATGCAGTATCCAGCAGCAACCATGCTCTTCCCAGGTTGCAGTACATCCTCCAGAGTCACAGTGTCCTTGTTCTTGATCATGTAGATCCCAAAGATCTGTAGGACAAAAAACATGTGAATTCAAAAAAGGAAAAAAAAAATAACAAAACATGCAGCATAAGGCTTCACACTGCAAAGGTTATTAGAAATTCCCGAAAACAGCCAAGGTCATGCGGACAATCAAGTTGAGCAAAGAGTATATCCATATTGCTGTTTGTTATCAGCTTCTCACTGGCATGTCGTAGTATTATACTGACACGATATATTACAGCTTAATTTTCCTACTACTGCAATTGACATCCACATCTTTAGAAACACATGGTAGCAATATTAGCAGAGGAGTTTGTATTTTTCTTTAACCAAAAGTCTTTTTTTTTATGTTGCCATCCTGCATTTTGAAAAATGCAAAGCAAAAGATGCAAATCAAGTAGTGACTTCCCGTTTTTCCTAGCTGTCAATGTTTCATATAACCTTTTGGGTTTGTGATGTCCTGCGTACGTACCGTTCCGATGGAGACACCACAGTCGATGTTGGAGGAGCCATCGAGTGGATCAAAGCAAACACAGTACCTGATAGAAAAGGAAACCGTATATTTCTTTTTCGTCAGAAACAAAATAGATTGCTCATATCAAGGTAGTAAGCATAGAGGATCCAAAGTTACACACTTTCCACGGAGTGCAGGGTCCACGAACGTAGCTTCCTCGTCCTCCTCGGACACAAGAACACACTGCAGCCGTTCGCATCGCCAAAGTTACCAAACAAATACTCCTAACTGAATGAAATTAACTGTCACTTAAAAAACGGGCTAGGTGAATTCATACGGTGCGACCGCTGCTGACAAGGGCCTTGACGAACACCTCGTTGGACAGCACGTCCAGCTTCTTCTGCTCCTCTCCCTGCACACACCAAGGCATCACATTTTAAATCTCACAGAATAAAAATTGAAGAGCGGCGGGGGAACAGCGTAGCACGTAAAATTGTGACGAAATGAGCTGAGGCAGGTCACTGCACTTGCCTGAACGTTGGTCTCGCCGGCCAGGCCAATGAGCTTGGCGAGTCCGGCCTGCACAATCACAGAAAGTTTCAGTATGCAGCAAACAATCAGTGGCTTAGTAGCTTAAGTTACGTGGAAACAACAGATACTCCATCTATGCGGATGAAATGAGCGGGTGCCACGGTGCGTGCACGACCTTGTTGACCGCTGACGCGACGAACTTGCAGCCGAGCACGATGTGGGAGAGGAGGATGGTGAGGTCGCCGCGGGACTCGGGGTTCCGGCTCTGCTCGTTCAGCACGTGCCGCGTGATCGTCATCAGGTCCGTCCGGTGCGCGTCCGCCGCGTGGTCCATCTTGCCCGATCCCGGCGCCTGCCGCGCGCTAGCTAGCTAGCTGCCCTACACCCTCTCGCTTCGCTCCGTGAATTACGACTTGCGCACTAGTGCAGAGCGCGCCGCGTACGCACCAGCTGCTCGCTCCCGCTCGCGCGTGGTATGTATATATCTGTCTGCCTGGGCTAAGCTCGCGCGGCGCGGGAGTACTGGCTGTGACGCGCGGCGTGTATTTCTGTCTTTTTGTGAGGCAGCGCGGCAAAAAAGTGAGGCTGGGAGCCGAGGAGCGTGGAGCTCCAATAGAATCGGCGCGGAGGCCTATCCCTCTATCCGCGATGGCTGGTAGCGTGGCGGCGGTGTGCGTTTGTGGCCGTCGTGTGGTGGCGTACGCAGCGGCAGCAGGGAGCGAGGCGAGGCCCGAGAGGAGAGCAAGGCTTTGTCTCGTGCTGGCACGCACGTACGTTGCGGCTGCGAGCGGAGAGATTAGGACCAAGTAGTGTTATCTATCATCTGAATCCGATGTGACATGACAGCGAAACGGTTTGGGACGGTCGTTAGTGGCAAATGGCAATTCACACCAACAAGAGTTCAGAGTTCTTGTTTCCTTGAAGAAGAGCTTATGAGCAACGGCAGTAGCTGGTTAATGTCGTGGCCTTTACGCGTGGAATATACCTGGTACAACTTCAAGTGAGAGCTACAGGCCGGGGCATCTTGCCGGCGATTGGACGCTTTGCCTTCACGCTAGACTGGTTAAGTCTCGGTCAGTTCGGGGAGTAGCTGCTTTACACTTTTGCCTTCACTTGCAGGATTCACTTGCATTTCGTGGCCCAGTCAAGACCTGAGAAAAGGTCAATAGACTTTACCGACGTAGAAAACTTCTGCTGATTTATTTCCTTGAGAATTGAGATAAGAAGTTACATGTAAGAAATTAGCACGAAGCATTTCACACGGTACAGGTCATACCGATAACCAGGGGCGGATCTAGCACTACTACAAAAAGGTCCATATTATTAGACGCCTCATCACATGCAGTTCTTCAAAACCGTCTGTAATGATAGCTATCGCTGATGATTATATATTAAAACCGTCAATGATATCATCATAGACAGTTCTATCCATAAGCCGTCAGTAATATACAGAGATATCATGGACAGTTTTAGTATAAAGTCGTCAGTGATGACACATATTGCTATCACAGACAATTCTATTATAGAATAGAACCGTCTATGATATGTTAGTATCACAAACGATTCTATAATAAAACCGTCTGAGATAACATTCATCCCTATAAATATACCGATCTGTTTCTCGTGTAGGATACCTAGTGTGTTTCGCCTCCCCCAAACCCTAGCGCCTCCTCCCCCGCGCCGGTCTCCTTCCCGGTACCGCTGGCCTCCTCCCCTACGTCGTCGATCAGTCTCCTCCCTCGCGCCGGTCTGCTCCCCCATGCCGGTCTCCTCCCCCACAGCGATATCCTCCTCTGCGCCGCCGGCCTCCTCCCCCCGCGCTGATCTCCTCCCCCTGCGCCGGTATCCTCCTTTACGTCATCGGTATTTCTTTTAATAAATGTGAATACATGAATGGTTAGTTTGTTATGATTACGAATGCTATATTGTTGAAGTATAAGTGAATTGCCCACATATTCTCATAAATTTAAGCTTTTCGGTGAACTGACTGGTGCATGCAACTTAATATGGTATCAGAGCCAAGAAGTCTCGAGTTCAAGACTCGGTTGACGCAATTAAAAAAAATAATTGCAGTCCATTTCTATTTCCCGTTCTTAGACCTGAGAGAGCCTACACGTGAGAGGGAGTGTTGAAGTATAAGTGAATTGCTCACCTTTTCTCATCAGCTTAAGCTTTTGGGTGAACTAGCTGGTGCATGCAACTCAATATGATATCAGAGCTAAGAGGGCGCCTACACATGAGGGGGAGTGTTGAAGTATAAGTGAATTGCCCACCTTTTCTCATAAGCTTAAGCTTTTGGGTGAACTGGCTGGTGCATGCAACTCAATATAAATACAAAAATGGTTAGTTTGTTATTATTATGATTGCTGAATTCATGAATGTTAGTTTGCTATGAATACATGAATGGTTAATTTGCTATGATTACGATCGCTGGATACATGAATGGTTAGTTTGCTATGAATGCATGAATTGTTAGTTTGCTATGATTATGATTGCGCAGTGCTCACTTCATAATATCTGCTATGCTAGGGCTGCATGTACTTTCATTCTCTTATGTTGCCGGTTGTATGCTCAATGATACTATGAGTTTATTGATGAACTAAAACAATTAAAGTAGCGAATATTGCATTGAACTATAGAGTTACTTCCTGTTAATACTAGAAAGTATTGCTTTTATTTTATTGTCTTTGAGCTTGATCATCATATTCAGTATTCATTAATTGTAAAAATATGACATGTAATTCTAATAATATGACTTGTTTAAGTAAGCAGTTACACATAGTATTCAATAATTCTAAGAACACGAAGTTGACTTGTAATTCTAATAATTTTAATAACATGACACCCATACACTAGAAGAACACATAGATACTATTCATAATTTGATTTTGATGGTGCATAATTTAGGAATGTAAGAGTTCAAGACCTTATTTGCTTAGTTAATTATCTAGTTCAATTTTGATTATATGACCCTGATGTAGTGGAGGTAAGAGATTGTCTCTAGCAGCCCTACACCTTATGGCAAGGAGGCTGAAGGTCTAACCTTTAGCAGTCCGACAGCTGAGAGTACTCTATCATATAATTACCGATTAATCTGTTAAGTATACATAATTCAATGTCAAGTCGACATAATAATTATGAATTGCTTTATCCTTTCGATTATGTTGTTTTTGCAAGATTTGAATTGTGCATATTATATTCCAAAAACATATAGATGTTTAACTTTTATTGTGATTCATCATATACATTATATGTCCCAATGACTGCAGATTGCACGCATATATAAAATAGAGTGTACAAACAAGATAGACGATATGGAAAAGTTGTTAGATGCTAAACAAAAACTTATGGTGGAGATAGAATAACTAGAGGGAAAGTCTGAGTTAACAGAAAAGATTTATGAGATGAAACAAAAACTTAAAGTCATAGATGGCAAATTGAAAGATATTGATTCTCTTAATAAGGCACTTATCATTAAGGAGCGCAAGGCGAATACAGAGATGGAAGAAACCGAGGTTGAGCTTATAGAGATAATATAAAAGTTTTTAGTATGTAATTCGACGTGGTTATTGATAATATACCAAGACATTCTTTTCACAACAATATGATCGCTTTTGTAGGGATTAAAAGATATGACTGGAAGTCAACCAGTTATTGGTGTGAAACAAATAGGCACTGTGCCAGAGCTGTGGAACTTCAAGGAGAACCAAAAAGCCCCTATTGCGAAAGTTGTGGCACAGATGATGGCAGACATGGAAAAACCCTAAGGTGGTCATGTCTTGATCTATCAAATAATTAATGTTGTTTCTCAATGAATACTTGTTGATATTTGTGGTATCATATCTTGTCAATGTATTGATTACTGAAATTATCCTTATTATTTGCTCATCTTGAATTAATCCAATTACTAAATAGTGTCGAGCTTGCTTGATGGAACCAAAAGTTTTTCTACTCCTCTTGATAGAACTTCTATGATTAGTATATGTTGTTCGAAATTTTCTTCTCTTTAAATATTTCTGCAACGATATTTACAAGACATAATCAGTTATATATTTTATAATTGAATATCAAAACATCCTAGATGCATTAAGGCAACAGCTTATCTGATGAGGATGGTATTAAAATCTGAACATTTGTAGCACTTTTATCAACTTTCTAATTCTAATGTTGATGGTTTTCAAGGGAAAATCCAATTACATCCACAGTTCGTTCTGAAAATTGTCATGATCTGATTTATCGCTTCCACTTCATCCTCATCCTCGAATAAGAATACCATGGGCAACTTATTTTCACTTTGGTCTTGTATAGAAATAGGTTCACTCTGGTCCTGTTCCTGCACAAGACCAGAGTGAAAATAAATTGCTTATGATATTCTCATTTGGAGATGATGATGAAGTGAAAGATAAATCAGAACATGACAACATTCAGAGCGAACTATGGCTGAAATTGGATTTTGCCTTGGAATCCATCAACATTAGAATAAGAAATAGGATGAAAGTGATATAAATATTCATATTTTAAGACCATCCTCATCAGACAAGCTGTTGCCTCGATGCATCTAGGATGTTTTGATATTCAATTGCAAAATCTATAACTATAACTGGTTGTGCCTTGTAAATATCATTGTAGAAATATCTAAAGAGTATAAAATTTCGAACAACAGATACTAATCATTGAAGTTCTGCCAAGAAAGTTAGACAAAAAACATATCACAAACGATTATATTTAAAAATCGTCAACCGTCTATTATATGTGTTTTCACAGTCGGTAGAAAAACCGTCTATGATATATGTCGTATTATCACTGACACATACTTACAGACAGTTCTGAACCGTCTGTGATGATGTTTTGAACCGTCTGTAATAGCCTTCTTTGTAGTAGTGTAGGGTGGTGCCAGGTATACCCCAACACCCCAAAAATTTGAAAAGGGCTAGAAAATAACCTCTTCAATAAGCTATATTTATTGATTAAATTGGTTTTGATTTTAGCGGTTTGGGATTTTCAAGACCTTAGAACTATTTGTATTGTACTTTTAGCAAATTTCAAATATATGTTGGATTTATGATGTTACAAAATCATTGTATAAAACTATAAAATTATTCGTGTGAAGTGTGCACATCCATATAAATTTTTCTAGTTCCGCCTAACATGCTGGCTATTTGACATAGTATGTATTTTACCAGCAACACAGTGGGCATAATACCAGCAAAGTAAAACATAAGTACACTTTTAATACTGTCATGGAAGACATATAGTACTATGAGTAGCAAATAGCAACGTGTGCTCCAACAACATACTTGGAGAATTCAAAAACCTATGCAAGGGAAACACAGATGTTGGCGATTGCTGGAGTTTGCGGCAAGACATGTAGTCCGATAAATGTGTTAGTTGCTACTGAAGGTTCTCTCATCACCAAAGAATAACAGTTCTTAACAATATTGACCTCGAGCCTTGCAGGCATGCTTCAGGGGCAATGAGCTTATACAGTACAATCACTACAATGCAACACTGGCTGATTTTGTTCCTGAAGAAGGTATACAAAGTGTTGAGAATTAAGCAGATGGAACAAAAGGTGAAAAGATGAACTCTTGACAGAATTGAGATATTATGTTTGAAACAGCATTAACCTGTAGGCTTGAAAACATGACTGAAGGAACAGAGTTTAAAGTATTGTACAACACTGGTTTGTTTTCTTTGCCTGCTTGTAGAACATCTGAAAAGGACAGCACAGTATCTCTCAATAAAATAGAGGAGATGAACCAGTAAGCAAAAGAAGACTTTGAAATGATGCGGGCTGATAAAATTAATATTTTCTGTAAGTTGAAAAGGCTCGAGCAGTTTTATGACTGCAATAGACAATGGTAAAGCCTAGAGGAACAGGGCCTTAGCCTTTTTCATATTTTGCTCCAGTTACATACTCAACACTATATCAAACAATACATTTCTGGAAATTGGATTATGGCATTCAGAAAACATATATTAATTACAAGACAGATTTTATTTCTTCTAAGCTACATGCACAAGGATGAAGGATCATAGGACCCAGGTCAGTGTTGCCACTCCAGCATTAGAGTAAATTTGGCTGTAAAGATCAAGGTGACCAAAGCATGTGAAAACCTAGATTTATGCAAACGCCACAAACATGGTACAAATAACATAGCACTATCACTAACAGACTCCATGGAAAATTAACAACTTGCTTCTGCAATACTCCGCGGATGATGATTGCTTCAACTAGACAAGTTAACATTACGCATTCAATAGAGTACATGATGTCTGAGAAACAATGCAAAGTCCAGGAGAAATTTAAAGATGTTGAATGCTTGATGTATCACGTTGACAATCAATAGTAAGTAGCAAAACCTAGACATGTTTTACTGCATAAAAGCATCCATCAGGTAAAAACCAAAAGATAAAATTACCTGTGAAGCAGCACTCAGATCTGAACTTTTCTCAACCAAGCTATCCAACCTCTCTCCTCTTGCAAGGACACTCTCGATAGTTTTATGCTGTTCAAATATTCAAATGTGAACAATTCAAATTAGCAACAGGTTGCTCCCAGTCCCATAAAACAATGATGAGATAGCGGTAATCAGTAGATCATACATCAAAATCAATGTTTTAAGTTCCAGAACAACATCGTGTGATCAAGGTTGTTTGTATAGTATGCATGCAACAACAACAACCAATCCTTTTATCCCAAACATATTGGGGTATGTTAGGAAAGAAACCCAACAGTATGCATGCAAGATCATCCAAAATAATTATTCTCCTTGATCAAGCTCTCTGTTTTACCAGATGAGGAGTCGTTAATACTCAAGCTGGATCACGCAAGATGCAACCTACCTAAATGAAATCATAAAAAGTAGACCCAATTACGTTCTGAACCACTAAGAAAGGTGGAACTTTGGCTTGGCACCAAGTCCATCTAAATTTAGTACCAGCACGAGCAGTTAAGGCCAAAGGCTGTAGATCAAGGGAATATCCTAGAAAGCTAATTTCTAGGTACCTGTTATAACAAGTGGAATGCATTCATCTAGTACAGAACTCAAAATATATTTAGTGTGATTTGTTTCTAGTAGGCACACATGGACATGGTTACAACTTACAGATATTCTGCAAAACTGAAAATATCTGAGTTAAGAAAAATTCAGATAAGTAACACTTACTAGAATAATTTTTGTTTCATCCAAGTCCCTCTGGATTTTCATTAACTTGTCAGCCTCTGCAGGGTCCTACAAGATGATGAATTAAATGAGAACATGTTTTTTTATGTGAGAGAGAGAGAGAATAGGTCCAACGCAAGCACAAACCAGTGTCAGTTGTACAATTATTAGGAAAACACGATAAAAGGCTTTGCTCCTAATCAAAGTTCATTTTAGCCACAAACATGACAAGCAGAATTATATGATTACTCGTCAAAAATTAACACGCTCCTTTTTTTTTTAAGATTGTGGGAAGCCCTCAGCAATCCAGCTAGTTGAATAACTCTTTAGCAGTCAAACAATGATACACCAACATCTTCGAAAATGTGCTCCTTGTGAATTATGACAATTTGGACTCGCCAAAGACAAACGAAGTAGAGTACAAGCACAATGTATGGTTATATTGATGTCCAAAACATATAATCCATTTCTGAGAAGCCCACCAAAAAATCAGACAACTTAGAATAGATATGGTTCATTTTTCTCTCATCTAAAAACAAGCATGGCAGGTTGCAATGGAGATACTGGAAACTTATTTTTCATTACAGACTTACGGTTGAATTAATTTAATTGACCTTTCCATATAGGATAGGAAAAATAAGGTAAAAAAAATTTCGAGGGGAAAAATAAGGTCAGGTTACTAGCTCCTATCGATGAACACACATAGGTCAGGTTATTAGCTCCTATCAATGAGCACACATACATAAAGTGCTTCTATTTCATAGGAAGTTGTAAACCTGATATTTTGTCAAAGCGTCTGTCAGGAAAGGCCACTGTTGAATAGCATCTGTTGTAGCAGATTTCCAAGAGTCGCCAAAAGCCTTCTGGTATTCATCAAGTATCTTCATAAAATAATCATATCAATAACTGAATCTCATAAAAGGACTATAAAGCAATAATGCACACACAAAGTTATTCTAGTTATGGGTGATAGTAAATCATACTGTATGTATGACCATAATATATTCAAGAATCAAATATCTAATCACACATATGCATACAGGACCAGAAGAGCTGCAGGGAATAAAAGAAACAATACAATTTATTGAAATCAAATACCAAACAGTTATTGTATCAGTTTTTCAGGAGTTAGGGAAGGATAGTGTACACGATTTGTCAATCCCTACCATCTAGCCAGACTAGTAGCTACTTGCTTAAAAAGGAGGCCCTAGGCAGCGTTACAACCTCCATTGCTTTCCAACAATAGGGTGTTACAAAAATACAATGAAGAATTGAACATGGATGCAGGATTTAAAATGGATATAGATGATTGCCACTGGTTTTAGAGCAGTTAGTGTTAAACATGTCTGATAATGGACAAAACAGTACTCTGCCCCAATGTTGAGGGCAAGTACAAATCAGGCTGGCAAGCAGCCAGCTCATAGTGTACTCATTCGTACAACACCACTTATAGGGTTTTTCTACTAATAATTTCATGAAATACTCCCTTATTGTGGGTAAAATCATCGTAGGCTAAATGCAAAGATATGCAATACAGAAATTTCCAGAACTGTCAATACCTTGTTAAGAAGTGAAAATGCACTTCGTACAGGATAGTGATCATCCATAAATGCCACTGAACAAAGGCCATTCCTGTTGTGTGAGTGGACCTTGTATTCTGCAAACAGGACAGAGTGTTTCCATGATCATACACACAAAACAGCATACAGAAATTTACAAAAAATAATTTGCTCGGAGTCTCTAACACGAAGAGGAATGTCCATCAGGCATCAGCTGTAAAGCACACGGATAACTACAAGTGGGATGCAAACGCTAACACATGATAAACGTTGGAATTAGTTCAAGTTTTCCCCAATATATATTTAGTATCGTCATATCGTCAAGATGGACAGAGAACCAACACCTTAAGCAACAAGATCAGATTGCAACAGGCTGCGCATTAGATGAACTAACTCACAGCGCTACTTTTCCGCAAACAATCCAAATCATTCCACCTCCCGGCCTTGTTGCAGCAACAGATACCACAGGATCTGCACCACAAGGTTGGCCCCGGCCAAATCCGTGCGAACCACGGATCTGAGTATCGCATCATAAATTACAGTCGAGCGGGAGGCAGATCTGGGGGAGGTTACCTTCGTGCTGGACGGACTGCCGCTGGCCGGATTGGGTGCGCTGGGCGACGGTGCGGGCGACGAAGACGATGAACTCGCGGGCGGCGCTCCGCTGGAAGTACCCGAAATGGCTCACGTCCGTGGCGTTCGCCAGCACCACCGCCTCGGAGCCCGGCCCGCCGCCGGACGACGTGGAGCCCCCGGCGCCGGAGGACGACGGCTTCAGCACGAGGAGCGCCGTAATCTTCATATCTCCCCCAAGGCAAAGATCTACAACGCAACGATCCCGATCTCGCGGCCGCTGCTCCTGCGCCGTGCGGAGACGGATCGGTTGGATGGACGGAGATCGCAGCCAAGAAGGAAAAAGAAGCTACCCTTCACTCCTTCGCTGGTTTGGTCGCACCCCACTGACACAACGCGCACGAGGAATAACGAGTCGGAAATGAGTCAATGACTGTGGGCCCGGATAGTCAGGCGAGCAACACGCTTTTAAGTTGGTCCAACGCTATGCAGCTAATGGAGCGCGTCCAACCAAAACAGAGAAGCGCCAAATCACACAGTATCGAGCAAAATCGCCAAAAGAATTCATCAAATTCACGAACAAGCACAAAGAAGAATTATGATGCTACTAAATTTAACGATGTGAATGTGATCAGAACACCAAACAGAGAATGCCAACTCACAAAAACGCGCGAACGAGGAAACAAAATTGACACAAAATTTTGGATCAGATGATGACTGCCTCTTAATTGCCAGTTCATTGCAACACCATGCTACATATGACCAGAACACCACAAGAGCAGATAAAGGGATAAATTATAACCAGCTACGCCATGACATTCTTCGGATCAACACCAGCAACCTAGGCACCTTCTAGCACATCTCCAGGTCAGACATACAGCTACTGCAACTACTAACACCACCACCCCTCACGAATCAAGCCTAAGCCCTCTCCCCACGGATGCGGCGCGCGAGCTGGATGTCTTTGGGCATGATGGTGACGCGCTTGGCGTGGATAGCGCAGAGGTTGGTGTCCTCGAAGAGCCCAACGAGATACGCCTCCGCGGCCTCCTGCAGCGCGGCGACGGCGGAGCTCTGGAAGCGGAGGTCGGTCTTGAAGTCCTGTGCGATCTCCCTCACCAGGCGCTGGAACGGCAGCTTGCGGATCAGCAGCTCAGTGCTCTTCTGGTACTTGCGGATCTCCCTGAGCGCGACGGTGCCGGGGCGGAAGCGGTGGGGCTTCTTCACTCCGCCGGTAGCCGGGGCCGACTTGCGCGCCGCCTTCGTCGCCAGCTGCTTCCGCGGCGCCTTGCCGCCGGTCGACTTCCTCGCCGTCTGCTTCGTGCGGGCCATCGGGGAAGGGTGAAGGAGGCGAGGGCTGCTTGCTTCTACGAACTACGGGTGCTTCTTGCTTGTGAGATTTGGGAATTGGGGTGTGATGGGAAGGGGAGGGGAGGGTTGTGGTGTTTAAGTAGGGGAGTGGTGGGCGGGAGATTGGGAAATTTTGGGGGCAGCGGCGGGGTTGCTCGGCGGGACGTTGGGTTTGGACCGTTGGATCGGTTGAAGTTGGACGGATGAGATCGGGTTTGGGGGGGTGGAGCACGCGGATCGCGGGGGGCGGTTCCTGGGCTCTGATTGGTTGGGCTGGGAGGGTGGTGTCACGCGGGTGGGTGGGTGTTCCAGCGTTGTGATTGGCTGGTGCGTTCGGTGGAGGATGGCGGTTGCGCCGTGGGCGCACGGTGCAGTGCGTGTAGTTATTAGCAGGTTCCAAGCCTCGTCGATTTTTGGCGAAATTTTGAATTTTGGGCCTACATGAAATATAGACTACTAGCTGGACAAAAAAAATCGAATTGCCACAGTAATTTTGTTTTTTCGGCAAAATTTCCTATTGTTTGAACGAATTTTGAACTTTTAAGGCCGGATTTGGTCCAATAAACCTTAGGAAAGTTATCTCCTACGAAAATTTATTGAAAAACCGAATTTTTGAGATATTTTAAAATTTTTGTGGAAACACTGTTAGATTTTTATAAAATTGTACAAGCTTCATAATGAACTGAAAATTTTATGCTACTATATTTATTATCTTAGGATCATACATAAAAATTTTCAAAATAATTTAAATTCATTTGTTATCCTTAAAAAATCAAAAATAGAATGAACATAATTGGGACAATTACATTGTCAGAATTTTATAAATTTTCTTGAGTGTGTTTATGATCTAAAACTTTTGTGAGAGATTAATAATTGCCTCAGTACTATTATATAAATTTTTCAAAAAAATCAACTTTTTTTGTTTGGTTAATCAAATCTATATAAGCATTGAACTTCGTTTGCTATATTATAATTCAAAAATAAAAAAGAGAAGAACATAAATGGTATTATGCCTTCTAAGAATTTTATGAATTTACTGGAGTGTGATCATGATTCAAAAATTTTATGAGATATTAATAACTTCCTTATCACCCTTCTATAAAATTTTCAGAAAATTTAAACTTTTTTTATTACTAAAGCAAATCTATGTATTGATCATTAAGTTTTTATCAAGACGTAGCACTGTCTGAATTTTAAAATATTATTTGAGAATGATCATCATATAAAATTTTTTAATAAACATTAATGTTATATCAGGATCATTAAAAAAAATTCAAAAGTTTTTAACGTGGTTTAGATAATTTTTTATTTTGTTCAAGTTTGCCGGTAAGCCTTTTTACAGGGCAGTAGTACTGTTCGATTTTTTAAAAAATCATGAAGTTTGATCATCATATGAAAATTTTATGAGAATATTAGAGATGAATCATAACCATGAAAAAAAAATCAAAAGTTTATAACGTAGTTTGAACCATTTTGCATTCGGTTCAAAATTGTCGATCAACGTTTTATCAGGACAGTAGCAATGTTTGAATTTTTTAAAATTTCACAGACTTCAGAATTATCTGAATTTTTTATGAAAATATCAGCTATGTGTCAGGACTCTCCAAAAAAAATTCAAATTCTTTTGACATCGTTTGACCCACTTTTCTACCATTGCAAAAATGCCAAAATTATACACCCGAAATTTCGGGATTTTTCGTCGAAATTTCGTTTTTCTCGGTAGAAAACAAACCAGATTTGAATTTTTGTTTTTGAATTTCAAACGAGATTTGTCCGAAATATCCGAATTTTAGTGAAATTTCGGATTCCGTCCAGGGCGATATTTTATCTAAAAACAAAATTTGAATCCTTAGTTATTAGTAAGTCGGGTCTAGGCTAGTATCTATACCTGAAGATTTTTGGCCATATGATCTGATCTCGTACCAGCGAGCGGTGAGAGAGGAAAGAGAGTGTTAATTTGAGAGCGTCTTTGTCGACCTTCGCTGAGGGCGTTCTCTCTTTATAACGATAAGTTGTAGTATCTTTTTTTTTTCTCCGTTTCGTTTTCATCTTCTTGTGACAAGTGGTAGTATATACTTTCTTCCTCTACTTCCCTTCCCCATCAAATTCCTCTCCTTGTGATAAGTGTCATCACCTTATTTCTTTCCCCACTTCTCTTCTCTTAAAGACACTCTCATCACGACACATGATGTCATCCCCTTTCCTTCTCTATTCCCTTCCTCTCAAACTTAAAATAGTTTTTATATTTCAATTTTTCCCTAAGTTTTTTAAAACAAGTATTTTTTAGCCAATTTCGAAAGTTTTTTAATCGAAAATTTTCGAACCAAAAGTTTGCTGAATAGAAACTTATTGAGCAGAAAGTTTCTAAATTGAAAATTTTCAAAGTTGAAAGTTTTCAATTTGATTTTTTTATTTAAAATTTTTTGGGTTGAAACTTTCCTATTTGAACCTTTTCAAGTTGAATTTTAAGTTGATTTTTTTTGCACGGGAAGTTTTTAAAACCGAAAGTTCAAATTTTTTGAGTTGAAACTTTCTAATTTGCATTTTTTTATTTAAAACTTTTTAGTTCTAACTTTCCAATTTGCGAATTTTTTATTTAAAATTTTTATTGAGTTGCATGCACCAACCAGTTCACCCAAAAGCTTAAGCTGATGAGGAAAGGTGGGCAATTCACTTATACTTCAACACTCCCCCTCACGTACAGGCTTCCTCAGGCCTAGGGCGTGGAATAGAAGTGGACTACAATTATTATTTTTTTAAATTGCGTCAACCGGGTCTTGAACTTGAGACCTCTTGGCTCTGATACCATATTGAGTTGCATGCACCAACCAGTTCACCCAAAAGCTTAAGCTGATGAGGAAAGGTGGGCAATTCACTTATACTTCAACATTGAGTTTAAACTTTCCGATTTGAAAGTTTTTAATTTAAAACTTTTTGAACTTAAACTTTCTAATTTGAATGTTTTCTGAGTTGAACTTGTCTGGACTTTTTCAAATAAGACATGCAAGGAATCAGTCGCATCTAATTGGAAGTGGATGAGATAGTACTGCTCAATGTGCTAGTGCCCTAGTGGAGCGCTCACCTGAAGTGCGCACGGAACGGTCCGTGAGGCCAGCCGTAAATTAGCAGTATCCAAGAGAAAAACAAAAAACTAGGGAACACTGTAGATTTAGTAGTGGTACCGACGATATAAGTTTTAACCGTCCGATCCAAAGCGTTAGGCACCATCAAGCGCTAGACTGTAGCTTGCCTTGTTCAGTCAATCCGCATGTCTCCTTGTATTTATCGATACTCGTGTCCCTCTCGCAACTATCACCTTGTCTTTCCCCCTTCTCTCTCTCTCCCCAGCACACCTGACGCGAACGCGGTAGACAACAGCTGGGTTTGCCCACCAGTGGCGACGAGGAGCGGATACTGATGGCAAAGGCTCCCCCATGGCGCTCCCGGTTGCTGCTTTCTCGCCTCAAAGAAGATAAGGGAGGTCCGTCGGAACTGGGGAAGAGGAGCAGCAAAGGACACTACACCACCGACGTGCTGGCTGCCATGCCATTGGTCATCGCCGACCTTCACCCGAGGCTTGGTCAGGTGAGATAGAGACGAGAGAGAGAGGGGCTCATGGAGAAGAAGAGAATGATGATAGAGAGAGTGGAGAAATTTTCCGAAACAAGCATGAAATTTGTTTGATTTATGTGAACATTTTGTGAAAGCTGTGGATATTCTATAAAGCTCCCTAAAACATGTGCGAAACTAGTCTGAATTTTTTCGTGAAACTTTGTGATACTCAACTGAAATTCTTTGAAACTTGACTAGATTTTTTTACAAAACCGTCTTGGAACTTTCATGAAACTTTGATAAAACTTGTTTTGGCTTGATTTTTAAGTTTTAGATTTGAGACCCGGTGAAACATTAAGTTTCGTATTTGAGACATGCTGAAACTAGAAGTTCTAGATTTGAAACTTGCTAAAACTTGAGTTTCATTTTTTTTAGACACAAAACTCACCTTTGAAACTCGATGCTTCAACTTTTTGAAACCTTTTGAAATTCTCCAAAACTTGGTATTTTTAGTTTTCACTGAAACCTGCTTGAGAAACCAAACTCAGAATTGGAACTTTTGTGCAACAGAAAGCCTACGAAACTATGTGAACCTGTTATGCCGCTGGAAATGCATTCCAACGGTATAGGCGTTGTTTGTTCAGGTTTAGTCTTTTTTGGCTTATAGCTAAAAACCTGTTTTTAAAGGACTCCACTTTTATACTGATTAGATATGAGTAATTTTACTCAAATTTCAGTTGTATTGGTCTAAAACCAAAACTCAGTAAGCCAAAAGGCAACTCTTAGTGGCTTTTGGTTTTTTATTATATGGAGGTTGATGGCTTTGAAAAAACATAGTTAAAAAGCCGTCAATTTATTTAAGCTTTACTTTTTTTAGTTTTTAAGCTAGAGAAAAAACTCAAACAAACATGATAATAGCATGGGCTAGCAGCTCCGTACGAAAACATATTTCTTCTCTCGACAAAAAAAATATGCATGCATGTTCTGCCTATATATTGAGCAGGAGAATGACCAATCTCTGTTCAATGTTCACGTATGACTGGCACAGGCAATATAAGTATATAACTGAGAACAAATCCAAAACAACATCACTGAGCTACACCGTAAACTTGGCTTCAAGCCTTCTACCGTAACTATGTTTAAGTGTGAATAATTTTCCCCTCTGCACATAAGAACAAACCAAATATCTTTACGAGAAAAACGCCTACTAGAGGTACAACCATCAACACCTTCGCTGGGGTGCTGGCTACAAATGCAAACTCTGTTTTCAGGACAGGCATGAGCTGAGCTACTGAAACCAACTCAAATCTCCACTGCATGCATTAGGAACGCCCTCATGCAATGCCATCGTCGGATAAACTAAAACTGACCTGTCGACCTGGACTGCGCAACCACCGGACAGATTTCTTCAGGTACATCAATCAACTTTACCTTTCATATTGCTTCATGCCCCACGGCATTTCAGTGACTGGGGAAGAAAAATGATGTTGTGGAAACCATGGGACACATGCAAGCATCTGCAATTTGCACCTCAACCTCAGAAACACTTCATATGGACGATGGTTGGACCAGATTCATCGTACTCCGCCTTGGAGATCCACATCTGCAGCACAAATATGTGCATGTCACTAGTGTTTTAGGGTAAAAGAATAGCAATAAACATTACCGAGCATAAAAATTTAACAATCCTTAGAAGAAAAAAAACAGTGGGTTCTTAGTGGTCGATCTAGCTTTCTACATCATTCATGCAACAAAATCTAACACTAAAATTAATTTTAGAAACCTTCGCAATAGCTGTCGTATTTCCTAGCCATAGTCTCGGTAGTAAGTTAACCCCCTTCAGTTTCTGTCTTACCCATGTGTTGAATGTAGGATGCGGTCATGCATTGTCTAAACGCTAATTAAGCAATGGAAGAAGAAGTTCAGAACTACCTGCTGGAAGGTACTAAGAGAGGCCAGAATGGAACCACCAATCCAGACACTGTACTTCCTCTCCGGCGGCGCGACCACCTTCACCTTCATACTGCTGGGGGCAAGGGCAGTGATTTCCTTGCTCATACGGTCACCAATACCAGGGAACATTGTAGATCCCCCACTAAGGACAACATTACCGTACAAATCCTTTCTGATATCAACATCGCACTTCATGATGGAGTTGTACGTAGCTTCATGGATGCCAGGAGCTTCCATGCCAATAAAAGATGGCTGGAAGAGCACCTCAGGGCACCTGAACCTTTCTGCTCCGATGGTGATGACCTGGCCATCGGGCATCTCGTAGCTCTTCTCGACAGAGGAGCTGCTCTTGGCAGTCTCAAGTTCCTGCTCATAATCAATGGCAACATAGGCGAGCTTCTCCTTTATGTCCCTGACAATTTCTCGCTCGGCAGTTGTTGTCAAGGAGTAGCCCCTTTCAGTGAGGATCTTCATAAGGCTCTCAGTAAGGTCACGCCCAGCAAGATCCAATCGAAGAATAGCGTGAGGAAGTGTATACCCTTCGTATATTGGGACAGTGTGACTTACACCATCACCAGAGTCAAGCACAATACCTGCAGACAAAAAAAAATACTTTGTCACTTGCACTGCTCATTGGATCTTAATACGATCGAGGTAGCTTCTTAATGCAGTGGTTGGTCATACCAGTTGTTCGGCCGCTGGCGTACAATGAGAGAACGGCCTGGATGGCGACATACATCGCTGGGCAGTTGAAAGTCTCGAACATGATCTGGGTCATCCTCTCTCTGTTTGCCTTGGGGTTGAGAGGAGCCTCGGTCAGCAGTACGGGATGCTCTTCGGGTGCCACACGAAGCTCATTGTAGAAGGTGTGGTGCCATATCTTCTCCATGTCATCCCAGTTGCTGACAATACCATGCTCGATTGGGTACTTTAGCGTCAGAATACCTCGTTTCGACTGAGCTTCATCGCCCACATAGGCGTCCTTCTGGCCCATACCAACCATGACACCGGTGTGCCGTGGCCTGCCTACAATGCTAGGAAAGACAGCCCTGGGTGCATCGTCACCAGCGAAACCAGCCTGTTCCACATCAAGGTATTGTCAGCTATCGAAAAGTTAGAAATGCACGAACAGCCAAAAGGAAGCTGAAGCCCGTATGTAGTACAAACTAAAGGGTTGACAGCCTGACAGGATAACCAACCTTGACCATTCCAGTGCCATTGTCACAGACAAGAGGCTGGAGTGCTGGACATCATCTTCAGCCATTCCTCAATGTTCTGCAACACAAAGCTGTATTCAGAATGTATTCAAATTCAACGACTTCTGCAGCATAACTGCTTCAGTGGTGTGGTGTTAAGCATCACAGAACTTGCTCATGGACCCAAGTAAAGCACACGATAGAAAATGGAGTGATCACATCAAAATCACAGTATGGCAGCCATCAAGCAAAATTATTATATATAGAGTATTGTATGATTAGGAAAATAATACTTTAACTAATACAAGAATCAGTTTTGAGGCAATTCGCAGCCTAGTATAGGACAAATAATGATCTTGAAAACATAGCTTTTGTTCATATTTCACATGAAACTCGTCACACAAAGCATAGTATAGGCCTAACTTCAGCAGTGTCACATGGAACCTGATAATACAAAACGGGAAAGTTTATTCTCTTGATTAGCTCCAATTAAGGTAACACAATACACAGAGACTTATCAGAGTTTTGACTCTTTACACGTAAAACTCCAACACGGCAACAAGAAAGGGAACGCCGAAGAACAGTATCACCTATCGCTTTGCTGGATGTATCGATTCAAACTTTACGCTCCTGTCTGGGCAGGGGTTCACAAGGCACAGATTTAGTTATTCTGTCCCAGCAAAAATAGTTAGGAAGATTCTAGTTCACACAATTTCACACGTCATCCCGAAGCATCAATAGACATACGTACTGCAGTTAGTGATCATCTCTCTCGAGTGACCTGGAAAGTCGCATAACATCATGGAGCAGCAGGGTTTACAAAAAATAGAATCGAGGTTGAAAATCAAAGATCCGGCGACACCAATTTATCATGAAAATCACCAAAAATCGAAGGTTTCGAAATCAAACGGTTTTAAAAGAAAATGAAAAAAAAACGAAAATGGATCGGTTTTCTCGAAAATCGACTAGTGAATTGAACTTTTCTTGCGGCCGATTCTTTGAACGATTTTCGTCGCTTTTTACCGTTTTTTCGACCGGTTTACGTGAAATAAATTTTTTTTCTGAATTTTGAAATTTTTATTTAGCCCCTGTTTGGTAGAGCTCTAGATTCTGGCTCCACGTCGATCTGAATCTTGTAGGCTAAAATAAATAGAATTAAGTTTATATTTTTAGTCTAAAATTAGATAATATGACCTACCTAAACGCTCTTAATATATCTACAGATCTAACTTCACGGATCTGTGGAGCTACAAATACCCAGCTCCACCAGATCCATGAATCTGGTGGAGCTGGAGCCGTACCAAACAGGGCCTTAATTAGACTGGTTTACCGAGCGATTTAGGATTTCGAACCGACTCGGTACGATCGATTTTTGTCGATTTTGTTAACTCTGGCCATTAATTCCTTGATATCGTATCTTTTCGCGTGTGCAAAATCAGTTGCTGATCACGAGGCCGTCTGCTCCTTGTCCATAAAACAATCCGATGCTTAAACATCATCGACCACATCGAACGGTACGAACTTGCCAAGGATCTCATCACATCTCAATATACCAACCATCCAAACTCCACATAAACAGGCCAAAACAGCCAAGCCAACTCAAAAAATCACCGGAAAATCACGAGGCAACACCGACGGAAGCTCACGAAGCGATCTATCAAAACTATTTCCTCGAACCGATCGTTCTACGGATCAAATCGATGCAAGAGGGAGGGGGAAGACGGTTCTACCTTGGGGCTTTGACGAGGCGAAGGGGATCGGTCCGCTTGGGCTGCTGCTTGTGGAGAGCTCCGCTGTCGCGAGTGACGCGAGCGTGAGTGCGAGACGAGGCAAATGGGAGAGCCGAAGCAAAACGCGGAGGCTTTGTATACGCGGCCGCCTGCTTGGACCAGTGTGCTTTGCTCGCCTTCGCCTGCGTTTTTGGCTTGCACTGTGCACGGCCGTTTGGAACCTGCCATGTCACGGCACGGCACGTCAGAACACACGACGACGGCCAGGCCAAAGGTCTCTGACTTGGCCCTTGCCGGGTCGATCGAACCGTAGTAGCCGAGCCGATGGCGTCAGAAAAATATTCTACAGCAGTAGGTGCTATATAGTGATCCTTCTAAAAAAATAGATATATAACAAAACATATATCTTAAATTAAATTTTCTTCTCTCTTCTATAGTATATATGTGTGAAAAATACTATAGATGCTACATGCCGCGAAACTATCGGTGCCTAAACCGGCATGTCAACGTCGGCATCTGGGGGCATCTGCGGCGGGCGTGGGCCACCGGCGCCTTTGGACCTGGCGTGCGGTGGAGACCAACCCAGCCGTCGCGATCACGGAATCACGCGGCCTGCACTGCCTGCGATTTTTCCATTACCAAACTCAGCCAGCAATCAAAAGGCAATGAAAAGTAGAAGAGAAAGATGTCCAGGCAGAAGGAGAGAAGCTGAGAAAGGGCCCAAACCTGTGGTGGCTTGGCGTCTGTTTGGGCCTACATTTTATGCTGATTCATTCATCCAGCACACCAGCAGGCCGACCTGTGAAAGGGGGCTGTTGGACTGGCACCCGCTCGTCTAAAAGCCTGCAGAAATTTATTAACTCCGGCTTCTGGGCCAGGTGACGTAAAAATACTTGGGCTTTGGTCATCACTCATGGACACTAAGGCAGAAAACTCGTCTACTTCACATGGGATAATTTCCAAGGAAAACTTTTGTTGAATAATAAATTTGATAACAGTAGATTAACCCTAATGCCGATTATCTAGTATTGAAAATATCCGAAGAATAATCACAGAATAAATGAACACCAAGTATGTGATCTTCATTTTCCACTCTTGGCCTCACTTTCTACTAAGTGCGATCTGAGCCCACAGATTTTACAGCACAGCAGCACGAGTAAAAACACTAAAACGCACGCCATTAGTCATCTCCAACACAAGTCCTCGGACGATCGCGATTTTTGCTCCGCATACGGCTAATCATAAGCCTACTACCTACTACATCAATAATAATACCTATCCTTATAGCGCAGAGAATTGCCGGACGGCCAGGGGTGCCACGTCGCCGTCCTCATGAAAAGTCCCTTCAGAAAACTAGAAATCGCATTTAGATCCTTCGGTCGGATTTTAACAGAAAACACCGAAAAAAATAAAATTATGTTTAGGTCCAGAATTATATTTAGGTCCCTCCACGTTTTTCTTCCGAAAAAAACACAGATTCATCGACGATTTATAGCAGTCCATAGATTCGCCAACGGGTCCTAGCGACCTTTTTTAAAAAAACGAAATTACGAAAAAACAAAAATATATTTGCTTTCTATCAAAAACAAAAAAAAACACATATTCGCTGATAGTTTATAGCAATCCACGTATTCGTTAACGGGGCCTAACGACCAATTTTTAAAAAACAAACAAGAAAACTGGAAATACACAATTTTTTCTAGAAATATTTGTCGGACCAAATTTCACGTGGCGCAGCGTCGCGCGACCGAATTTTTCAAATTTCGTACGACGCAGCGTAGCGCGTGGCATTAGCTAGTTACTCCTTACGCGCAACGCCCGCACAGCTTAATGCCTCGTGACTCGGACGTCAACCTGATTGTTGGACCAGGAATGCAACAAGAAGCGCAGCAATTGGAGCTTACTTCCCAGAGGCTTTTAAACGCGATTGTTTGAGACCGTAAAATGTTAAGCATATCCCCCTATCTGACAAACTAATTGTCGCACTACTGACGTCCATCATTCGGTTCTTGAAGCACCCGTCAAAACCGGATTCCCCAAGATTAACAAATCCAATAATTGCCTTTTTTTCGGCTCCTCAAAGCAGCAATAATTCACACGTTGTGTCAGAAAGTTGACGCAGAACGCTGCTTCTCTGACGCTGGAAGAACAACATGGTGAGTGATAGTCGGTTGGTGCTTTCAGCACTCGAGGATCTGATAACGTGATACGCAAATATGTCTGGACACTGACCAGTGTATACTCGTGTGCGTAGTGGGAGGTGTATCAGTGTATGCTCGGTTACTTTGAGCAGCAGGGGCAGATCTAGGTGGATGCTAGGTGTGCACGGTATCTCTAAATATTCGAAAAATGCTAGGAAATCATTCAGATTAAATTTATTGATTGAATTTATTTCAATTTTAGTGGTTTAGGATTTATATGACCTTAAAACTATTTGTATTATACTTTTAACAAATTTTGAATGTATATATTGGATTTGTAATGTTGCGAAATTATTATACAAGACAATAGAATTATACGTGTGAAATGTTTATCTATTGAAAATTTGTTAGTTCCGCACCAGCAGTGGCTAGGTTGTTGGCGACAGAAAAGTATTTAGCGAGGAGGCGCACGCTCCCTGCATCTGCGGTACACTCCTTTGTAGCTTCCAGTAGTGGCCTGAGGAGAACCCATTGCGTTGGCGATAATTCAGTCGTGCACGGCTTCCAAAATAAAAAGTCGTGCGCTGCTCGTGCATGCAGAAGGATTTGTCGCAGGCTCGCAGCTGCAGCTCCCATTCTAGACGGACGGGCGGCGGCCAAACGGCGAAGAAATTTCCAAGTTCCAAGTCAAAAGCGCGGTTCATGCCTCCCCATTATTTGAAGAATAACTCGAGTCCACAACAGGGTTCCAAATCTTGTCGATTTCGGACTATTCCGAAATCTAAAGTATCGACCGGGATTTTTTTTTAAAAAAAAATCGAAATTGCTACAGTAATCCAAAATTTTGGTTTTTCTCAACCAAATTTCGCGGAAATTTCATGTTTTTGGTCGGTTTTGAAACTTTTAGGGCCGATTTGACCGAATTTGGTCCAATAACCCTTAGGAAAGTCATCTCCTGTGAAATTTGTTGAAAAATCGAATTTTTTAGATGTTTCAAAATTTTGGTAGAAACACTGTCAGATTTTTTATAAAATAGTACAAGCTTGATAATAAGCTTAAAATTTTACGGTACTATCCTTAGTAGTTTAGGATCATACATAAAAAATTTCCAAAATAATTTAACTTCATTTGTTATCTTTAAAAAATCAAAAACAGAATGAACATAATTGGGACAGTTATATTGTCAGAATTTTATAAATTTTCTTGAGTATGATTATGATCTAAATTTTTTGTGAGAGATTAATAATTGACTCATTACCATTATATAAATTTTTCAAAAAATTTAAACTTCTTTGTTTGGTCAATCAAATCTATGTAAGCATTGAACTTCGTTTGTTATATTATATTTCAAAAATAAAAAAGAAAAGAACATAAATGGTACTGTGCCTTGTAAGAATTTTATAAATTCATTGGAGTGTGATCATGATTCAAAAATTTTATTATATATTAATAACTTACTTATCACCATTCTGTAAAATTTTCAAAAAATTAAAACCTTTTTTATTGCTAAAGCAAATCTATATATTTATCATCAGACTTTTATCAGGACGCAGCACTGTCTAAATTTTTAAACATTATTTGAGAATGATCATCATCTAAAAATTTTAAATAGAAATTAATTTTACATTAGGACCGTCAAAAAAAATACAAAAGTTTTTAACATGGTTTAGATAATTTTTCATTTTATTCAAGTTTGCCGGTAAACCTTTTAACAGGGCAATAGCACTGTTCAAATTTTTAAAAATTCATACAGTTTGATCATCATATGAAAATTTTATGAGAGAATTATAGATACATAATAACTATTCAAAAAAAATTCAAATATTTATAATGTGGTTTGAACCATTTTACATTCGATTCAAAATTGCTGGTCAGCGTTTTATCAGGACAGTAGCAATGTTTGAATTTTTTAAAATTCCACATAGTTCAGAATAATCTTAATTTTTTATGAAAATATCATCAATGTGTCAGGACCCTCCAAAAAAATTAAAAAAATTTAGACATCGTTTGACCCACTTTTTTCCGTTGCAAAAAGACCAAAATTTTGGGTATTTCGTCCGAAATTTTGATATTTTTCGGCGAATTTCGTTTTTTCACGGTACAAAATGAACCGGAATTGAATTTTTGTTTTTGAGTTTCGGACAAGATTTGTCTGAATTTCGCCGAAATTTCGGAATCCGGTTAGGGCGGTATTTTATCCGAAAAACGAAATTTGAATCCTTGGTCCATAATGCATAGTCCCATCACAGTGCATTACAATATGCAAATTACATACTGTCTCTTTTCATTATATGAATCACTAGGCAGTATAGCGTGCTATGCTGCACCATGCAAATCCTATTTTGGATTTTTTTTGCAAAAAACGTAGAAAGACCTAAATGTAATTCTAAATCTTCCGAGTTTAAAGAACTGGCGCTCATGTTAAATTTGCGGGACCACGTCTTTTTTTTGCAAAATAACTGGACCCATATTGAATTTGCAGGACCACGGTTTTTTTTGTAAAATAACTGGACCCCTAAATCTTCCGCGTTTAAAGAATCGGCGTCCATGTTGAATATGCGGGAACACGTTTTTTTTTTGCAAAATAATCGGACCTAAATGTAACTCTAAATCTTCCGGGTTTAAAGAACCGGCGCCCGTGTTGAATTTGCGAAATCACAGGGTCTTTTTTTGCAAAATAACCGGTGGAAGGATCTGTTCGCGATTTCGAAATTTACAGGGTGTTTTTTGCAAAATAACCAGTGAAAGGACCTATCCGCAATTTTGGAATTCTTGGAGTTTTTTCGCAAAAATGATGAGGTGGCATGCCTCCATGCGTTCCATTTCTTCCGCGTATAATAGAGATATTATTATATTATTATTGCAGCATAACTTTTCCCTATAAATTGAACATTACAATTCACAACTAAATTTGTGTTCAAACAATTAGAATTTGAGGACTCAATTTTACAAGAAAATCTGAAATCACGAAATTAAAGCATGCTCAAAAAAGTATTTTGCACACATAGAAGAAATACTAATATAAACAATTTTTTTGCAAAGTATGTGCAAAGAAGAACAATTTGCATTGAAGAAATTTATGCAACGCTCCTTCATCTAAAATTTAAGTAAAAATAAAATAAAAGGGAGAAAGACTAGATCTAGCTGGTCAATATAGCTGGGCCACCATTGCCCTTACAAGCGGGTGCAACTGCTGTTGGGCCACCGTCGCTCTCACCGTCGCCTATTTATAGATGGTTCGTTGCTGCCCACCTCTCGTCCTCCAAGTCTGAACATAGGAGGGAGGCTGTCGACGGAACCCACATGAGGCTAGAGGGAGAGAGCGATCAAGAGAGGAGTATGGCATCGACAACCTGGGGTAGGATGACGGTGGCGACAAACAAAGGGAGGATGGAAGTGGAGGAGTCTTGCATTGGTCGGAGGTTGGGGGCGTCGGGAGGAGGTCTAGGAGGCCAGTGGGGGTCACAAGAGGCCAAATGAGGTCGTGGATGAGTGGGTCACTACTGGTGTGCCTCACAAACCCTAATTGTTGTACAGGCGAATCGGGTTCGGGAGCCGAGATAGGAGAGGAATGGGTTGGGGGAGAGCTGAGGTGGACATTTATATACGTCAATACGTGTGGGTTAGTGGCAAAGGGCTATTTTCAATATGTAAAAGCAAAAAAAGCACCCTAGACTGGCTTTTGTCCTACAGTTGTTGATCCTTTTTGTTTGGGCTTTTTTTAGCTTAAGAGCTAAAAACCTAAATAAACGAGTGGTTTTTAACTAAGGCTTTTTCAAAAGCCATAAGCCTCCATATAACTAAAAGTCATGGAGAGGTGATTTTTTTAGCTTATTGATGGATGGTTTTAGATCAATGCCGCTGAAATTAGGGTAAAATTACCTAAATCTACCATGTATAAAAGCGAATTGATTTTAAGCTACTTAAGCCAAAAGCTGGCTTCAAGCTATAAAGCGAAAAACCTAAGTTTAAATAAACATGGCCTTAGACCCTGTTGGGAGAGGGGAGGGTGACGAGGATTAAAAGTCTTTCATTTATTTGAGCCTCAATTGTTTGTGATTATACTCTATTAATGGGTCTACAATACATAAAGCCTATAATGTATAGAACAAAGCCCACTTATCTGAGCGGTTAAGTCTCTGACAAGTTCAGTCAAGGTGGTCAATAACTTTGCTTCACATTAGTCGTCTCTGACCAGTCAAATAGTCACCCCGACTGGTTCACTGGTCTCGGACAAGCGATTATCCCCGCACATGTCTCCATACGGACAGTTATCTCACAGGTATGTATAGCTACCCGAAAGTTATCTATGAAAAAGACATATTTTAACGAGAAGACACCTCTCAGTTACACGACACCTCTATGAAGAACAACTACCGTCACTTCATCTAGCATAACTAGGGAGTCTATCTATGACAAAAGAGAGAGATCTTAGAGCATTAGCAATTAGCATTCGCAATCAGGACAGATAATTGTAATAATTCTGTAATTTGTATACTCTGTAAAGCCGCTTGGCTAATAAAGAAGCAATCCCTATATATCGTTTTACTCATCTTGTTTACTAGGGGCTCACAATCATATTTTCATAAGCTCGATTAAGGGACACTAGGTCTTAAACATCGACAGGGGGCTGCAGTTGTCTGTAAAGTAGTTGTAGCTGGCAGCTGTAGCTTTCTTAAAAAGTCGTTTGGCAAACTAGCTTAAAAAGCTATAGCTGCTGCCATGCCCGTGCCCTCCCCTTGCTCACTCCGCGCTCCCCTCGCCTAGCCCTCTGCTCCCTCACCGACGTGCCCTCGTCCTCCGCTCCCTCACCGACGCGCCCTCATCCTCTGCTCCCTCCTCGCCCGCTCCGCCCTCAACGGCTGCCCCGACCTGACCCTCCTGCCCTCGACGTCGGCCTTGACCTCGATCACCCTGTCCTCGATGCCCACCCATCCCTCGACGCCCGCCCAGACCTTGATCGCGTTGTTGCATCCCTCCTTCACTGCGCCGCTCTAGGAGTCGTCCTCATCCACTAGGGGGCGACCGAGGTAGCAAGGAGGAGGAGTGCGACCAAGCGTCGGGGAGGAGGCGACCAACGGGCTGGCGAGACCACCGGATGGCTGGAAGGAGGCAGCAGAGAGGCCGAAGCCAAGGCAAAGCACGAAGGAGGCAGTTGCAGCTTTTGGGGGGCTTTTTTTAGGGAGGGGGCTTGCCGCTAGGTAGCCAGTCTGTCAGCCCCCAAACATGGCCTTAAGCTTTTTTAAAAGCACCACCTTGTTTATGCATTGGCTTTTTTGCTTTTAAGCTGAATAAAAATACTAGAAAATAAAGCCATAGGCTCGTAAAGACTATAGTAATTTGTGGGATGAAAGTCTTAAGTGGGCCATTTCATGTTTTGATAGAGAATTCGGTTGGGCTGTATGGATTCGGTGAAATGAAATTGGAAAGCCTGAACATTCGTTGTAGAGCAAAACACATTAGAACGAATTTGAGAAGCTCCATACCAGGGTTTGAAAAATCAACTTTCAAACGAAAATCACGAAAACCAGGCGTATCGAGTTAGCTCAGCTTCAAGAACCAGTCAGCAAACCGGCCGATTCAAATTCAAAATTTTTGAAGAATTTGCAAAAATGTATCCTAAAATTTCCTAAAATTAGTATTAACATATTTATGATTTGTGGGATGAAAATTTTGTAAAAAACCGATTGTTGGAGACATATTTGAGTCGAAACCTAAAATACAAAATTGAAAAGGCAATTGAAAATACAAAAATAGTAATGGGCCAGAGAAGCACAGTGTTGGCCCAAGAAGCCCGGTCCAGCCTGCCGAGGGGACAAGCCGGTTTTAATGCCCTCCAGTTGTCGTTCGATTGCATTAGTGAGCTCCACCCGTGAATCCCCAGCTCCCCTTCCCGACCAGAGCAGCTCCGGCCAAATCTGGTCACTGCCTGCTTGAAAACCGTCGTCGGATGAGCGATTTTTGAGTGGCTTCGGTCAAAAATCGTGGTAGCCGAAGGAGAAGTCGAGCCTGCCGACGCCTCGAGGAAAATCTACATAAATCGTTGGTTTACCGCCAAAACCGAGCGATTTTCGGTAAATAATTTTGATTTTCGACTATTTCTCATGAATGGCACTTGACTATGTCTCATTAGCATATGCTTAGTGTTTTGTGTGAATGAATGGCAGTAATCCAGTAGATGTTGAGTCATTAGGGTTAGAGTTAGTCAAGGTTAGGGTTAGGGATATGGTTAGTGTTAGGGTTAGTTTTAGCATTAGTAGTACATGACGTGGTTAGGGTTAGGATTAGCAGTACATGATGTGTGCTTAAGCTAAATCATTATTTGTGTGCAACAGTGCAAGTAACTTGTAAACACGCTTTACTTACAAAAGAATATAGGGTATTTTGCTATGAGCTATTTTCGTTACTATGCTCAAAGCATACTCTATCGTAGTCATAATGCATTTTATTGGTAGCACGTACATATAATCCCTAAAATTCAGGGATGTAATGACTTTCATTGCTAGCACGTTCATATAATTTTGGCAAGAACTGACATTAACCCGATGTTTTGTGTTAGCTGACTTCTTGTTGTTTTGATTAGTAGATGGAAGACCAGGGTGACGTTGTGTGGGAGTACAGCAGCAAGATGGGGATCAGTTTTTGATGCAAGTACTATCACCAAGAGAAGAAAGGAGGCGGTGCAACCCGATTGAAGCACCACTTGGCAGGGTGCGGTACAAATGTCGTCTATTACAATCAAGTTTCAAAGGAGGTTCGCAAGTACTTTCAGCGCGACCTAGACAGGACAAAGGACAAGAAGAAGGGAATTAGGGAGGAAAGGCTCAGGAAGGAATCAGCAGCTGGTGATTCCTCGCCAAGAAGAAGTGTATATTCTGAGTACATAGGTGGTGCTGATGAGGAGGGCTACCTGCAGCTTGCGATGGATGCCTCAAGGGTGGAGGCAGAATTTATGAGCTGGGTAGGTGGCAGGTATGAGCATGGTGGTGGCAGAATTTATGAGCCGGGTAGAAGGCAAGTATGAGCATAAGAGTGTTAGAAAAATCTCTCGATGGCTCTACAAACATTCCAAGCTTTACGCCATGATGAAGAAGCATATTGGGGGTGAGTTGGTCAAGTGGAATGCTACTCGCTTTGGAACACACTATATGTTTTTGGACAGTTTCCTTCGTCGCAAGGATAAGTTCTTGCAATAGATAACATCGGAGGAATTTCTATCGTCACGCTTTGTTAGTACTGCAGAGGGGAGGCATGTGGGGCTCCACAATCATCTAGGACGACTACTGCAGCCAAGGAGAGGGTGTAAGATCGAGGATGCCGACTAGAGGGGGGTCAATAGGTGGCTTTAAAAATTCTTCTCACTAAACACACACTCTATTTATCTCTATGTCAAAACCTAAACAATAATCAATACGGAAACGATAAACTAAGGTTTTGACGAATTACAGCCTAAATCAACTAGGCTCACTAAGTGCACTAGCTAATTATGTCTCTAACAATAAATTACAATCCTAAAGACAAGTAAGCAATTTAATTTTAGGAATGTAAATTGCAACAATATAAATAAGGAATTGCAAGCATACAAAAGGAGATACAATACTTTTTACCGTGGTGTTCGGAGACTTGCCGGTCTCCCCTAATCCACGTTGAGGCAAGCCCAAACCACTTTGGACCGGCTCCACGAATTGAGCACCCGCCTCGATTCCACTAGTGGTAGCTCTTTCCCCTCCGGGTAGGTGAGCTCCGACCTTCACAACATTGTAGGGCCCTCTCACAATCTCCTTGAGAAGATCACCGTGCACGACGTCTCCACACGTCGTCTAGGTGTCGGCAAACACCAAGAGTAACAAGTCAAGCCCTCTAGCTTGATCCTCACCAAGTGCAACACATGCACAAGTCTTCTCTCAAGTGCAACACATGCACAAGAGGCTCTCAGTCCTCTCCTAAATGCAACACATGCAAATAGGGATCACTCTTAACTCAAAAACCAAATGGAAGAGAGCAACACATCCCACAAGACTCTCAATAAGTTCAACAACCAGCAAATGGCCCCCAAGGCCTCCTTTTATAGCCTAACAAAGAAAACTAGCCATTGTAGGGTAAAATAGACATTGAATGCACTGAATCTAGCCGTTGCTACAGTACCACCCGCACTACCGCCCATCTAGGACCAGCACTACCGGTCTTTAGACTCAAAAACACCTTCTCTTGTAAATAACTACCACAAGTAGGGCCGGTAGTGCCGCTCCACCCATGCTGGGGCGGCACTACCATATTTTGGTACAGAAAAAGTGTCATAAATTTTTACACCGAAATTCGATTTAGGTGATCTATTCCATACGAAGCTTATCACGAGGGCTACAATCTTCACCAATTTTCAAGATTTAAGCAACCATAGATATTTTTAAATATTACAAAAATAAAGACTCTAATGTTGTCATTCAAGTCTAAAATCTGATTTCTTGAAATCCCTCACATAGACTTGATCAAAATCGTGACAACAAGCTAGAGAGAGTCAATAAGATCAAATATTGAGCTATATGATGATCAAAACAATTTTGCAAAATACATTTGCAAATTCTAATCACATGCTCCAATATCAAATGCATGAACACCAATATTTTGCAAACCACATTTGCAAATATAATTCTTGCAAATAAGAGCAATCAAGATCATATCTTTGAGCCATGTGATGATCAACACATGATTAAACCAATTTGCAAACACATTTGCAAACCCTATTCATATGCTCCAAGATAAGATTCAATTAAACCAACATTTTTACAAAAACACATTTTGCAAACACAAAGCATAAATCCTTCTTAGCCCCTTGTGATGATCAACACATGATCAAATCACAAGCTAAAACTCCGATGCATGAGCTCTCTATTTGCAACACACGCAAATATATAGCTCCATACAAACAACCACTTAAAATAACTTACATAAGCTATCTTCCTTTTTCAACACATGCAAATCCATAGCTCTATGCAAAAACCAAATCAAGATTCAATAAGAAGAAAGCATGAGCTCTCTTATTTGCAACACATGCAAATACTTAGCTCATGCAAAAACAAAATAAGAGAGTGAGTTAGAGTGAATCGGATTGAGTTTATCAACACATGATGAAGCTCAAGCTATAAGACTCGACCCCTCTTAATAGTACGGCAACCTATACTAGCAACCCGGTCTCTCATCCAAACACCGAGACCGATAAAAGACTAGGAACACATTCTTAGCCCTAGCTAGTTATACCTTTGCCTCTAGCACATCCACTTGGAGATTTTATGATTTCCATCATTTTCTCTCCAAGCCGGGTCCTTTTTTCTTGTTCATTAACACATGATGAACCTTCTCTAGCTTCACTTCACTTCGAGATTCATCCTTGAAGCTCAGCAACACATGATGACTTCTTCTTTCCGATTCTTTATTTTCTTAGACTCAACCTACTTTACAACTCATGGAAGATTGTTAGTCCAACAAACACGATTACCTCAATCATTAATTGCACTCTATTAACACATAATGGATGCCCCTTTGATCGATTAAGCACAACCCTAATCAATTTGAATGATTTAAAGGTGTCTTGAGTACTTTGATGTAACTAATGCTTCATTATATTCAAGAACTTTCCACTTGTCCTTAACCAATGAAGAAATACCATCAATACATGATGAAGTGTTCTTTGATTGATTGAAAGACAACCGAACTCAATTTAAATTTTATTTAAATTGACATGAGTATATATTAACTACACAAGTTTCATATACTCATTTTGATAGTTACTAAGTAACGATCCAAGTTATGTTGGAGTGGAGGAAAGGGATCAATACTCTTAATACCATCAACAATAGAATAAAATTCATTAAATATGTGCATATAAATAATTTAACTTGGAATCAATATGCACATAATCAATCTTAGATAGTATTTGAGTTTATCCTATATTAACATAAGTATACTACACAAGTTACATATACTCAAAGGATTGTTTCAAAGTAATGATCCTTGATATAGAAAGATGAAATAGATCAATACTATTGATATATCAAGGTAAAGTATGAACTCCCCCTAAATGTGTGCATTCATGTATATGTGGAATTGAAACATTAATGCACATCTTGATATCTAAATAATGGTAGAGTTCATCCTTTAACTTGAATCCAAAATATGCATTAAGATATCACAAAATGAATACGAGCGCATACCTTGGGTTTTCCATTTTTCAATGAGATGAGATTAATCAAAGATATACTCAAAAAAGAGTTATTCTCATATTTGGATTTATCAATATGATCATGAATATTATATCCAAGAAATGCAACAAGATACGATAATATGAACTCGAATGCATACTTTTGATATTTTCATCTTTTTCATCCAAAAGAGACTAAAGAGAGTTAAGCTCAACAAAAGAGTTAGTCTCATAAAAGGATTATCATTAATTAACAATTGAGACTAATCAATATTATGATTATCAAAAAGTTAGTCTCAATATTACATTTATCATTAACACAAAAACCAAATTAATGGAGCTTGAACTTTCAGAGGGAGCATCGACATAGCCGTGATGCACCGCATGATAGCTGTAGCTCGTACATCATCACCGAGATGTAGGAGAGTTATGGCTCATATGGCCTATACAACTACTCCATCCCGGATTCTCGTACGCAATCTCCTACTCAATGGGTATATGAGTGGCAAGACTCAGAATTTTATGCCATGTTGTACCAACAGTGAAAAACGACTAGCCCGTGGATGGGGCAAAGCTGACATGAATATAAGGCGGAGTTGCTAGTTACACGAGGTTTGCTGATAATGTCCACAAGAGTACAACATGGCCAACTAAGTGTACAATCAACAATACTACCCGTAGCCTCAAAGATAATGTTTAATTTCATTCTAACTCGATTTTTTTGCTAACATAGTGTTCATTTAGGTCCAACATGGCATATGTGTCACAATGGAAGACCGACGAAGCTATCTCGAGTCGGAACATTCATTTTAGGTGAGAAATATTCAATCCAAATATCGTTTGCTATGCTACTGAAATGAATGTAACTAAAATGTGGACTTAATTGATTGATTTGTGTATGTATTGAAATGAAATATTTTTGTTGAGATATTACAGCTACATGCTTATTTCATAACTTCACATTGTCTAAAATATAGCAAAGGTCATACCGGAATTTCATCGTAGTTTTCCATACTCTTTTATGCATTTCTAACATTTTCTTGATTTTTTAGCCTTTTCGGTCTTTTACTATTTTTCACCTTTTTCTATAATTTCCCCTTTTTTCCCTTTTTTTCCCCTCCGTTTTTTAGTCGCTGCCGATTTTTTTGGCAAAACCGGTCAATAATCGTCAGAAATCGGTCGATTATCGACCGAATCGGCCGATTTTCGACGCTGCTGGCTCCAGTTCAAATGAATTTTTCGAATGATTTGAATTTGCAAACCCTTCGATTTTCATCGAAAATCGAAACTGGCCAGATCTCGGTTTTTCAGCTCAAATCGATTTTGCAAACCCTGCTCCATACTGCCATCTCAAAATAGAACCATGAATGCTAACATGCTACAGAGTCTTCGTGCGCAACACGTAAATCTTGCACAAGCCTGAACCAAGTCACATTCTATGTATTTGCAATTAATTGCATAAAAATTTAGTCATGCGAGGACTGAGCGTAGCTCGATTGGCCAGACGCTCTACGCATTCAACGAGAATTAGTTCCTTAACGTGTGTAGATTGTAGAAGACGCACACATACGTTGCAGTGGCGAATCTAGGATTTAAATCTAGGGTATGCCGATCAAATAATGATTCGGTAAACGATTTAAAATTTATTGAGCAATTCGGTATACAAGTAAAAAAATAATTTAAACAAGATGATATATTTAAAAGAAGCTTATATACTTATAATATTACTTCTTCTTGTTCAGTCTAAGCCTTCTAATGGTCATAAAACTCTTGATTATATCATCTTCTTTCACTTTAAAAAAATATCTCGCTCAATGTTGTAGTTTGTGATTGGGGGGTGAAGCGTGACAAACTTCTTTGCTGCATGTTTCCGAAAAAGAGATGCAATGTTTCCGTTCCTCTTCATAATTTAAAAACCTTGCAAATAAAATACGTCCATTGAGTGGTTAAAATACTAACTAAGATAAGCAATAAATAAAGATATAACTATGTCAGCTATAGTAGGAGTCGAATAAAGTATATGTGTATGATCGAAATATATTAAACTAGCAATCAGAGGGGGGTGAATGATTGCGCGGAAGTTAAAATCAAATTTTTGATCTACAAAAAATTCACCCTAATTTAGACTCAAATAATTGCTTCGTATTCAACGAAACAGAGTAGATGTATTCGGTAAATCATGACTTCTCAGATATCCAACCATTGGATTGACCTGAAATTTGAACAAAATAAACTAGATTCCAATACGCATCTAACTAAAAAAGAATTAGCATGATCGGACCTACGGATCAAAAGTTATAAATCCTACAAGATTTCTGTGACAGATTATGACAAGAATCATGTATGGGTTGTGCCAAATTCTGGTTATGTCGCAGCCCACCCGGTATACCCTATAGATCCGCTCCTGATACGTTGTATGTGTGATATGCGTGAGTTATGTGCATAGTCTGTACCTTCTTAAAAAAATATTTAGTCACATGGGTTTCACTCCCGTACCATTGGACCCGGGCCACCTCTACAACCTCAACAAAAACACAGAAAAGAAAAGGGAAGGAAAGAAAATTAAGATCATGATCACAGTATCGCAGATGACAACAGAAGTGCAAAAATGTTCTGTCTTCACTAGTACTGTACTACTACTGTCTTCACATAGACTAAAGCGTATCGGGCTGGCCAGGGTCAACGTGCACCTGCAGCTGAACGCCCGCTGGCGCCGGTGCCTCCGTTCTGGTCAGCAGCGCGGGCTTTGAGAACGGCTCCCGCCTACACGTGGGGCATGTCTGCCGCGCAGCAAGCCAGCGGTCAATGCACCGCACGTGGAAGCCGTGGTTGCAGCGCGGCAGCACGCGCACGCGCTCGCCTTGCGCGAACTCGGCGAGGCAGATGACGCACTCGGTCGAACCGCAGCCTGCAAGCTCGATCCCGGCAGAGTATACCAGCGTCGGGAGCGCCCAGATGGCGCGGCCCTTCCTCCTGCTCCCCGCCGCGGCCCGCGTGGCCCTCTCCCGGCTCGCCTCGGCGCCGGGGGGCTCCTGGCCGTAGCACACGCGCCGCGTGACGCGGAACGCGCACCGGCAGACCGCGTGGAGCACGAGCGCGACGATGAGGACGCAGAGGAGGAGCGACAGTACCGTGATGACCGTCGCGTCCAGCGAGCTGAAGGGGGCCGAACGCGGCGTGCCGCCACCTTCGGCCACCTGCCCGGCCGGGCCGGGCGACGCGACCGCTGTCGCCGTCGCCGCCGCGCCGTTCGACAGAAGCCTCCTGGCATGCAACTGTACCATGTCCATCTTAACAACTTGTAACGTGAAGAAGCGTCCACGGTAGAGTTCTCGTGGCACGACGAGGAGAGGCGTTTACATAGGAGGGGGACGGTGTGGAGGGAATTTTAATAGTAAAGATGTTTCGTGTCGCCGTCTCTGAGTGTTTTTGTTTAGTGGGCATGAGAAAAAAAAAAGACGTTAGCTTAGCCTGGTGGATTGGTCGATCAATCTAAAGGCATGTGGAGCAATGAAGTCATGGAGATAAGATGCACCTCACCAGACCCGTATCTAGCCTCTGGGGCATGTGCGACGTACACAGGGCCTCCAAAAATCAAGGCCCCATTTTCTACTGAATCTCCCTCAATTAGTGAAGCTTAATTTTGATATTAGATTATTAATAGTAAACTAGTAAATGAGTAACCTTTTTATTCACTTCTCCGTAAAAAAACTTCACATCTATTTTCTCCACTTCTCTCTCTTCATTTTCTTGCGCTAAACTTTTATTTAAAAAATATTCCTAAGAAAAATGTGTGCACAATTGATATTTTAAAGGTTATAAAAGAACTATATTATTTCTGTAATTCAATTGTTGCATATAGAATTTTGTTGAGTATTCAAATGGTTTTTGCATTTGCAAAAGGGAAATTTTATAAGTTGAATTTTTTGAAATCCTAATTAGATTCTACAATGACTAGAGAAAGAATTAATGTCTTGATTCACGATAGCACTACAACAATTAGACTATGATGATTATAAAGTCATATACTAATTTGAAGAGTGAAAAATCATCGTATGTTATCATAATTAACCCTTTTAAGAGGATCTAGTTTTAAATTTAGCTCAGGTACTACTAGGACGCCAACGCCAGGTACGGCCTACTCAGCACGTGAAGCCGGATGGGTGGCAAAATTCGGCGAAGAAAGTTTTTTTTGTTTTAGGTGCCTTGTATTAAAGATTAAAGATAGGGAATCGCACACAACACCAGTTCGATGAAAACAAAACAACTATCTGAAACAGCTTAGACGATGAAAACTTTTTGACTAGAAGCAACTAAGCAAGCCACCCAAATGTACAAGTGCTTCAGTAGTCAGTGCTAGTTCAGTATTTTGAAAGCGCACACAGGTAGTAGAATTCACTTCACTATAATCTAGGTTGCTTTTAGACCTGTACAAATCAGTTAACATGTGGTTCTATAAAATCATTGTATATATAGGAGTATCGACGATACCATGGTTTTAAACAGAGGCCTTAGGGGTAGTGCTGCATGAATAATGGCCGAGCGTACAGCGAGCGTTCGGAGGCCCGGAATTCCTTCGCTATATCTCTACTACTTCTAATTACGACTTGGTGGCAGCGGTCTGTTCTTCATACCCTTTCTTTTCTTCTATTCGTTCAGCCCGCCCCCACCCCCCTTTCCTTCTGTTCGCTTAGCCTTTCCTTCTCGCTCAGCCTTTCCTTCTGTTCGCTCAGCCCGCCCACCACCCGATCCAGATTCCCTCTATTTTATGGAAATATTACTGATCACATCTCCTTAAAATGGAAGGATTTTATTCATATCTCTTATAAATGAAAGAGTTTCCTCATCATATCCCGCTCGGATGGAATGACATACTCACCATATCCCATAACATGAAAATCATATTCCATTGTATCTCATTCGGATGGAAATGCAGAGATTAAAAGGCAAGAATTGCATAATCAAATCACGTGCCAATCCCGAAGATCACAAGGCACCGTATCATAGAGGCTGAGCACTCACACGCCTGGCTGCCCTCTCCTCCACCTATAAAAGACCATTTTCATCTCCATCATAGAGGACATACGAAGAAACACATGAAGAGACAGATGAGAGGAAGACTCATACACACACAAAATAAAAAGAGAAAGAAGCAATACAAAAGATTCAAGAGGGACGCAAGAAACGATATGGAAGGAGGCCATTGCCATGGCTCCTTCTCTCTTTTTTTAAGACAGCTAAAGCTGTGATTAAATTATGAGGATAGAAAACAAAGTTTACAGTTATAAGGTGCAGAAGACTGCACTCAAGACAAAAAGGGAGGAGAAAAAAAAGAAAAAAACTAAATTCTTTAAAGTTGTCGTTGTACTATCATGTTGAGGCTTTTTAAACTTATACTAGTATGAATGATTAACTGATAATTTGAAGCACTCTTAAGTATCTAACAAGTTCGCTTCATACATGTCTTTCTCATCAACCAACTTGGCTGTTGGTTTGAAAAACTTTTCTTAATAAGATTGTGTTTGAAAATTTTCGTAGCAATGCACGGGCACTTAACTAGTGATGTGTAATATGTTGAGGTGGAAGTGCAAGCTGAGTGCTCAGTGCTCTTCTGTGAAATGAAAACCGTAAGTTTTCAAATAAATGAGCATCTGATTTGCATTCAAATAAATGAGCATCTGATTTGCAGCTAGTTGTGGATGATCGGAGCCTAAGAGCCCCTATAAAACTTATGGGAAAGAGCACGATCATGCATGAATTTTATTGCCATGGAAAGAAAAATGTTACAAGAATGAGATTGAAGTTAGATTGATCTTTTGGGACGCACAAGCCTCCTATTTATGCCTACCTAAGAGGTGATAGTCAATACTACTACAACGCCTTTTTGTCTTCATGCATGATTCTTTATTAAGTTTTGAACCATCTCACTCTTTGCTCAACCATTGTGTCCTTTGGCTGACCATCATAAATTGCTAGATGAGCAAGTATTGGTTGTCTCTTTATCTTAATTGGTTGCCATGGCTTTCGACTAATTTATTACCAAAGGGAATAAGAGCTCGTTTGAACCGTGAACGTAGACATAACCGCTATATTAAGTTTGCCTCTAATGTATGGACCTACTCTTTAGAGACTTTGGCTGTAAATTAATTATTGATTTAGTCAATAATTCTCGTCACTAGCCCTCACCAATTCAGTACAAATCATTCCACTTTAAAATATATGAAATCTATTTTTTTTATGCCATGGAAGCACCGATCGAGCGCAACGCACACAATACAAACACAAGTGCACAACATGCCTACAGAGTTGCGTGTTTAAGCCGAGTTTTCTTGGACCAGAATGTGCCAAGAGGGGCTTTCTCAAAGTCGCAAACGTTTGGATGCCAAACCGCACTTACTCCCATCATTAGCGAGTAAACAAAAAAATCCCGATCATAATCCGGCGTGTTGGAGCCTCCACTAACCGCGACCCGTCTGCGCACGGGAGAGTAACATGTGGCTCGGGAAGAGCCAGGGTGGCGATGACTTGTCAATACGCAGGTGGCTCGTCCCGGCCGCGTAGGACCCTATGGCATCCGACGTGTCTCTCTCCGTTGTTCTTGTTGGCTCCTGGTTTCTGTTGGAGCGCGTGCCGGGACCTACTGAGGACAGACTGCATAAATGTGGGCTGGGCCGTGTTAAAAATCGTGTGATCATGGGCCCTTAAATTGTTAATATCTCAGACTAAGTTTTTTTATATAAGGGGAAGAAAAAAATACTCCTCTCCAGAGAAAAAGGCTGAAACAGAACCATGGTTTTTTCGATCACAAGAATGATGCATACGCATATACAACATCATGCACTCACACCGTACCTACACACACGCGAGAGTGCTCTTTTAGCGTACGCCTGGATAGATAGAACCTATCACCTCACAAAATTCCTACTGAATGGTAATCATGTGTGTGTAAATGTGGATATCAGGATACACCCATAGCTCCGTAAGAAAACTAAGAGATGATTCTCTCGAGCCATGGTTTTCTTTTGTCTATGTAATTATTTTTTTCTTCGTCCATGTAATTAGACTACCCGTTTCTGAAATTTGTATATGCAGACTGAAGGCATCAAAGTGGTATAGCAAGCGATTCCTGATTAGCCGGCCGTCAATGGTCAAGTAGCCAGCAGACTAGCATAGCGCCGCGCGAGCTGATCTTGTTCCGACAATAATGCATGCCCGAGCGTATCTTATCGGCCGGCCGGTGGCATTGCGGAACATCTTGCGACGCACAAATGTACACATTCTTAGGAAACAAAATCATCAATCAATCAATCATACATATCCTTGTTGTGTTGTGTGTTCCCAGGCCAAAATGGCAAAACAACCTTCCGGAGCAATAGCTCTGCCTTTCAATTAAGGGAGGGGAGAAAATTTTGAGGGTTACAACATGGTCTGGACGGGGCGCCGGCAACCCTGGAGCACTCTTGGAACGCAGTGAGTCCAAATGGGTAAGAACCCTAAAGGAACTTCAAAAGAAAAGACGACCGGGGCCGACGTCCACTCTCAGAAAACAAGAAAGTTCACGCCTCCTGAAAAGCTCGTTTCCGGCTCTGGATGTCCTCGGTGACTCTGTGAGGCTGAGCCACCTCTTAGGGTGTTGGTCAGGTTTTAGAAGATTCTTCTATTTCTCTCCTTCCAGATGTTCCACATGATGTATATGGCCATGCTGTTGAAGTCCCTTGTTTGTTCTTTTGGGGTTGTTCTGGCAGCCTATTGCCACCACTCCATGATGGAGGTGAAATCCACTGACCTAATTTGACGGTTAATGTCACAGTTCACCTAGTTGAGGACTACAGTCCAAACTTTGGCTGTGAGGGGGCAGTGGAGGCAGAGGTGTATCCTGGTTTCAGGTTGGGCATGACAGAGTGCGCAAGTCTATTGGTGTGGCCAACCACGCAACGCTGAGTTATTCGCCGTTACGATCTTATTCTGAACAAGCGTCCAGGCGAATAATTTGTATTTGTTTTCTGTTCTTGCCTTCCAAATCAGCCTTGTATTGTACTTCTCAAAACAAGCATAAATTGTGCGAGGTAGGCTGACTTCACCAAGTACTATCCGTCTGGTGTTCATCGCCAAGTGATGGTGTCTGGGATATCTGGCTTGTAGATGGACCCCATTTTGGCGTATCCACAAGGACACAATTTCCTCGAGCTTAATGGCATTTGAGATTTTACCTCGGATTGAATGGATCCAGTTTCCGTTCTCAAGCTCTTTTTGGACCGATCTATTCTTCCTCCTTGCTAGCCTGAAAAGGTTTGGCGTTTCTTGGCGCTTTGCCCTCTAACCAACTACTGTGCCAAAAACTAGCTTTTCGGCCATCTCCAACAGTGATCGTCGTGGAGACGTTGAACAACTAGCTATCGGAGTTATCGTAAGGGACCTCTGTGCCGACCCAAGGCTTTGAGTCGTTTGTCCATTCGTACCAAAGCCAACGGACTCGAAGCGCTCTACCGAATTTTTGTAGGTCAGTTACTCCGAGGCCTCCATTTTTTTAGGCGTACATACATTCCTCCAGTTCACTAGAAAATGGCCCTCATTTCATTTGTGTCTTCCTTGCCTTCCCAGAGGAATGGTTTTCTAATTTTGTCCAGTCTCTTTCTTGCCCTGGCTGCTAGTGGAAAGATGGTTAGGTGGTACGTTGGGAGGGAAGAGAGGATCGAGTTCACAAGAGTGAGTCTTCCTGCTGGGGATAGCAATTACCCTTTCCAACCAGACAAGCTCGCTCCAAACTTCTCTATGAGGGGTTGTATCAGTATGTGGAGCTTCTCCAGGCGGCAGGTGTGGAGAGGCAAGCCAAGGTAACGACAAGGGAAATCCTTGCATGCACCTGGGAAGGATTGCAGCAGGGTTTCAATGTCTATATATGTTCTCTTGTTTGATGGGGTTAATTGTGATTTTCTCCAAGTTGGTCACAAGCCCCGTTGCCTCCTCGAACGCCGAGAGGATCTGCTGGATTGCTTGGAGCTCGCTGCCGATCGGGTTAACGAAGATTGTCGCGTCGTCTGCATAAAGGGAAGTCCTCAGTTTTGCTACTCTAAAGTGGATTGGTGATGGGATGTTATGTTGGGTTGCAAGGTCGAGAATCTTTTGGAGAGGGTCGATTGCTAAGGATGAAAAACATCGGGGATAGGGGGTCTCCTTGCTGCATGACCCATCTATGGTAAAAGCTTCTTCCTGGCTGTCCATTAAGGACTATCCAACTTTTGTCAAGATTGAATAACATAGTTCTCACCCATCTCTATGATCATTCATTCGAACTTGAATGTGTGATGTTTTATGTTTCCGCATGTGTAGTCTTATTAATAGTGTACCATTATAATTGTAGTAACCCAGTAGCTGTAGGATATTGTCTTGGCGGTCATAGTTGGCCTCTATACCGCTAGCCGAACTTAACAACAATAGGTACCACTAGCGACGGGCAACTCGACTTATGTGGGCACGTGGCTCAATTGGTCTCTGTTCATTAAATGGACAAGTCATCTACTGGGCAGAAACTAGTGTGGTAGAGTAGTATCTTATTTTTGCTATCTCAACTCTTATCCGGTTGTGGTATCATATAGGTAAAATTGGGCAAACTCTATAGAGGTTAATTTAAGTGTCGACACGCCGTGCTTCTGGTTAACGAAGACGTGTTAATGGGTGATACCAAATATCCTGCATAAGTAGATGTACTTGATAAGTAAAATGTGCATGTGGTGATCATGTTGTCACTATCACTTGATAAGGTGTATTTGCAAATATGAAAAGTTATAAAGATAAGTAGTAAGGGATAAAGATGGTGGCACGGGGGTGAAAGAAGAAAATAGATCCGGTGGGAGGATGAGGAGGTTGGGGAGCTAGATGGTCAATTGAGGGGGAGGTGGGGGCTAGCAGAGCGGACGCTTGACAGCGAGGCTGGGTGGTGACCACGATTGCTAGAGGCGAGACCCTGTTAGGGAGGCATTCTCACCGATCGCTCCTCTATGTGTGTGCATGCGCGCGCATGTCAAAACAGATAAGCTTCAGTAGTTGAGGTCGTTCTGGAAGTGCAATAGCCCAAATCCATCCATAGTTGTAGATGCATAGGGTGATCAACAGTCGTGTCATTTGATCCCATCCAGTTAGGCACAACGAGCAATACAGTCCAGGCATTACTGCAATTGGTCATAATTAAACATGTAAATATTACTAGTAATAGGCTCTCGATTGCAGGAGTTACAACTTCTTTTGTAGTACAACATTCTATCTCTTCAGGTTTGTATGAGCCACGAACCTACAAGACAAGATGGCACAGAGATATTAGATAGGAATGAGTTTAGTTTATAACCCTGATCTCTAGCCTCGGTTTGATTTTTAATGAAACCATGCAAATCGAGACCTTGAACTTACGAAACTGACCACTTTACCCCTTTGAATTTAAACCATGGTGGCTTCATCTGACATGGCGCATATATGTCAAATGGCTTGACACCTAAGCACATTTTCGATGATATGGCAGCCACTCAGCAAACTCAGCAAATAAAATAAAAAATTGAAAGAAATTGTACTTAACCAAGGAGGAAGAAGGGGATGAAGCAGGAGAGGTCGACTGCTCAATGGTAACAAACTCGACGGCATGGTTGTAGATGAGAAGCAGTATCGAAGTTGAGGTTGAGGTAGCACACACCAGTAAGGTCATTGGTGTTGTGGCCATTGGAGTGGAAGAAGGGGAAGCCGATGTCGATGTTGACGCGGTGGGTCCATGCTGCGGCCAATTGACGGAATCAAGTTGGTGTCGTGGTCGTTGTTGTCATCCGCGACGAAGGAGAAGGAGAAGAAGCATGGTTCCGCCAGATCCGGAGGCAAGGGCGGTGAGATCAATTGGTGGTGATGTTAAAGACGCGGTCAAGGACTCTGGCCACTTGACCTAACTACCACATACATCCTACATCTTGTTGCCGACTGTCAACGTCGCTTTTGACCACCTGATCCGGTTGTCCACCTTGCCTTCGCCTCTGGGCCTAAGCAGTCGTCCATCTCCTCAGATCGCACACCCGCATGTCCATCGCCACGTCCAACACAGGCCACCACCTTGCCTTCAATTTTGGGCTTATCTCCTTGGATTTGCTTCGTCGTTGCTAGATCTGCATCACCAATGCCAAGTTCTTCTTCATCACCCATTCTCCTTAGTCCTTACCTTTTGCCACAAGCAATTAGAGCAGGTGGAGAAGGCAGCTCCGTAATTGGTGTGCTTCGATCTGGAGGAGGAGACAGTGATGTGGTAGGAGGCGGCTACTGGCGGTGACAACAATGACAAATGACTCCAACCTCTGGAGCTCGACACTGGCCTCTTTGTCATTTTGCGTGTTGAATCGGAGGGAGGAAGGGGGAGAGAGAGAGAGAAGCGAGAAAATATTGAAGATGATGTGGCGGACATATAGCCGTAGGAGGGAGAGAGAAGGGAGGGGAAAAGATAGAAGGGGGCTGTGGGAAGTAGGTGAGATAGAAGAAGTGGCAGGAGAATGACATGTAGGTCCCTAGTATTTATTTTATTTTATTTTATTTGTTGATTAATGCTGAGTGATGTGGCTATATCATCAAATACATGTGCCTATGGATACTACGTTAGCAAAAACTGGGCCACATCAGCGTCACGTCAGATAAAACCACCTAATTTGGGTTGAGGGGTGTAATTAAATTGGATGATTTTGAGAGTTTGAGGTTGTAAAGTTAACTGTTTCATTGTAAAGGGTTGAAAATCGATCTGATATCAAAATTTAAAATTGTAAATTGGATTTATCCCTATTAGAAATATAAGAGAAGAAATGTTCTATATACGTCGGTAACTCATTTCAATTCGTTTGCATGCAAGAGGTGTATGCTCTGTTTTACTTTTGTTTCGGCAAAGAATGGACCTATAGCTCTTCATGCATGCATCTGTTGGTCGTTCTAGCAAATTTGATGCGATCAAGCTAGCTTTCCAGATCGAAGTTCCACTCTATCGATGTGCTTTGGGCGCGTGATCGATCGGCAGTCACGTACGTCTTGGCGAAGGCACGTACGCGACGTGTGCAACACACGACGAAAGAGTACTTGATCGAGGTGACGCGCGAGCATCTTGAGTTCTTGACAAATGCCCCGTACTTGTGATGGCCAGATGGGTCCCTGTCCAACTTGTAACGCATGAGCCCGGAGACTTCTTCCCAACAAGAGAGCAAAAAAGATTGACATTAACATTTAACAACAACAAAAGCGCGCGGAAAAGCTATGATTGTAGTCTGAATTGAAAGTGAATTGAATGTGTATTGCTTGTTTCAGACCTGATATTGTTCTTATTGCTTGATTGAACCTGATAACGTTGCACTGTCCTTGTTGGTCCCTGTCCAACTTCTAGCGCTTGAGCTGTTAGCCAGCAGGCTTCTTCCCAAGTCCCAACAAAAAAAGGCGAATCGACGGAATTGAGTTTCCCGCCGAGTCGAATACATCAAATTTGATTCTTTTTTGATAGAGGCAAGATCGTAGTCTGAATTGGCTATTAATTTGTGTTTCTTTGATTTGTATCTAATAGAGTATATATGACAGCTTTTGCTGAAGAACTGCAATTTTTTTGTTTTCTGATGGTACTATTGCTTTTTTAAAAGAACTGGGCCTTTACCATTTAGGATCTGAGTGTGTTTGGTTGTCTGCACCATCCTAGCCTGTCCCGTATGAGCCATCCATGCTAGCCTTGGTCTGCATGAGTGGATGCATGTTGAGTTGTTTGGTTGCTTGTTTATGCATCTCATGGGCATGCATTAGAGAGAAACCCAATTTTTGTGTTTCCTTCATCCTGCATGAGTAAATGCAATTGCATCCACCTGACCTGGATGAACAGAAACCAAACACTTGTCTAACAGATACAGTTGCATCCACTCATACGATTCAGACACCCATGCAGGCAACTAAGGGTGTGTTTGGTTGTCTGCACCACCCTAGCATGTCCCTTATGAGCCATCCAGGCTAGTTTTGGCCTGCATAAGTGGATGCAGGTTGAGTTGTTTGGTTGCTCGTTTATGCATCTCATGGACCTGCATTAGAGAGAAGCTCAATTTTTGTGTTTCCTTCATCCTGCATGAGTGGATGCAATTGCATCCACTTGGTCTGAATGAACAGAAAACCAAACACGTATTTAACAGATACAGTTACATCCACTCATTCGATTAAAACATCCATGTAGGTAACCAAACACACCCTAACTGAATGAGTGGAGTTACACAAAAGCTCCCTTACGTGGGCTTCGTAAATTGGGCTGGGCTGGGCTAGAACATTTCCTTACACAAGATATACAAAATAGCTAGTGCTTTTCGGGAAAGGAGATAACCGGCCTACTGTGATTTTACTAGGAACCGACGACGAATTTGTGCCTCTTTCATGTAGCATATATTTGCCGATAGTCTTGTATCGACAAGTTCGTTATTTGGGCGCGCACGTTGCAGATTTTCTGTCAGGAAGCGCGGCCAAAAGAGAAGAATCTGGGAGCCTGGAGTCGTCTGCTTCTCCAATATTCCGCCGACGAGATTAGAACGGCACCTCGGTTCCTAACCGCTACACGAACGACGTCGCCATCGCACATTGAAGGAGGCAGGCGCGCGAGGCGCGACTGCACGAAGCCAAAGCCATGTGAGCGTCGGGAGCCGAGTCGATCCCGGTGTGGCCCACGGGGCGTGCATGGCATCAGCACCCGGCAGTACGCTGTACGTCCCTCCCGCCCCGGTCGGCCGGGCGCCACCAACCCGCGCGCGTACGCACGCACGGCACGGGGCGCCGGCTCGGGCGTACTCTGCTGCGTCCCCCATCACCACCAAACCGCGGCCGCGCGAGCGAGACCACGCACGCACGCTCTCTCCCTCTCTCCTCGACCCAGCACGGCCAATCGATCGGGCGGTCATCTCTGGCACGTAGACTAGCTAGAGATCTAGTTGTCCTGGGCCTCCAGCGCTCTGGCTGGTCGGCCCCTGACCCCCGGGACGTGTCACGCATGTAAAGTTTGTCAACGCTCCGGCCTGCTGATGATCCTGCGAGAGCCGGCCAGTCGCGTTCGCTTGTCTCTGTTGATTGGGTTCCAAGGAAGGGATTATGAGATGCAACACCATCACGTCACTGCCATGCTGGCGTCGCATATATATGGTCCCCGGGGAAATCATGTACAGTTTGCACCGAGACGTACGTAATTACAACTGTTTCACGAGAGGGAAAGGGAGCACCGGAGCAGTCTTTTTTTTAGCTAGGGCTGTGATTGTTATGTGCCCGGCCTGGGTTTTGGTTCGTTAATTTGTCCGTGCGATAGGCTACCTGGCCTGCATAACTGACCTGGTCCTTCATTGATCTAACATAAAGTGTGGTGGCATATGCATACTGCTGTGGTCATGGTCCATTGGCTAGAACACGTACATCAAATTTCTCCAGTACCCGTACATTGTACTGACTGTACTAGTTGGTGTCCAGACACGTACTAACCGAAATACGTACATCAATATATACCAGGTAGTCCATGTACGTCCCAGAAAAGCGTAACTATCGTCTATCAATGCAGGGTTGAACAGAAAATATCAAATATCAGGAGCTTTCGTGCTACTGACTTGAATAAGCCTTTCAAATCATCGCAAAATATCCTTGATAAATACATAGAAAGCATATATCGATCGAAGTGATTAATTTGACATTCAGAGAGAGAGAGTCCTCTACACTCCTAATTAGAGCTCTTTTACAGTGGATTAATATCAATATAAGTCGTCCATTCCTTTGAATCTAATGGTTGAGATCAATTTAGATCTAGTTATACTATCACCTGTAGTATTGGTAGTAAAATTGAAAGAGGGGTAAAAGGGTAAAAAATTCCACCATACTATCTGTCCTCTACGGTAAAACACGTCTTGTGATCCTGATGAATGACGGATGAATGGATAAGAAGTCTTTGAAGATCAATAGGTATTCGGTGAATCCAAAACTGTAAACGAATTAGGAAAAATCTAAAATACCCCTGATAAATGGATAGAAAAAGTCTAAAATGCCCTTGAGAATGGATGGTTAGATTTAATTCCTACTACCACTATTTACTACCTATGTAGTCCACTGTAAAATTTCTCCCTAATTAACCTGATTCGAGCAGAAACCCGGCAACCATGCACATTACAAGCTCGTATTATTCTTCCACCCTCCAAAGCCCAATTTGTCGTTCCAATGCAAGGCTAACGGACGAAGCGTCGCGCGCGGTTGCTTTCTCACGCACTGCATCTGCATCTGATGCTGCATGCAACTCGTCGTACGGGCATCAGTCTGTTGGGTCCGGGTCCATGCACGAATGCCAGCGCATTGCCCTTGTTTGTTCGCTCCAACCAATCCATCCATGCATGTACTGCAACAGTCCAATCAATGCATGGTTGTTCAACTCACTCTAGCTCTCGCCATGATCCTGGCCTGCATTAATGCACTGCCTGCCCATTTTTCTCCCACAGAGAAATTAATTGGAATAAGCCATGTTATGATTCTTCATACTAATGTGTGTGTGTGATTGATGTGCAGCTCGAAGAAGAGTGTAGCTTAAGCAAATCTAGCTAGTCTGTCCCAGCAAATCATTGGTGTGATCCCCACTTGAACTGGACTACGCTTAATTTGGCTCCACCTCTCTGTCCTAAAAGCTGCGGTATTTTCAACTCTAGAAGGAGCAGGAGAGCTGCATCGATCCACCAGGTAGATCTGATGTTTTTGCTGAAGCCAGTTTGATCACTGACTCGATCTAGCTCACTCCCACTTGCTAAGAGTCGTATTTTTTTTTGGGAGAAAATCTCTTGTGAATGGGGAAACGGCACCTTGCAATGGCAGTATCAATCCGTGCACTGTGAGTGCCTATCAGAAAGCATTACTGTCGTGTGTCAAACTTAGCCCATGTAAAACTGGGGTGCATGTACATGAATAGGAGTACATCAATAATGTACTAATTATTCGTCGAATGAAAGAAGTACACTGTACCTGCCCCGACCTGTATATCATGAAGACAACACAGTTGAATGAGGAACATCGATCGTCAGTACTGTATGTACTCTTTTGCCGGTTAATGAAGCGATGCTACGTAGACTCGACGCCGGCCATCCATCGGTATACAGCGACTGAACCTGTGCACTGCACAGTGTGGCACAGTACGTACCTCTCTGTTTCAATTTTTCTCAGCTATACAATTTTTCTGAACAATCTAAAAAACCTACAAGCTGCAGTGCCTGTCCTTGACCATTGAGGATACTTTCCCCAGAACAGAACACTCAATTTCCTCTGACTTGTACAAGCATGTCCTATTTGAGCTGATCCTATACATGATTGATTCATTAGTGCTTTCCTCGCAGTTTTGTTCTAGCTACGATGTACACAAAGCTATCTGAAAGACTGCACGGAGGTCAACTCTTAGTTTGTGACGAGTAACTGACTTTAGTTTGAGAGTGTGTTGGAGTTTGAGCCTGACTTGGGAGAATTTGCTAATTTGGTGTTGCTGTCAGGTCAGGCGAGATATGATCGATTTGTGAAAGCAGTTAGACTGGCCTTGCGCTTTTGTCAGGTGAGTTTCAGGCGAGCGCAATCTGAATGATGTTGGGTTAATCTCGGACTATGGACTAAGTCAGTAACTACTCACCGAGTTTTTCGCGCCATGATCGGAGGCGCCCCAACTGATTTGGGTTGACCCCCCGATCGCACAGCGCTATATAACAAAGGGGAAGCCGGAACCAAAAGAACAGACTAGATTTTGGTTTATGATTCACCCCAAAAATCACTACCAATCCTAACGACTACGCTGCAAGCGATTGGAAGGGTTTTCCATCGCCATCACGTCTTCTCTTCCCGGTCAGTGCAGGTGGAGGCCCGAGGGGCGACGATACCCGAAGCACCATCGCCGACCTCGTCCTCAGGCTCCTACCGTGGCTTCTTCATCGACAGTGAAGATCCCCGATCAAACCGACCGACTAATGGCTATCTCTTCCTCACCGGGTCAGTACATCCACCTAATGTTTATTCCGCATTAATGTTCCTTTGGTGATCATGCCCTAGGCTGGCATATGTTCATGTTTTAGTTGAACCCTAATGCCAACATTTGGTATCAGAGCAAACCTAGCCTAAGTTTGATCCCTTTTAGCCCGGTTTAAGCCATGTTCTTGTTGGATTAGTTTGGTTCTTGGGCTCGGTTAGCATTGAGAAGAAGGGGAAAGAGCAGATCCGAAACCTCAGTATCTAAATCCCGAAACCCTTTTCCCCAAAATTTGTCCCCAAAATCCCCAAAATCAAGCAAAAACCAAAAGATCTAAGAGGGGTTCTTCGGGACCTACCTCATCGGGTCGTCGTTGTCCCCGGCGCCGATGCTTTTGTCACCGTCGGCAGCTCTGCGCGCCGCCCTCCGTTCGCCGTCGCGGGCCTTAGCTTCGCCCGCGTCTGCGCCCGGGCTGGTAGCTCTTCTCACCGCAGCAGCCAAGACGGCATCGACCGCCGCAGCGTGCGCGCGTCGTCGCGCTGCGTCGCCGGATCCTGCCCGCTCGGCCTCAGCTCGCTCAGTCGCCGTGCGGAGTTTTCGGGGCGAGGAAGTCGAATGGGGTTAGGGTTAGGGTTCTTCGTCGTTTAGGTTTTGTTCTGGCTTGAGCGGCATCTCGGCCGTCCGTTCGCATCCGTCGGTCGTCGGTTCGCCCTCCGCGCCGGTGCCGCCAGCGTTCTGAGCCGCACCGGCCGCCCGATTCCGCGCAGTCGTCGCCTCATCTCCAGCAGCGTGGCCGCCGCCTCCTCTCCGGCAGCCGACGGGCTCGCGAGTGGCTGGGCCGCGCAGACGTCCGTGGGCCGACGCGGGTGGGTCGTGTTTCCGTGGGCGTGGGCTGAGAGCTCGGCTGGGCCGCCGTGTTTTGGGCCGGGATTTCAGTACTTTAGCCCCTTAATTTTGTGTATATCCGGTCTTGTTTATTTTCAGCATTAAGTACTGTTTAAATTTTTATTTTCTGGGCATTTATATTATGATTAATTTTATGATTATTTTTCCTGGGCATTAATGTTATGATTAATTTTGTTGGCTAATTAAATAATGTGACAAATAATTTTTTCACATGATGATCATTTATGAGTATTATCTCTAATTAAAATGGAACCAACGAGAAGTTTTGATTAGAGATTAATTGTTTAATGTTGAAATTGGGATAATGTCATGACCATATTCATATACTGACCAACGTTGTTTATGAACATGTGTCGCCTATAAAATAATTTAATTCTTTTTCGTTTCTGCCCAACGGTGATGCAAATTGGAATCTTTAATTTTTGTTGCAATTAGCATGTTATTAATCAAACCAACGTAGGGTTAATTTCATGCATAAAATGATATGTTTCCTAACATGAATTGTGTTATTTTTTCTCAGCGGCCAATGCCTCTAATATTGCCAATTACATCAGTGGAATTGAGCAATTGACGGGAACTAACTTTCCTACCTGGAAGGAAAAGCTTGAGATCATCCTTGGCGTTCTCGAGCTTGATTATGCTTTATGTCACCCTGCTCCTATCGCTCCTTCCTCAACTGAGGAAAATTATGCTGAATTAAAGAAAACTTATGATATTAACTGTGAGCGATTGAGCGGTCCAATCGCATGTCACTTATGATTATGAAGAGCACCATCTCGGTGGGGATTAGGGGAGCAATTCCCGAATCTGATAAGTCTAAGAGCTACTTGGCTGCCATTGAGGAGCAATTTAAGGGCTCCTCAAAGGCTTATGCAAGTACTCTTATCATGAAGATCCTCACCACTAAATTTGATGGTTCTTGCAACATAAGGGAGCACGTCATGACAATGAATGGCATGGCTGTTAAGCTTAAGGGACTTGACATGGCAATTTCTGACGATTTTTTGGTTCACTTCATAATGACATCCCTACCTTCTGCGTACACTCCCTTTAAGATTAATTACAATACGCAGAAGGAGAAGTGGTCCATGAGTGAGCTCATTGATCAACTAGTCCAGGAGGAGGAAAGGATTAAGACTGAAGAAAGGGATCAGTCTTTTATGGTCAATAATGGAAATGGCAAAAGAAAGCACTCTCATGGGGACCATAAGGCCAAGAAGAAGCTACATTTCTCCCCAATCCTAAGGCGGAAACAAGCAAATCCGCGTCTAAAGGGGTGAAATCTCCCACTGCCATCACCTGTCGCTTCTGTAAAAAGGAAGGACATGTGCAGAAGGAGTGCGCCGGATTCCGTCAGTGGCTCGCCAAGAAGGGTAACGATACAATTACTTTTGTTGATGAATCACTTTATGCAGTTTTTCTACATTATTCTTGGTGGATTGATTCTGGAGCCACTGTGCATGTTACTAATTCGATGCAAGGATTCAGTTCGTTAAGGACCATAAGAGGGGACCGAAGGCTTAGAGTCGCCAATGGACAGGAGGCTGAAGTTAAGGCTATTGGGTCGCTTCCATTAGTTTTGGGGAGCGGCTTCACCCTCCTCCTAAAAGATGTCCTTTATGTCCCCTCCATGAGGAGGAATTTAATTTCTGTTTCCCTGTTAGACAATGATGGTTATTATTGTGTTATTGGAGACAATAAATGTTTGATTCAATTTGAATATAATAATGTTGGTCTTGCTACCAAGCACGACATGCTTTATATGCTGTCTATTCAACAATCTCCATTATTGCTAAATGTGTGTGATGCTCCTATTAAACACAAGCGTAATATGGATAATGAGACCTCGTTGAAACTATGGCACTGTCGCTTGGGCCATATTTCGAAGGGGAGAATGGAGCGTCTCATTAAGGAAGAGATACTCCACCCATTGGATTTTTCTGATTCTGACGCTTGTATTGATTGCATTAAAGGAAAATACGTTAAACAAATTAAGAAAGGAGCAACACGCAGCTCATGTCCCTTAGAAATAATTCATACTGACATCTGTGGTCCCTTCCCTATTATGTCAGTAGATGGTTATGATTCATTTATAACCTTTACCGGTGATTTTTCACGGTACGGTTATATTTACCCTATTAAGGAACAGTCTGAATCACTAAATAAATTTAAGATATTTAAGGTTGAGGTTGAAAATTAGCATAACTTAAAAATTAAAGTAGTGAGATCAAACAGGGGAGGAGAGTATTATGGAAAACATGCACCTTATGGTCAAATTCCTGGCCCTTTCGCTAAGTACCTTGAAGAAAATGGAATAGTAGCTCAATATTCCATGCCTGGTGAACCTCAACGGAATGGAGTGGCTGAAAGGCGTAACCGTACACTTATGGATATGGTACGGCGTATGCTGTCTCACTCCAGTTTACCACTTAAATTATGGATAGAGGCCTTAAAGACAACCGCACACATATTAAATCGGGTTCCCAGTAAATCAGTGTCATCGACGCCTTATGAATTATGGACCGGGAGAAAACCAAGTTTAAATTATTTATGCATGTGGGGATGTGCAGCTGAAGCCAAACTGTTCAACCCACATATTGGGAAATTAGATACTAAGACAGTAAGTTACCATTTTATTGAGTACCCAGAAAGGTCAAAGGGGTACCGTTTTTATTGTCCTAATCGGACTATTAAATTTGTTGAAACCAGGCATGCTGTGTTTCTTGAGAATGATGAAATCAGTGGGAGTTCTGAGGGGAGGAAAATATATCTTGAGGAAAATCGGGTTTATGTACCTCTACCGATAATCCGAGAGGTTGTTATTCCTGCACCTCAAATTAATGCATCTCCAATTAAAAGTCCTGAAACTAACACTGAAGAATCAGGACATAATGCAGCAACTGATAATGAAGGACATAATGCAGCGCCTGATAATGAACCTCAGGAACCGGCTGTGACCCCTAATGAACCCTTAAGAAGGTCACAACGGGAAAGAAGATCAGCCATCCCAAATGACTATGTTGTGTACATGAATGAAGACGTGCATGATATTGGGAAGATGGATGACCCCATTTCATTTAAAGAGGCCATGATGAGCAAGAATTCATCTGAATGGCTAGACGCCATGAAAGATGAAATGAAATCTATGAGCCTGAATGACGTTTGGGACCTAGTAGAAATCCCTGAAGGAGTTAAAAAGGTAGGTTGTAAGTGGATCTACAAAACTAAGAATGACTCCAAGGGGAATGTCGAAAGGTTCAAAGCAAGGCTTGTGGCTAAAGGGTTTACTCAAAGAGAAGGGATTGATTATGTTGATACTTTCTCTCCCGTCTCTAAAAAGGACTCTCTAAGAATTGTCATGGCTCTTGTGGCCTATTATGATTTGGAGCTACATCAAATGGACGTCAAAACGACATTCCTTAATGGCGATCTGCAAGAGGATGTCTACATGGCACAGCCCGAGGGTTTTGTCATTGAAGGCATGGAGCATATGGGATGTCGTCTTAAGAAATCAATTTATGGACTAAAGCAGGCGTCCAGACAATGGTACCTTAAATTCGGTAATATAATAAGGAAATTCGGATTTAAGGAAAATAAAGTGGATAATTGTATATATTTCAAGTCTAAAGATGGCAAATTTACTATTTTGGTTCTTTATGTGGATGATATCTTATTGGCTAGCAGCGATAAGAATATGATGTTTGAGACCAAAAGATTTCTCTCCGCTAATTTTGACATGAAGGATCTTGGTGATGCCACTTATGTTTTGGGCATTGAGATTCACCGAGATAGGTCCAAAGGGATATTAGGCTTATCCCAAAAGGCATACATTGACAGAGTACTTAAGAGGTACAATATGCAAAATTGCTCTGTCACGCCTGCTTCTATTGTTAAGGGCGATAAATTTGGACTATTTCAATGTCCAAGGAATCAATTAGAATCTGATCAGATGAAGTCGATTCCTTATGCTTCAGCTGTCGGAAGCATTATGTACGCTCAAGTATGCACTCGCCCTGATTTGGTATTTGTTACCGGGATGCTTGGCAGGTATCAGTCGAACCCAGGACTGGACCACTGGAAGGCTGTAAAGAAAGTCTTACGTTACCTTCAAGGCACTAAAGATTACATGCTCATATATGAGAAGTCTGAAAACCTTGAAGTCATTGGTTATTCAGATGCTGATTTTGCCGGGTGTGTTGATAGTAAAAGGTCGACATCAGGATATATCTTCACCCTTGCAGGAGGAGCTATTTCATGGAAAAGCTCCAAACAAACACTTACGGCATCTTTAACGATGCAAGCTGAATTTGTGGCATGTTATGAAGCTACAGGACAGGCAGTATGGCTAAAGAATTTTATCCCGGATTTACAGGTGGTTGACAGCATTTCTATACCACTAAAGTTGTATTGCGATAACAAAGTCGCAGTATTCTATTCAAGTAACAACAAGTCAAGTGGTACTGCCAAACACATTGACATTAAGTATCATGTTGTGAAAGATAGAATCCAGGATCAGACTATTGATGTCGAGCATATAAGTACTAAGTCTATGTTTGCGGATCCACTTACTAAAGGCTTACTATCCAGTCTCTTTCGAGAGCTTGTTGCCGGCATGGGTTTGAGGGAAAAGCCTCTGATTCTGGAATGAAGGGATCATAAAGAACAACCTAATACTCCCATTAAAGAAAAACTTATGATCCTCACTGAATGGAATGGTGAACTATAGATGATGGAGTTCAGTGGTGACAAATAAGCTGTTGTAACGCATTATCTTGGTTATTGTTCTGTTAAGTGTGGACTTATAATAATGCTAATGAGTCCTTCGATTAAGTGGGATAATGTTGGGTTAATCTCGGACTATGGACTAAGTCAGCAACTACTCACCGAGTTTTTCGCGCTATGATCGGAGGCGCCCCAACTGATTTGGGTTGACCCCCCGATCGCACAGCGCTATATAACAAAGGGGAAGCCGGAACCAAAAGAACATGCTAGATTTTGGTTTATGATTCACCCCAAAAATCACTACCGATCCTAACGACTGCGCTGCAAGCGATTGGAAGGGTTTTCCATCGCCATCACGTCTTCTCTTCCCGGTCAGTGCAGGTGGAGGCCCGAGGGGCGACGATACCCGAAGCACCATCACCGACCTCGTCCTCAGGCTCCTACCGTGGCTTCTTCACCGACAATGAAGATCCCCGATCAAACCGACCGACTAATGGCTATCTCTTCCTCACCGGGTCAGTACATCCACCTAATGTTTATTCCACATTAATGTTCCTTTGGTGATCATGCTTTAGGCTGGCATATGTTCATGTTTTAGTTGAACCCTAATGCTAACAAATGACACATGGAATGGAACCGAGGTTCGGGACTAGGTTCAGTGGAGGAACCGAGGTCTTAGTGGTCAAGGATGTCATGCGGGACGCTCGGCTAGAGAACGGTGCACATAGAGGCTGGTTAGTCACGAGAGCGCGGCAGTGGGCCGTCCGCTGCGATTGTAATTGATCGGGGCGCTTTGCATGTATTGGGCTATGTTGGGCGGATGGATATGCATGCGAATGTTGCTCATTATAAATAGGAGAGGGCTGTCTCTGCTTAGATGAGAGAGCTAGGTTTTAGGGTTTGTACTCTTTTGTTTGGAGTACTCTAACCAAATTAGACAAAAAGAAATAAAATCAATTTCTTCTTGCGCCTGGAGTTCCTTGCAGCGAGCAGACGAGAAGCGAAGGAAAATCGCGAGGCTACAGTAAACATCCATGCTACAGTGATTCGCTATTTGCTACTGTTCATGCGAGGTTACTGTTCATACGACCGCTCGGTTTCGGTTTGTTCGTGCGTGGTTTGCTACAAGATTCAATTCGATCATACTAGTGTGTGCAGTTCAACCAGGCTTTGGTAGCTGGTTGGATTTTTTCAGAGAGGGTGTTTGGTGTCAAGGCCAAGCAGTCTAACCGGCACGGAGAGCATGGTCAGATAGGTGTCCTATTACTGGGCTTTGGATATGTCGGTCTGAGGTAAAGTGAGCGCGTTCAGGTCAGACGATGGTTGGTGGTTTGACCACTTGGGAGTGCGGTCAGACTGGTTGCTGGTTTTTAGAGCGTATGAGATGTGTTGATTTGAATTGTTGAATGTGATTTTGATGCATGGGTTGATTCTATGGGGTTATAAGGAACAGTGTGTGATGCATGATTTGACTAACTTGAGTCAAATGCATTGGAATTTGTGGTCGTAGATGGTTTCTTGGTCATTAGATATGCACTTACTTGGAGAGCGGTGGTGGTCAACGGCAAGACTGGGACTAGACGGGAGAGCTGGGGTCCATGTGGTCGTGCAAGTCCAGCTAAAGCTACGTATCTCAAGCGGGAGGCATGGAAAAGATAAGGATCGTGAAGAGACAAGTTGGTGCATGTTGTATGCAAAGTAACTTGGGGCTAGTGCAAGTAGAGATAGTTCGGTAAATCTGAATACGTGAAGACTTGGCCGCAAGTTATTGGGCACCACGGGGTATGTGTCAAAGCACATGGAGATGTTTTAGAGTAAAAGGATGGGAAAAGGTTGGTGGAGGGGCATTTTAGTAAATTGCCCAATAACAAAAAATGTGACGTTGTGCAAAAATTGTAGTGTCGGCCTGAGTGGTTTAGGTCATAAATAGGATAGGAGACACGTTGTATTTGGGCTATTGGAGCCAAGTCTAAGCGTCACTTTGAAAAGAGTGTGTGTGTGAGCGAAAAACCTGTAATGTGTTGGGTTATCGAGTTTGCCTATGTGTTGATGGATAGTATCTACTTTGTATCTAGGTTGTAAGGATTTCATAGAGAGTGGTAGGTGGAGCTTCCACTATAAGAAGAAGATGAGGAGATGGCTTAGAGTGGAAGCCATGTAGGGAGAGTGGTAGGTGCACTTGGAGAGTACTTTAGGGAGAGGTTGTGAGTACTTGTGTGTATGCTGCCCTTGTGACTCTTGTCTTCCTAAGAGAGTGGCTGTAAAAATTCATCATCAAGTATTAATATAATCTCAAATTTGTCTAAGTGCTTGTGCTCCAGTTTGAGATGTTGCTTTCTTGATTTGCTTGGGTTTTTGCCTCTTCTTTATCTCTTCTTGATCTTGCTTGTTCCTATAAGAGGTGGTAGAAGCTTAGATCCATCCAACTAGGAGGCTTGTTATGCAAGTTTTTGAAGTTGCCAAGTTTTGGGTTGAGAAGGATCAAACCTTGAGTTTTTTGGTTTGAGGTTTTTTTACTTGATCTTTTGTTGTGGATTTATTTGCAATGGCATGTGGAAGTAGATCCAAGGTCATCTTGATCATCCTTAACTCATGAGCAAATGTTTGACCCAAGTTTTGGTTTTTGCCTAGTTTTGGTGCTCTTCGCCTTCAGAGTGAAAAAGGTCAAAACTTTAGAGTGCTCTTGTGCAATCTCTAGTTGGATTATCTTCTTAATATGTTGATCTTGCTTGGCTTTGAGGTTCAAGTCATTTGGAGCCTCGGTGTGAAAGTTGCGTCGTTTTTGGTTTTGCTCGGGTTGCTGTTTTCAGTTTTGTTCTAAAGAAGAGGTCAGATCGCCACTGTATAACGATTGGTCCCTTGTTGGAGGTCAGACAGCTTGGGCATATGAAGACTCGATTAACTCTGTTTTTCCTTAGTGTTTTCCACTATGATTGTTTATGCCTTGGTCTTTATTGTTTCTCTGACTTTATCAGCTCTTCATAGCTAAATAAGGGAAATGTTTCAAATTTTTTATGGCGAAGTTTTAAAATGGCTCCTATTCAACCCCTTTGTTTGCTGATCATGACCCTACACTATCTCTTGACAAAATTAGAATGTTTTCCATAGTTATTATCATAATCCTTAGAATTTTGATGGGACTTGCACCAACGGGGTGCAATGCAGTGAGCTATTTGTTTCCCATGATTGCTCACAAGAATTAATCTTTTGCAACATATTCATATTGTAATGCTGCAACAGTGCAACTAATTACCGAAACAACAGTCTTTTTTTGAGAAAACCTAGGAGAGTTTAGATCAACGGAATAGCTTGGAAGAGTCCGATCCATTGCAATGGACAACTAAAATCATTTGTTTCCTCCCAATCGCTATCCACTTTTCAATTCTTATCCCTCCCCAGAGCAATCCTCCTTTCACTCATTTTCCTTTCAGCAACTCTCTCTCTCTACTTACCTACTCTCTTCCATCACAAACTCCCAATCTACTCATGAGAACCACCACGAGGCCACGGGGTTGGCTCGCATGGGCATGCTAGGCGATGTGAAAGGGAGTGGCTGTAACAACGGTGGCTGCAAGCGGGTTAGGCGGTGCAAGAACAATGAGATTAACCGAGGCAATGCAACAATGAGCAAATGTGGAGTCCTTGGGTGTACATGGGGTGAGATGCGGGTGAGCAGACCGCCACTGGTGAGCACAGTTGTGGGTGATTGGGCGAGTGGCGACGGCCTGCGGCCGGAATTGATAGCGGTGTGACTCAACGGTTCAGCGACACGGTGAAGAGCTCGGGCCGAATTGAGAGAGAGAGAGAGGCTCGACGCGGAGCTAAAGCATGGATTTGGTGGTGGGAATCGTTGGTCCGCTCCATCGCAATGGTGGTAGTCGGGTTGGAGTTGGAGAAGAGTATGCATCAACAACAAACGGTGTCAGGCGGTCCTCGACGGCATGGTAGCATCATCGTAGTACCGTGAGCTCACCGAAAATTCTTAAAGCTTATTTTAAACCTATTGAAACTTGCTGAGACTTTTTTGAAAATTTTGGTTAAAACTTGCCGAAACTTATTGAAAACTCATCAGTTGAAACTTGAGTTTCAAAATCTAAAACTAGTTGAAATTTTGGATGAAATCTTCTATTAACTTTTAGATATGTGCGAAACTCACCGAAGCATGAAAATTTCAATTTTTTTCTTGAAACTTTTTTAAACTACATGAAACATATTTCTATACTGTTGCAATGGCGTATCATTCTCTATTCGCTCCTTTTTTTAGTGTACTGGAACAAAAGTCTGGTCCCTTAATTTCTAGTAGAAGAACTGCAGCAACATACCGGTCGTAAATACAATCAAGTCTCTGAAGGCCCACAATGCGGGAGCAAGTTGGGGGCAGTCCATCCTTGTCAAGCCCACCATGACGCCAACACAGTACAATGCAACACACACACACACAAACACGGTACAATGCAAGCCCGTCGAGTCGGGATCGACCGATCGTGGCGTGAGCGATGCGCTGTACACAAGCCGAATCATGACGTGGCCCCATCATAGCACGGTCGGAGGAGCCCGTGCAAGTAATCTGTTTCTAGTGAGCGATCCGTCGATCGATCGGCCGGATTCATCGCATTCAATCCGTGCTTGTGCGTTACGACTGGACAGCACTGTCAGCACCACGGGACGAATCAATATCCAAACCAACAAAACTAACTAGCTATCTATAACCATGCGTGCCCCCTCCAAGGTTTTATGTGCCCCTGATCTTTCAATCGTGTTCTCCATATATACTTCGTCAAGTAGCAGAGCAAGGAGGCATCCTCGAACTCGATCGCGCGAGCAAGTCAAATTTGCGGTTGATGGTTCCGCTTACCCTAATTGTGTGTGATTAGGGCCAGGGAGACGACGGATCGCGCAGTGGGTGGTACCTCACCGAGCCACATGTGATGGGAGTGGACTGGACCGCGGTTTTCCATCTCCATGGACCATGGATGCATAGCGGCCGACCTGTCCATCGAAACGGTGTACTCTGTCTGGAGTTGGAATGTACCATCGCCATCGAAACCACTCGACCTGCTACGAGCCTACAGATAAGTGCTGATGAAGTATTGGCATGTCAAGACTTGAGACTCGAGAGCCGTACCGTACGAATTATTGCCTCTCGGCAGATCGATCGATGGCCCACACATTCACGTTGCAGAACCGTGCGGGGGCACACTAGACGGGACGCGATCGGGTGCGTGCAATACTGCAGGATGCATGCAGGAGCCGTGCCGTCTGGGCTTAAGCTATTATTGATTGATTGGGCTCGAACCGGGCCAGCAAACGACTTGTCATGTCGATCGATCGTCGCTCTGTACTGTGTATGTACGTACTTCGATCGCCTCCACTGTTTGATGGCCTGTGATGATATAAGGTTTGAAAATTCGGTTTCGAAATAAATTTTGTTCCTGGCTAGATCGCGAAATTTTGGCGAAGTTTCGAAATTTCGGAAATATTTCGGACGAAATTTGAATTTGAAAATTCAAATCCGGTCCATTCCGGAAAAAAAATCCGAAATTTCGGGCGAAATATCCGAAAATTTGGGTTTTTTGCACTGGCTGAAAAGAGGTCTAAACTTTAACGAAAAATTTTTAAATTTTTTTTGGAGGTTCCTGACACATTTCTGATGTTCTCACAAAAATTTCAGCTGATTATCATATCTGAGGCATTTTTAAAAATTCGGATAGTGGTACTGTCCTGATAAAACACTGACCGACAAGTTTGATCCGAATGGAAAATAGTACAAATCAAGTTATAAACTGTTGGATTTTTTTGTGCATGGTTATGATCCATAACTAATGTTCTCACAAAAATTTCAGCTGATTATCACATGTGAGGAATTTTAAAAAATTCGAAGAGTGGTACTGTCCTGATAGAACGTTGACCGACAAGTTTGATCCGAATGTATAATGGTACAAATCAAGTTAGAAACTGTTGATTTTTTTTTGCATGGTTATGATGTATCTATAATGCTCTCATGGAATTTTCAGATGATGATCAAACTGTATAAATTTTTAAAAATTCGAACAGTACTACTTCCCTGTTAAAAGGCTTACCGGCAAACTTGAACAAAATAAAAAATTATGTAAACCATAAATTTTTTTGAAAATTTTACAGAATGGTGATAAGGAAGTTCTTAATATCCCATAAAAATTGTGATTCATGATCACACTCTAGTGAATTTATAAAATTCTTACAAGACTCAGTACCATTTATGTTCTTTTCTTTTTGATTTTTGAAATATAATATAACAAACGAAGTTCAATGCTTAAATAGATTTGATTGACCAAACAAACAAATTTTAATTTTTTTAAAAAATTATATAATGGTACTGAGTTAATTATTAATCTCTCACAAAAATTTTAGATCATAATCACACTCAAGAAAATTTATAAAATTCTGACAATATAACTGTCCCAATTATGTTCATTCTGTTTTTGATTTTTTAAAGATAACAAATGAATTTAAATTATTTTTAAATTTTTTAGGTATGATCCTAAGCTACTAAGGATAGTACCATAAATTTTTTAGCTTATTATCAAGTTTTTACAATTTTATAAAAATCTAACAGTGTTTCTGCTAAAATTTTAAAATGTTTAAAAAATTCGTTTTTTCAACAAATTTTCATAGGAGATGACTTTCCTAAGGGTTATTGGACCAAATCCGGCCCTAAAAGATTCAAAACAGGCCAAAAAAACACAAAATTTCGGGTTACTGTAGCAATTTCAATTTTTTTAAAAAAATTAACTGGTACTTTAGATTTCGGGGTGGTCCGAAATCCAAAATTTCGTCGAAATTCGGAACCGTGGATGATATGAAGTTCCCGTTCGGGACGTACTGGCCCCGCGGCATATCGCCGGCCTCCCAGAGTCAGGCCATAGACAACACTTAGGCGTTTTCGTATGTTTCTTTTTTAAAATTATATAAATATTGAAAAATAAATAAAAGGTAAATGGTAATTACTTACTCTTTTATTTGTTTCAAAATTTATACAACTGTATTGAAAGTACAGAAGCTTCTCTCTTGTTCTTGCCATCGACCGTCAGATATAGATCGATTGTTGCGCTGTTAATTTCGTTCTTGTTCTTCGATCTTAGCCTGGGCTTCTAATCATCAGCCATGTCAGTATATTCTAGCTGCACGAATACACTTGTACTACATGTCCTCTCAGCCCCAAGAGAGGCTATCTTGGAATCTCCGTGCGAAGTTTCCGCATGGACTGATATAAGGATCGATCCGCTTAGAATACAAGAATTTTATACGAAACAGTTAATCTCAACAAAAATAAAAAGATACCGTGTTCCAAACTTGACCTAATCCACTCATCGTGACGGGATGGACCAGGACAAATTCAAGCCCCCGTTGCAGCTAGCTGGAGGACAGCCGGTGGAGGCACACCTTCCTATGCGCGCGCAAACCCAATCGCACAAGCTGGTTGCTACGCGCAATTGCGTCCCCAGAGCTTAACCGTGTGAGCAAATCCCACTTCCCGCAGCGTGCGTACCCGTCGAAGGACGGTATTCGGGCATGCATCGAGAGGAGCAACGGGAAGGGGAAGCCAATGACAAAATCGTAGGCGATCCCTAGGGCTTTGCTTCCCTCGCACCCCACCAGTCCGGGGCCTAGGATTTCACGTGCCCCCTAGGGGGCTACGGCCAGGGCCAGCGATCGAGCGGCGCCGGGTAGGGAGCAGCTAGCCGCGCTCACCGCACCACCGTGCGTGCCCGCATGCACGCGTGCTCGGCGCTTCCCTCGATCGATCACTCGGGCGCAACGGCTCCGCCACACCGACCACGCATACCTCCCTAGCCATCTCACCTCATCTTACAACCAAAAGGCACTTCTTCCTAGGACATCCATACGTCAATACCCCCTCTGTCCCTGAATAGGAGCCGATATCATTCAATATATTACACTTCCAACAAGATATATCTATAAAAGACTGTATTATCTCTCTTTATTAAATCACTTATTATTCTTTGGATGGTGTATCTTACTCTAATACATAGTCCTCTCTCCATTTATAAATATAAGATATATTTTAACTTTGTATAAGGGTTAATGTTGCAGTGAAATTGAGAAAGATATAAAATAAAATGATTTAGATACCCCTACTTAATTGTCTTGTAGGATGAGAGATAATATTTTATGTGGGTGGTAATGAACAAATGTATATATATAGTTGAGAGAAAATAAATAAAGATATTGTAAGAAAAGTCTAATTAAATCTGCATGTAAGTCTTATATTTCTAAATAAACCATTCAAACTATACACCTTATATTTCCAAACGGATGGAGCAATAATTAGTATTGGAAATAGCTAAAAGGGAAAAGTATACATGGAAGAAAAAGGGTAAAGGTCATCTCAAAATTTTAGAATGACATGTATTTAGAATCAAAATTTGATAGCTAGAATGATACCTATTCATGAATGGAAAAAGTATTTTTCACCATCAGGAGTAGTAGTAACTTCTCTTCTTCATCGATCTCTTTGTTAACCGTCTCACAGTCAACCATCAACTTTGTTAGAGGCAGTCCATCTGGAACGTAGGAATCTTAAGGTGAATTTCACGACTGTTTTTTATAGGAATCTGTTCAACTCCTACTGTAACATCGTAGTTTTCCAAACAAAAGCATAAATCTATAAGTAAATCCTAAGGCTTATATGTTTGTGACAACTGACACGGATGTCAGCCGGGCAAATGTAACTTGGACCTTTTGTAGACAGTTGAAGCTTCATTTTTAGATATGAAACTTTGCAATGTCCTATGATCACTTGCACAGTGGTTGTCGCATCATTATGAGATAACAATACTGTAGCCACTAAGAGGACTGCACAAGCACAGTTTGTTGGGGGTAATTAATTAGTAGCTGCCTAATTTCTTTAATCCCAAATTAAAGCCTACTGATAATCTACACTACAGCTCTCCCAAATCTATGCGATACAAACACACATGCACATGCACAAGTAACCAGAAAATAACTCCCGCCCTGCTGATCCATATAAAAACCCCACCACCTCCTCTCCCTCTCGCCCTCCTAATACTTCTCCATCAAATCTCCAAGTTAACCTCCGATCGATTCCTCTCACATCACCATATCTTTGGCTCCTTGGACTCGATCCCCACTCGAGCTCTGACCACTGCAGAAGGTTGAGAGATGCTGTCGTCGCACCCTCACGAGGCCATGCTGCCGTACGCGCCGCGGCCGCCGTCGCTGCTGATGGACCGGCGGTACAAACAGGGCGCCGAGGCGGCCCCCAACTGCCCGCGCTGCGACTCGCCCAACACCAAGTTCTGCTACTACAACAACTACAGCCTCAGCCAGCCACGCTACTTCTGCAAGGGGTGCCGCCGGTACTGGACCAAGGGCGGGTCGCTCCGGAATGTGCCCGTCGGCGGCGGGTGCAGGAAGAACCGCCGGGGAAAGTCGTCGATGCGGTCGGCGACCGAGTCCATCGCCAGCGGCAGCGACGCGACGTTCGGCCACCGGTTCCCCGGTCCAGTCCGGCCAGACCTGGTCCTGGAAGGCATGGTCGGCAACCCGGCGAACCCCGGTCAGGCGATGTGCGACGTGCCCGCCGCGGCCGACGGGTCCGCCATCGACCTCGCAATGCTGTACGCCAAGTTTCTGAACAACCAGCCGGCCGACGCGGGCGTCGGCGCCGTCACACCGGAGTCGGCCGGGCGCGTCGACGAGGCGTTCGACACGTTCAGCGCGGCCAGCAACCTGAGCCCAGGCGTTCTGGCGCCGGCCCTGTTTGACCCGAGCCAGGACGGGTTCAGCGAGTGGTCCGGGCCAGTGAGCAGCACCGACCCGGCGAGCAAGGCTAGTACTACTACTGCAACCACCATTCTGTGCACTGATGTGAGCGTGCAAGCTGCGCTCGGTGAGCTCAACTTCACGATGGATCAGAGCTGCTTCGACTCGCTAGGGTTGCCCACGGAAGGCGCCAGCAACCTCTCGTCGTGGTGTTCGATCGTGCCGAGCTTGTCGACGTGGGAGGAGGCCAAGTTTGACTCGTTGGATTCGTTTCCCGACGACGCCATGAGCCTCCGTGAGGGCATGATCAGTGCTGCCGATCATGATTGGAGCGTGGATTGCCAAGGATTGGAGTCTCTCTACATGCCTTAAATATACGATTAAAATTCTTCTTTTTGCTAATTTGATGTTATTCTTGTGATTGTTTTGTTACTTCTTTTCTTTCACTTTGGTTTGGAAGAACTACATATATAGATATGTATGTATGTTTTGAAGAAAGGGAGAGGGTGAGGCAAGTACTCATGTGAAGTAATTAAGGGTTGGTATACTTGTGAGATAGAGGCAATATAATCAGGCAATACAATAAAGTTTGAAAATATATTATTATTCACCAGTTCTTTGTGCAAGTTTCCGTCGACCTCATGGCACGCGGTCCTCCTCCTCTAGATCTAGATGGATCGTCCCCGGCTCATCGTGCCTCCTCAATTCGCCGCCCGCCCCCTGGAAGCCTAGCTCATGAGCCGCCACCGCCTACGGTTTTTCACTCACCTCTTTCGATTGATTGATTTGCGGATTTGAGGAACGTGAGAACGGTGGGGTGGATTGGATCTGTGATCCTGTCGATGTTAGACCGTAGTTAGGCCTTATGGGCTTCGGCAAAGGCCCACCTTCTTCTTTCTCTCTTTTGTCTTCCTCTATTTCACATTCAGTCGAGGCCATGGCTGCCGGGCAGGGGACTAAAGGGTACTAGCGCCGACGTGAAGGATATGCTCTAGCATGATGAAGGCCCCCCGGTGATTTCGACCCTGTCGTTGACCAATGCAGATCGATCCGAGGGCATGCATATAAGGCAGTACCGATCACTGCGCTGCATTACCCGTGCGTGCAATATTTTACATGGTCAACGCCTCAGCCTCACGACGGATCGTCGGCCATGGATTGCGTAGGGGAGAGAGCTCGACATGCATGGCATGCGTACGCCCTTCTCCTTCCTTGCATCTTATGCTTGGCATCCACTGCTCGTCTGGCTTACGCAGTAATGATCAACCTTGGGAGCTTCCCTCTCCTACATAATTCAGGGGGTCTAGGGCCGGATGCACATGGGTCTGGATCCGAGAGAGGGAGAGATCGAACAAGCTGGCCCATGATCCAAGGAGCTCCAATACTCGATCATGATCACCGGTGCAAGATATCCAATCTCCTCCCCTAGCCTCGCCTTGCCTGTAGTATCAAATTCTACTCGATCGCCGTAAACAAATGCTCCTCTGCTTCGTTCGTGTGTGCAAGCTTGTGGTTTTGCAATGAGAATGAGATCGCCCACATGGGATGGGACCGGATCACATCTAACTTCACAAAATTGTGGAAATTAAGTTAAAACTTCAGTTAACAGAATTCTGCAAAGTTAATTATGATCAATTGTAGTACTTTAATTCTTAATGCAGTATTAGTGTGCATGCATATTCGAGGGTTATTAATTACTGGACAATTGGCGATTGATCACACTATAGAAGCTTGTTGTGTGTATTTCCAGTTTCCTAGAAAAAAAAACTTGTAAGAGAAGATGAACTAAGGAGCTGAGCACTCGCAATACCAGTAGTTATCTTGCAGTCAACTCAGCTCTTTTCAACTCTGAGACCGAGCTAGTATACGTTGATACCTCGGCAAGAGCAACGACGGGCATGATCGATGCATGTGTTCCCATGCCATGGATCCATGCATCGCTCCTGCACACGTACACGACTATAATTCCCATTAGGAATACTATAAGAGAGGTTACTAAACTTTGACTAAATTCATGCTCCTAAATCTCTAGTTTTTTCGCCTCCTCTTACAAGTCAGTTTCAACATTTTACAGTACTAGGGAGAATATAATCCAGAAATTTTTTCGCCTCCTCTTACAAGTCAGTTTCAACATTTTCCAGTACTGGGGAGAATATAATCCAGAAAATTAAGGAAACAAACCACAACAATTTGATTTTGGGACGAACAGGTTAGTTCAGTTGATGTTACGTTGCATGATCTGTTCATTTTGAGTCATTTTTCTCGCTAAGAATGCTCATGATGGAGTGGTTTCCAAGGGTACGTAGAGTGGTATAGACGGTGGTTGTCTATAATATATCTCTATATCATCTATAGATAAAACTAAAAATAACTCATACAATAGATTGTCTATACAGTTATTTGTAATAATTTCTCAAGTAATTAATAGATTGTATATACAATGGTACACACAATATAAATATATCTATAAAGCTATCTATTAAGTAGTAGACATTATCTTTTCTCCTTTTCTTCTTTCTTTCATATCACCTAAAATCCTTAGTTGGTAACGTAGACTTATAAACAACTAACATGCTAAGGGATGCGTTTGACCAGAAGAATTCGGTTACTTGACCTAACCGTTCGTGGCCGACAAACTGGAGGTTAATTTGCAGCTTCAACCGCAAATAGGCCATCGCGAGGCTAAATCGGGCCTTTAATTGGGCTGGTCGATCTCATCAACGCCGAACTAGGGTGAAATTGTACTGGGCTTCCAGATTCTAAGGTTAGTCCCTGAAGGCCCACAGCTATTTAGTGCAGTTGTACCAGGCCGAATTATGCTGTGCTAGTAGTGTATTGTGTTAGGCCTCGGGCGATCAACTCCTAAAATCGATATAATCTTGAATTTCATCTATTTCTTTTTTGAACCTATCTTGAATTTCATTTAGATAAGCTCAAGCTTGTATCAGAATTTGCCCTGGCCTGATTGGAGGTAAATCTAGATGTCAAAGTTTAATCCAACGGTCAGATTAATTATTTATGATGTGGCCACATCAGAGAGAAGGAAATTAGCACTAATTGCGGTTATTGGGATCATCAGTTGTATAAGTGTAGGATTTGTCTCTCTTATTTAGCCCTTATACGTGTATAGCACTTGTCACCACTCACCAGGATCACGTTTCATCATTAAACATGTCTCCAAAGTCTTGTAGGGATTTATTTATTTAATAATATGATTATTTCCAGTGGCATCGGAGTCATATTGCAGTCCAAGGAATCCACGCAAAGTATTTGCCAAGGATTCATAGAGGATAGAGAAATGAGTAGTGCTTTTATGTATTTCCTTCTAACATAAATTGTATAAATCTTAAGCAAGCGAAAGAGTAAGTAATTAGCATTCAGTTTTCATTCATGTTTTAATATTTATGTAACTTTTAAAACAAATACACAGGAGCACTCTCGATAGAAATTTAGAAAAATCCTATTTTCCAAACAAACCTAACAGGCCAAAAATATGCGAAATGATGAGTGTACTGGCACATATGGACACCGACGTGAACCAGTCTTGGCCATCCTGACAGTGACGCACTTAATGAGCAAGTAGACCGACCGGTCAGCCTTTTCCAAGCTGAAGATAGCCAACACGAGGAGCGAGTTCTTCACATGCGCAAACTCGGTGACGGTGAAAGGTCAATGCCGCGCGCGTTCTCACAAGCGCCATTAACCCATTAGCTGCTATACTACTACTACCACTACCATGCATGCATTCCAAACGAAGCAAGATTTAGAAAAAGGCAGAAGGTAAACGACGTCGGCGTTGGACGAGCACTACGATCCACCGCATGGAACCATTAGTCGATCGCCCCAAAGTCAACTAAAACCACCTACTTAACTCTTACGTATAACTCCGGAATAATTCTTGTTTACCCACAAAAAAATAGTTAGTAAAAAATGCAGTTGGTCAATACAATTTTTTTAAAGTTTGTTCTAAAAAATATCTTTGAGTTTCAGCATCCAATATGTCATCTCAACAGATTTGCAAAATACACACATAACATATATACGGGCATTTAGCGGCCAATCTCGAACCGTGTCCTAAGTCCTAACCATATATACAACACTAGACGACACTAATGCCACTCCAATTAGACCGACAACCTGTTAGGAAAGCTTAGTTAATTAGAATTGAAAGAATAATAGAAGATTCTTGGTTAGCAATTCAAAACCTTCTTATTTCTTCGATCGTTGGGGACCAGTTCCTTTGAATAATATTATCGTTGACATCGTGTAAATGTACTGGATGGATCTAGAGTGCAACATAGGAGACTAAGGAGAGAGAGAAACATATAAGGGTAATATCGAATGATTTTGCGAAGCCATGAGACACAACGTGCATGGTTAGCAGGAAAGAGCTTACTGTGTTTGTCCGTGCATTGCTACGGAAAACAAAATTGATAACGAAACATAAAGGTCAAGCAATAAAAGAAAATGACCGTGTGTTGCTACGAATAAAAAAAAATCATGTTATCTAACACATTGAGTTGGCTTATATCAAGTCATCGACTCAGTTGAAGTAACCAACTGAACTCTGCCCGACCCGCATCGTGTCTTCTCCACTGTACTTGATCTACACTTCTCCTGGTCTACACACCTCCTCGACTCCATCGCCACGCCTGACTATGCTCTGCTCCGTGGCAGCCTTTGTCAGGCTTATCCCGCTATTCCTAGCCGAAATCATAGAAAAACCTGAAAATTATGAAAAAAATTCATATTTGATGATAATGTTTTACTATATATATCACCTTCTTTTCATAATCAGGTGGTAGGCGGATCGGAGAACCGTAGAGGGTCGAAAGGAACCTTGCCGAGGACGAGGAGCTGCGGTGTGCATCGATTGGTGGTGTTGCTCCATAGCCACCTTCCACGTGGGCACGGCCATCAGAGTTGTGCTTTGCGCTGCAGAACCACGAAATCCGATGAATTGCCCCACGCGTGAGAGAGTAAAGCTTCGCAAACTCAGCTTGAAAATTTTCAAATTAGAAAGTTTCACTTGAAAATTTTCAAAAAAGTTTCGATTAAAAACTTTCGATTTAAAAATTTCGGTTTAAAACTTTCAAAAATGGTTAAAAATAGATAAGGATTAATGGGATACGTTGAGTAAGGAAAAAGTGATAAAAGGAATGAAGTGTTATTACTTATCATAACGAGTGGACATCCTAACCGCACCATTAAATTAGCTATTCCCGAACATTTTTCCATTGCACTAACGCCTCTTCTTCTTTTCCAGAAATCATTCCATAGCATTATTAACACTTGGCCAAGAGCCTTACAAAAGCGACAATATTACCATCACCACCGCTACGACTTGCATGGCTAAACGAATCGCACCGTCGAAATCATTAGGTGCACGACGCCCGCTGAACTCGAGCCACGGTTCGGAGGTCGAACTCCTGCAGGTGCTCTGTTGCGGATGTCGCTAATGATGGACACCGAGCCACGCGCCTCCTCGTAGCCCAATGCATTTCACGCGCGCGGCGTTGATCACGTAGCTCTTCGTCGGGCGGTTCGATTCGCGCCAACCAATAATCGCACCGTTAGCTTTGTGATGGCGGTGCACCACCGTCGATTGTAGCGATGAGTCGAACGAGTCCATGCTCACCCGCGCGCATCGACGAGTTGATTGCTCGTGGCGAGACCACACCCTTGTACGCCGAGGTGGCGAGGATCGTCGTGCTCATCTGCCGAGTCGATGTCGCGTCGCCCTTCCTCTCGACGTTCCACACTTCGGCGGGATGTCGAGGGCCTCGCCGGCGATGGAGATGGCCTCCACCGTCGTGGCGTAGAACGGCTCGTCCGGTCGTCGAGCGGCGCGCATCGCGACGACGACGCAATGGCGAGCTAGAGGCCGTGTCGGGCTCGGGCCGAAGGTGAGGTAGCCGGTAGCGTTGCGGCGGCGAGGTGATCAACCGTAGTAGCCGGCGCGCGACGGCGTGGGATGCGGCGAGATGTTGTTGCCGAGGTGAGCACGCCGCCGAGGCCTGAAGCTGGCCGCCGTCATGACGAGGTGGTGCACCCCAACACCACGCCCCGAGCCGCTTTTTGTCCGCCCGCCACCGACACGGCAACAGCGATCGTCGAATCGGTGTCGACCAAGCCGCCGCACCGACAAGCCGTCTTTGTACCGCCACGCCCACGATTAGGTGACGTTAGTTTAGTTAGTTAGGATGAGGACGCGCGCGCGGCGTCAACGCCGACAATCGTGGTGTCGCCATGGTTCTCGCCGGCTTGCTCGCTTTCTTGCACGCGCGAGGCGAGGTCAGCGGGCGGATGGCTACGGTTGCATGCTTATAAGATCACAAAGACGCACGCACGCTTCCTTGATTTGCGTGCTGTGATGGCGCCATCACAGATTCATAACTCAAGGCAAACAAAGTAAAATTTTCTTTTCTTCTATCCAAATTTTACATAATCTTCTACAGAGATATCAATTTGCAATCAATTATCAAATTGTGGTATGATACACTACTACATTCATTTTCTTCATTCCAAATTTTACGTAATATTCTATAGAGATATTTTCTTCAATAGAGATATCAATTTTCAATCAATTATCAAATCGTGATATGATACACTACTACTTTCCTTTTCTTCAATAGAGATATCAATTTCCAATCAATTATCAAATCGTGATATGATACACTACTACTTCCTTTCAAATTTTACATAATCTTCTATAGAGATATCAATTTCCAACCAATTATCAAATCGTGATATGATACACTACTACTTTCCTTTCAAATCGTGGAGAACAGACCACCCCCACCAACTGGTAATTAGAAGTAGTAGAGATAACCGTAACAGGGAGTGGGAAAGATATCAGATGATATCTGCTCCTAGAGTTTTTCTTTTTTTAATTTTTTTAAGCTCTCTACCCCTAGATTTGGCAAAACTATGGATCGAACTCGATCCAGATCGATCCTAACAATTTGGCCAGTTCACACTTTTATTATGTATACTACCGTATATAAGGTTTGGAGATTTCGCCGCCTCCCGCAGCGTCCACGTCGCCTTCGGCGCCTCGTGGCCGCGCCTTCGCCCGCCGCGTCGCGCGCGTCCACAGCGCGCCTTGCCGGGGATTGAGTCCTGGCGAGCGCCATTTTTTTGCCGCGGTTGCGTCTCTCGCCCCCGTGCCTTCCCCTCCGCCCGCGTACGCCGCCCGGTGACCGCTCCTTGCCTCCTCCGCTAGCGCTCCTCGCCGGGGATCGAGTCCTCACGAGCGCCATTTTTTTTGCTTCGGTTTCGTCTCTCGCTCCCGTGCCTTCCCCTTCGCCCGCATACGCCGCCCGGTGGCCGCTCCTCGCCTCCTCCGCTAGCGCACCTCGCCAAGCCTGCTGCCCCATCCGATTCGCCTCCTCCGCTAGTGTGCAAGCATCTTAGGATGGTCGCTTTGTGGATTGCCTAGGTCGTGGTGCGCAAACGCGTTTGGGCCCTTCAGGATCCTGCTTACGCTGGAAGATACATGAATTCTAGATTTCAACTAAATTTTAATGCTTCCGGTCCTAATTTTTCAAAAAAAAATCTTTGCAGCCTACCAATTTCGCTTGCTTATCCCATGTAAGTATTACGTTTGTTCTAAATTAAACGATTAGCTTACCTTATTCCTTCCTCTCGATACTGATTATTCTACCATTATGGTTCTCATCACTCCCTTTTGGCACCTTTTTCAGATATGCCTCTGTAAGTATTACGTTCACTCTAAATTAGATGATTAGCTTACCTTATTCCTTCTTCTTGATACTAATTATTCTACTATTGATTCTCATCACTCCCTTTTGGCACCTTTTTCAGATATGCCTCTGTGAGGTCAGTGGAAACGAAACCTCCCGTAGATGATCAGCAGTGGCTCACTTACTGGGTGTTGTACTCATTTATCACTTTGTTTGAGCTAGCTTTTGCTCCAATAATTTTATGGTAAATACCACTTTTTCGCGTCTTGAACTGTGCATATACTTTTTTTTAGAATGTTGAACCTTTAATATCTCTCAAAAAAAGTTCAGTTCTGTTGAACTTTCCTAGGAGTTTCTAGCAGTGGGGAGCTGATAAAATAAAATACCAAGAACGAAATTATCCCTGATCAGGTGTGGTCTTTATTTTTTGCAGGCTTCCTTTCTGGTTTTATGCAAAATTGTTCTTTGACTCCAGCAGAATTTGACAGTTCTATCTACCATTGAATAAATGCCACCCGATAGAGAATTTGCTGTGATGAACTACCGGATGACTCAGGAATTTAGGCCACCTTTCTGTATAACCGCAATAATTGAAGAAGCTGGAGCATCTAGAGTATGCTAGTTTGTGTTTCCATTTGGTGCTAATAGAATTATTGTTTCAATTTTGTGAATCTCCCTTCATAGTCTTTATTTATTTACACAATTGGTGAATCTCGATTCATAATCTTTATTTATTTACTCAATCTGAAGTTCTACTGAAAGTAAGGGCAAACTTTCTCTAAAAGGTCACTGCTAACACAGTCACAACACAAATGCCACTGCCCTCTTACACCTCTTACACAACGAGGTCAGCTGCACCTTTATTTTGTTCCTTTTCGGTTTACAATAGAGTGGAATGTTACCTGCTGCTTCTTCCTTTAGTAGCTAAAGAGTTGCGTGATGGATTTCTTTGCAGGGCGTTTTTCGAATTGGAAGCTGGAGCATTGGACAAAACAGATTTTAAAGAAGGAACTAGGAGGCTTCAGTGGAATCTAAAGACGGCAAAAACAATTTATTATTTTCTTTGTTCTTGACCCCCATTGCTGTTAGCCTTTCTTTGTTTTGTACTACTGCAAGAGTGTCGCCTCACCTACAACCTTAGCGTGCTTACTACACTATCTTCCTTTCAAACAATGGTGCTGATGCTTATGAAAAATTCTAAAACATATTCGGTAGAGAAGGTATGGTACCGCCTATCATCATAGAAAAAAAATCCAGTTTTGACGTTAGCAATTGATGAGGAGGGCTGACTTAATGAACATAAGAGGCTGGCTTGATTTTTTTTTTCCCGTAGATGCTCTGCACTTGTTCAAATGGTTAAACAATGAGCTATATATCTTCGGTTGAAGTATTATAATGCTGCATCTATCGTATACCAATGCTTATGCCTTGATGTTATATCTTTGGTTTCCACTTAAGGATCAAAACTGCTACACTGCTGGTCGAGGAGCTCACAGAAATCTCAAACGTGCGGAGAAAGCAACGATATTTGTCAGCGAAATTCCATGTGAGTTTGCGTGTTTTGTTTGTGCTTCTACTATAATGTTTCGATGAGCAGAGCTCCCATCATTGTTGGCCTATGAGTAGGTCAAATGAGAATGCTGCAGTGGCCTCTTATGATTGCGATTTTGGATTTCACAGAGGATAGCTATATAAGTACATCAAAGGTTAGCTACTGTTTAGTCTGTTCTAGATGAATACAACGGTTAGATGTTTGTTTTATTCTTTAGTTCATACTTAAACTAAAAATCACGATTAAGTGATTCCTTCTGGAAACATGCTTATTGATAGTTTCCTGCGCCCCCTGGTTTGAATTAAATTTACAATTACCACTCATTCCAACATTTTTACTCTATCTCTGGAAAATTTCCCCTTGCTGTTTTCCACTGTTTCGTTGACTAATGCTGAGCTTCCATTTTTCTAACAGGAGTTAATTACTGAATACGCCTAATTTTCAGCTTCAATACTTTTAGATTTGCAGCTCTACTACAGAATTTACCTGCTAAATTAAAGCTTGCGAGAAGGAGAAGGGCATTCTTTTTATGTACGACAGGACAAGTTCAATTACTTAGAAACCATATGCGAAAAGTCCATGATGTTTGTTACCCTCAAGTATATCGCGAGGACGGTGGTGAGTTATTTTGGGTCTCTGTGCGGTTTTTTGCTTAACTTTTCTATCGTATTCACTAGATCTCGCCACAAGTTGCCGATGAACAATTTGTGAATTAGCTGTCAACATTACTAGATAAATCACATGCTGGTATTTCCTTGCTGAATCAGTATTGAAATATTTTTCATATTACATTGCGTGTCTTAGAATGATATTCATGTCACATTTGATTTTCTACCATATGATGCTCATGGTGTGCACTGTTACGTTTTAAGCATTCTAACAAGCGCAGTAAGAATGTTAATGCAAGCAAACAAAGTTGCTTCTATTAACGCTGCCTATTCTGTGTTATTAGAACGGTAATTCATTTGTACATCAATTGCTTATAGTGCTATCAGATTTCGGTTGCATGTCGCATTGTTTCAGTTCTCAAAAAAACATCTCTTTTGTATATTATATAGCACTACAACATAGCACAGCTCAAGGATACCTCTATTGTGGAAAAAACAGCCCATATTTCTAGCAAGATACAGCCTGTTTAATGTCTTCTCTTCCACTGCAGAATAAAGGAAGCTAATTTGCCCGTTTAGAGTGCCTACTATTATGATTCCTGTAGTGTTATCTTGTCGCTGATAGATTTCTTTTCTTATACCCGTCTCTTTTGGTTTCTTTATGCTTACCCATTGTCACTTACTTACTGGATCATAGTACATCAATAAATATGCTCTCTGAAAGCGATCTCTTGAACAGCTTGCTTACCAGTATAGAATTAGGTTTTTCGTAGTTTCCTTTACTGGATAAACTATAATTTTTGCATCTATTTGCAGTTTTGTTTCATCATCGATGTTTACCTTTATGCTGGTGCACAGTGTCTTTTAAACAATTCCCTATGTTGAACTGATTTACCCCTTTAAAATACCTGTTGTTACGGTTCTTATACCCCTTTAGAATACCTTACCGCTGATGCATCCCTTTTCTTATATCGTTCTCTTTAGGTTTCTTTGCACTTGCCTGTCATAACTTAATTGTTGAATCAAGATACATCGACAAATATGCTCTCTCAAAACGATTGCCCAAGCAGTCTACTTATCGGTATAGAATTAGCTTTTACATAGCTTCCTTTATTGGATGAATTGTGTTTTTCACATCTGCTTGCAGTCTTATTCCGTCATCGGTGTTTGTCTTTTCCCTCACGTAGAGTGCCTTCTAAACAGTTTCGTATATCAAATAGATTAGGCTGTTTTGCATCTATTTATAATCTTGTTCTGTTATCGATTTTAGCTTTGTGAAGCCTATTGTTGTTATTATCCCTGTTGCTCTACCTTCATTTGCACTCCAGATTTTCAGTAATCTTGTTTAGCTACTTTATTTTGATGAGGTATCTACATTGTTTTTGGCAGCGGTTGACGATTTTGATATTCATTTCATCACTGTTGAACAGCTGCTTTTATTGATGATGCTTATTCTGCGTTATTAGTACAATAGTTCATCTGTATGTCGATTGCTTACAGTGCTACCAGATTTCGGTTGCATGTCGCATTGTTTCAGCCCTCAAAAAAATTTCCTTTTATATATTGTATAACACTGACATCGCACAGCTTTAGGATACCTTTATTGCAGGAAAAAAAACCCATATTTCTAGCAAGATACAGGCTGTTTGGTGTATTTCCTTCCACTGCAGAATAAAGAGACCTGATTTGTCAGTTTAGAGTGCCTACTATTATGATTCGTACAGTGTTATCTTATTACTGATGGCTGCCTTTTCTTATACCCGTCTCTCTTGGTTTGTTTGTGCTTGCCAATCGATTTAGTTGCTAAATCAGAGTACATCAACAAACATGCTCTCTCAAACGATTTCTCAAACAGCTTGCTTACCAGTGTAGGATCAGGTTTTATATAGTTTCCTTAACCAGATATTTTTTTCGTTTATTTATAGTTTTGTTTCATCGTTGATCTTTCGTCATCGATGTTTTACTTTTTTCTCATACAGTGTCTTTTAAACAATTCCCTGTATCGAACTGATTTGACCGTCTAATTATCGAACGTTAGCGAAAAAAAGAAAAGAACGAAGAAAATATTACTTTGGCTTCTCTTTTTTTCTTTCGCTACGCAAATCATTTCCTGTTGTAGATTTGGTTGCTTTGTAATACAAACTAGATAGAACTATAGTTATTTCCTCTCTACAGGAAGCACACGCCGGAGATTACGAGGTTTAATCTCCATAGTCCAAAAAATTCCATTATGTAAACGCCATCCCACCATGTGCTTCTTCTTTATGTTATCGCTTGCACAACCATGATTCATCTATCTGTTTTGTGTCAACTTATATTTCTCAACAAAGTAGACAATCGTTTAACGCATAGATTTCCTTTTTGCTAATCGTAGGCCACATGGAATTTTTTTTGGCCAACTCGAAATACTGAGACCAGAAGTAAGATTGTTGTGCTACGTAATATACAGTTCCAATACCGCTCTTCTAATCAGACGAATTATCCATACAAAACCTCAGCTTTTAACCACGCAGCATGGATTCTTTCACTCTTCTCATCGATTACCACTTGGATTCTAGCTGCCATAAATTATCCGTGGAGATTACCCAAGAACAAACGGCTTATCAAAACATATAGCCTCAAAGTACATCTGTGTATCTTCAGGCATCGACCAAGCATCTCAGAACTTACAAGCTTTTCCCTCTTTCATTGTAGATTGTCTTTTTAAATTGACATACCTCTTTTTAACGATAGCATCTAAAAATCGCTCACATTATCCTTGTGGATTATACGACTAGTGCCCCCCCGGAAGTACCTCACATAATACATCTAATGACAGTTTTCTATAAACAATCTCTCTAAACGTTATAGATTTATTTCCTCAACACAAATCTTTTTTTTTATTAAGAAAAAAACTCGTTCGATATCATCATACATCTGCGCGGCGTGCCGCCGCGCAAACTCACCTAGTTTAGATTACAACCAAACAATTCGTGGTCCAACTAGATCCAGGTCTCATATTCCAGCAGAAATTGAGCATTAATTATAGACATTATAACATGGTTCGACAATTTTGCGTATGGGTACATATATTTATTTTTCCTTTGTTGCAACGGTATACTACAAACTTTTTTTTAAAGACAGCAGGGCTGTGATTAAATTAGATAGAAGAAAATAGAGAAGTACAAAAGTGACACTACACCAGAGCAGTTATTAGGAAAAATTAGAAGAGGAAATTACAGGAGGGGGAGAAGAGGAAGTCTAACGGAACAACAGATTTTTTAAATGAGTTGCGCCAACAGTAATCCAGATTGTAGCCTCCTCTGTAATGACTTGAAGGATACTACAAACCTTAACTAGCATGATAGCTCGCGTATTTGCATGACTGAATTTGTTGCAAAGTTTGTAGTATCAAATAATATAACTTAGATGTTTGAGAATATATTTACATATGTTTTAGGCTATTTAGATTTTTAGTCATCATAAATATTGGAAATAGCTTGAGGAACATAATAATTTAAGTATGAGCTCTGATGGAAGAAAATCATTGATCGTAATAAGTTGTTAGATTCTTAGAAATATAACTATATATTCTCCATTATGTAAGGACCATGTAGATCCATACCGATATTCTTTAGTTACTCTTTTTCATAATGTATGATGAACATGTACCTCTATTTAATGTCAAGCACTATGTTGATTATATATGTGGCAAATTATTTTATTAGTTTATATGGTATTAGAGTATATTGCTCACGTATCCACCAATACACCGTAGGCAACCTACCTTGAACTTATCTTCTTGCACAAGGTGTGTCTTCTATTTTGGTGTATGCATGAGCAAAGTTCTCTAATACTATGTAAACTAATAATATAATTTGCTGCACACATAATCAACATATTACTTGAGATTAAATAGAAATACATATACATGCGTACATTCTAGAAATGAGTAACTAATGGAGGAAGAATAGTATCATGCTGCTACATGATCCATACATGGAGAGTGGTTACATTTTTAAGAACCCTAACAACTTATTACGCTCATTGATTTTCTTCTGTCAAAGCTGTACTTCAATTGTGTTCTTCCTAAAGTTGTATTTTTCTTCGGCTTCCACTGTCGTTTCTAATATTTAAGACATCTTAAAAATCTAAACAGTCTACAAAATATGTAGATATATTCTCAAGCATTTAAGTTATATAATTTGATACTACAAACTTGAAATAAATCGGCAAAATTTCTAGCCCTTAAGAGCAAATGTGGTGGTTGATCTTTTTCTATTGCTTTAATAAGATAATAGATTACATAATCAATTCATAACTTGAAAAATACATAATAGAAACTTAATGTTATAATATGCATGCCAAAAAAAATTCCCTCGAGAAAGTATTTAGTGTAAAATCGATGGGAAAGATCATAGCCATTGAAAGAGGAATCTACAGAAAGATTTTGGAGACGCATGATTAAAAACTGAACATGACAGATCACAGATAGGAGTAGTCGAGTAGATGATAGATCATACGTTTAGATCAAGTGAACGATAAAAAAACAAACTCAGAATGAGGTGATCAAGAACTCAAGGTGCACCTACTCCAAAGTCCAAACTACGGTGCGCACATCTCCAGAGATGGAACATGGCTGGAGGGTCAGAGATCTGAATAAACAACGAGGTTAATAGAGAGAGCCAGCGCCAATCTCTAGGCTTCTGACCGACTCAATTTTGTTAATCGCAACTATTTAATTTCCAGGTCAACCGTTCGAGCCTTCACACCCTCCCAATCCATCCCCTGAAAAGGTTCCTCTTGCGGAAAGAAACCTGAGCTTGTGAACATTTTGAGAACAGCCACTAGTACTTTCCAAGAAAGTTGGAACAAGGTCAAAGGAACATTGGTTAGCGGTTAATGCTAGCTGTTCTGTGTGCTGCACTGCTGCTGTACAGCCTACTACTATTTCAAAGCAACGAATATTTATTTTTATTCGAGGAAAATTATAATATTTGATGAGTGAGGAGGTAGTGCTAACTCCTAACAATACAACCTATCATTTTCTAAGAGAGAAACGCTTTACCATTTTAGATGGAGGAGCGTATCAAGCAAAAATACAAATGACAATGGGTCCTATTCCTGTTCCCAATCGGGGAATTTCGCCATTAGGGGGGCGGTAGGGGTGGATATTCTTTAATCGAAACTGAATTATCGAATAAAACCGAATCGAATTAATCGATTTTTTGGTTTTTGGTTTTTATTTTGATATAATTCGGTTTTCGATATACGTTCGATTTTTGATCGCAGAAACCAAAATGACTGAAACCGAATGCCCATCAGTGCTTATGCCCATTAGCCATTCAGCCCACTTGCTAGTCGCTACCAGGCCAGCCCATTCACCCTCCTCTCTCCTCTCCTCCTCTCTTTCCATCCCTCTCCCCCACCAGATCGGCAGATCCCATCGCCTTTCTCCCCAACCGCGCGCAGCCTCCACCCTCCTCCTCGGCAGCGCCGCTGCCGCCTCCCCTTTCTCTCCCCATCTCTCTCCCCACAGATCCCACGCCGCCTACTCCTCCGGTCGCATCTCGTGCTCGCTATCACCATCGCACAACAAGGTAGCTAGGGGGAGGAAGAAGCCGTATCCGGTGGTCGGAGAGAGGGAGAAGCAAGATCCAACAACAACATCGAGGTCGATAACGAAGGGCGGCCGCCACGACCCCATCTCCCCCGTCCTCAATCATCGCGATTAGCCGCCGCTTCCTTGCTCGTCGGTGGTGGAGACAAAGGAGGGCAACCGCCACTTCCTTGCTCGACGGCGGCGGAGGAGTCCATGGGTGGCCGCCACGACCCCATCTTCCCCCGTCACTGGTTGCCGCGATTGGCCACAGCTTCCTTGCTTGTCGGTGGTGGAGATGAAGGAGGGTGGCCGCCGCTTCCTTGCTCGGCGGCAAAGAAGGCCATGGGCGGCCACCGTGACCCCATTTCTCGGTCACGGTCGTCCTGATTAGGTGATTGTTGGTGAGTTCTGGCTAAAACTGATATCGTAGTTGACTCTTAGGTAGGGATTAGCATATTTTGGTTTACCGAAAAACTGAAATAACTGAACTAATTTTGTTTGGTTATTTTGGTTTGGTTTTTTGTTTTCGTCTAAGAAATTCGGTAGACTATTTTCACAAACCGATTTTTTAAAAACCGAATAAACCGAGCCAAATTGACCGAAAAAACTGAATGCCCACCCTTAGGGGGCGGGGATGGAGTTTTTCCTAAACAGGGCTGCTAAAAGGAAAAATTTGTCCCTATCAAGGGAAGAGGGTTCAACGGTGTTCCACCACTCCTGGTGCCGTTACCCGCATGGGTCCTAGGCATATCTATGACAAATGGGTCCGTGCCTGGTATAATCATTGTCTAACCTAAGTTACCTAACCCTAATCCCCATCCATTCCCATCCCGTAGTCTTTCACAGTTCCGATGCTGCCACATGGAATCCACCTCACCGCCACTGTGCACTCCACAGCCTTATCGTTCGCGCCACATTCCCTCATCACCTCACAGGTAGTGCCGCATCTTCTCGTCATCGCATCACCTCGACGTTCGCATCCCCTCACATTCATGGCAATCTTGCAAGAGGCATCCCATCGCCAACACGGTTGCATGGGTCACGCGGCGATGCCTTGGTCTCAATCCTCGACCTCGACTCCACTCCTCTCTCTAACAACCGACGCTGGCCACTTTCCCATCCTGCAGCGCCGCACCAGTGAGTGAACTCCTCAATCCCCAATTCCTCATCCTCCTCTAGACTCCAGATGTATACATGTAGATACCGAGTGTGGGTCCCTGTAGGGACCTGATACCCTGATGAGGGTGGGGAACATGGGAAACTTGCACCCAAGGACGAGATCGAGTGGCGGGGTAAATGTGTGCACCAGGGACAGAGATGTTCCTCTACTCCACACCGAGGAATGCCCTCCTTGCAATCCCTAGGCGGAACCACATCTTGAGTGGAAACAAATATAGATGATATTTTTGCTAAGTGGATAAGGTAGCACCATATAAGTTTATATTTCTCTACTTAGCATGCACAACATAGCTCTTGCTCCTTTTAGCACTAATAGCAAATCAAGCATTCAAATGGAGCAAAGACAAACATATTTTAGGTTGGAACTCTTAGATGTAAAGGCGCAAAATACATTACTCTAAAAGAACCATACTAATTGATGCACACACTAACCCATAGACTTGGGCACTAGACTGGGCTTTTATGGGTCGGCCCGTGGCACAGTAGGCACGACACGACCGAAGCACTGCACGACACAAATGACAGGGCAGTGCTGGGCCTCCCAGTCTAGCATGATGGGCAGCACAGCACGCCTGCATAGGCCGACATAGTATGAAACAGGCTCGATGGCCCCAAAATAGGCACACCACGCGGCAGGACGCCCTGCCTCAACACTGCGGCATGATGTGGCTTGTACTACAACTGACGTCATTGCGGTCCTCGCATGCAGAAAAGGGGGAGACAATGGAGATGACAAAACGTAGAGAATAGATATTGTAGAGTATATGATCATCGACACCAAGCGTGCGCACCGAGCTGATGCTCCACCATGCCGCTTGCTGAGTGTGCCCGCGACGTCGTGCACGACCGTCTTCCTGCTTGCCTCACGTGGCCATCGACACCACCACATCAGGAGTACGCTAACATGGAACACATGAACGATCTCGATATTAGGAGTAGCTAGTATATATGCATACAGAGGAACCCCACTCTGGGGCGTAAGGTTTTTAACAAATCAGTACCTTTGTATCTATACCTAATGAATAAATAAATTTAGTTATTTTTCCCAAATAATAATGTGTATCGGATCCTTGTCTGCGGTCGACGCTCGCTTCTCGTCCTTGGTGCAGTCCATAGAGACGGATCGACGGCGACGATGTCCATAAATCCACACGCTCCAACAGGATAAGGTTTGGACTGACACGGCACGGCGGTAGCATGACGTACCTTGGGCCGTGCCTACACTTCACATGAGGCGAGTCGGGCCAGCACAGTATGGCACGGCGAGGTAACACTTTCACTAACCTGATGGGCACGGCACGACCCAACTCCCACCTCTACTCACCCATAAAGAACTTTCACTAACCCTAGGAAATGCAATTTATCATAGGTTGACTTGCACCAAGCAGCCGGCGACATTAGAAACTTTCAAGATGTACCTGCAGTTTACTTTTGTGAAAGAAAAAGTGCACGCTAGGCTAGACTACGACATCGAGTCAAAGTTCCTTACACTCAAGGAAATGTCACGACTAGTTCCCATCGTACACTTGAGCACCATTTCTTACTTTCCTAAACTACGAAGTGAGAAGAAGGCCTTAACCACACTGCGCTAACGAACTCACCGACGTCAACATATCACCAAAGGCCAACGGGAGTAACAAGGGACCGATCTCCAAATTTTAGAAGCGCGAGGGCCTAAACCGCAAGAGTAGCTCACCTTTGACCTAACCGCGAGCGACGAGTAAACAAACGCAGCGCCAGCGGGCATGTGATGTGAACACCACTACACGAATCCCGCGCCTTAAATTAGCGGCGACAACAGCTACGCTGCCGCCCGTCGCCCTCTCCCCTCCGGCCCTCCTAGCTAGTCTTCTTAAACTCAAAATCCCACCCGCGCGTAGGAAGAGTTGCAACTTGCAAACGCGCCCCACCGTCTTATAAGTTCCGCTCCCGCGTCCCGCTCGTCAACCACGCCGCGCATTTCGATGGCAACAATGGCAAGCGCCCCAGCTGAGGTGCCGTCCTACTTCCTCTGCCCCATCTCGCTGCAGCTCATGCGCGACCCCGTCACGCTCCCCACCGGCGTCTCCTACGACCGCGCCGCCATCTCGCGCTGGCTCGCCGCGCCCGCCAGCCGCACCTGCCCCGTCACGCGCCGGCCGCTCGCGCCGGAGCTCCAGCTCACGCCCAACCACACCCTCCGCCGCCTCATCAGCTCCTGGGTCGCGGCCCTCTCCCCCGGGTCGGCGGTCGACGAGGAGGTGGCCGCGCTGCGGCCCGTGTCCCGCGACGAGCTCGCGTCGCTTCTGTCCGACGCCGCCGCAGCCCAGGTCGGCGCGCTCAAGAAGCTGCGGGAGCTCGTGGCCGAGTGCGAGGACAGCAGGGCAATGCTGGAGTCCGAAGACGGGGTGTTCGACGTTTTGTCTCGCGTCATCACTGGTGGCAGTGCTTGTTCGACTGCGCGTGAGGAGGCGGTTAGTGTCCTCGCGTCGCTCCGGATCCCGGAGCAGGCGCTGGCCAGCGTCGTGTCAAGGCACGGCAACCTGGCGGAGTCCCTTACGGCCGTTTTCCGCTCGTCGAACGTGAAGTCGCGGGCGCAAGCCGTGCTGCTTGTGAGGTCCCTCACCGACGCGGCCGTGCCGGCCTGGGTGATCGGACTGAACCAGGAGCTTCTTGCCGAGGTGGTCCGCGTGGTCCGCGACCGCGTCTCGACGCGCGCGACCAAGGCGTCGCTCCACGCTCTCGCTGCTCTCTGCCCCTACGGCCGGAACCGCGTCAAGATCGTCAGCGCCGGCGCGGTGCCGGCGCTCGTGGAGCTGCTGCTGGACGAGCCCGAGAGGCGCGTGTGCGAGCTCGCGCTGGCCGTGCTGGACAGGCTGTGCACGTGCGCCGAGGGGCGGGCCGAGCTGGTGGCGCACGCGGCGGGCGTGGCCGTTGTGGGCAAGAAGGTGCTGCGGGTGTCGGAGGCGGCGAGCGAGCGAGCGGTGCGCGTGCTGCGGTCCGTGGCGCGGCACGCGGCGACGCCCGCCGTGCTGCAGGAGATGGCACTGGCCGGTATCGTGGGCAAGCTGTGCCTGACGCTGCAGTCGGAGCAGTGCGGGGTAAAGACCAAGGAGAAGGCGCACGAGGTGCTCAAGCTGCACTCCAGGCTCTGGAGGAGCTCGCCGTGCCTCTCTCCCAAGATTTTGGCGCTCTACCCATCATAACGAAGAATATTTCCTCCTGTTCATCAGCAATTCAGCATGCAGTTGTTGATTCATTCATTTTTGCCATTTTTCTCTCTCTGTATTTACTTGGATCCGGAGAGCATTGGATTGTGCCTACAGAAGAGAACTGCATCGGAACTGAGCTTTTTTGGTTGATCACCTATTCTTTGGGGGATAACCTCATTTCTTTTATGAAAGACACGTAATTTTCTCATTTTCCGTGCTTTTTAAGTTTACGCATGTTAAGTTTCACACAGAACTACGGATTCAAATTGAGTACTTCAGTCCAGCCTCCAGCTCCTGAGTTGTTCAAGGATAATAAATTCAAGTGTTAAATCAAGGACCAATAGTTGAGATCACGCGTGATCTATCAACACGTCTGCTGATTAATTTGGAAGGCAGGGGATCCAGATTCCAAATAAGAAAAACTAATGTGGATAAGTGGGATTGATCCCAACCCAACTTGAGAACCAACTTGAGGCATTGAAACACGGTAACTGCTCTCCATTCCCACATAATTAAGTTGTTTTCTACGAAATTTTTAGAAAACTCTTGTAAAATTCCCACGTTTAAAACATAGCCTAAAAGTTCAATTATCCGGTTGAGCCATATTTGACTTTATGGTTAACTATGTTTCAAACAGAGCCTAAAAGTTTAATTATCCGGTTGAGCTACATTTGACTTCATGGTTAACTAGCAAGTATTGTTAGTGATATACCCTCGAGGCAATCATGGAGATGATTGTATCACGTCTATGTTTATAGAATAGTATAATTAATTTGTCCCTTTAATAAATATCATTAGTATCGATCAACAAGTATGTGAATTGTTTGTGAAACTCCTTATATATATTTTGATATTATTCTAAATTATCTCTGACCTTATATTATTATGTGGGATAATTGTGATTTATAAGTTAGCACATGTATGATTGATGATCATGTTTCACAGATCATGGATATAGAGATATCAAGTCAATAATGTGGACACATGTTAGAGTGACCCACTATGAGACACTGTGGGAATTGTTATAAGTGTCGTTAGTTAGTCTTATACATAGTGTATGTGGGATCCTTAGACCTGAGATCATTATAGTTTTCTACATATGTAATAGTATATTTAAGGATTGCAAAACGCTACTCCATAACTGGGTAGTCATAAAGATAGCTCTCGAGTTTACTATGAAATATGCGAAGCAATTAAGATAGAATTTGCCCCTCTTTTATAATGGGAGAGATATCTTTGGGCCCCTTGATGTGGTTGGATTAAGGAAGTGGTCATGCAAAATGTGATTGAAGAGTTAATTGCAACTAAGTAATTATCACAGAACGAGTGAATGGTCGAGCTATCATAGGATAGCACATTTATTGCCTTGAGTTCGATTTGGTATTGTGAGGCAAATGGATCGGCATATAAGCACTATATAGGTTTGTCCGATATGATTTTTGTGTATATTTGGGAGTCGCTATGCCCTGCTAGAGGCCCTGCCGACTTATGGGTCGAAAGGAGTTTCTGGGCCATGGTCGAATATGCATGAACCTACAAGGTCACACATTTAACGGGTCATAATATACATTTGTTCGAATTGGATCCGTCACTAATAGATTAAGTGGGCTTTGCACCTTGGTTCGGCCCCTAAAGTAGGGTTTCACCGAGAGGCTATATAAAGGGCGGGTAAGGGGATGCAATTGTTGTACTACCGCACCCACTAAAAACCATAACCATCATTGCTCAGGCCCTACCTTGCACGTTGGTGCTAGCACACCACACAAGGCGTTCCTTCCCTAAATGTGTGTATTTCGTTAGATGCGTTGTTGCTACTGCGACGTTAATCAGAACGATCGTTCGAGCATGTTCGACCACCGCTCGAGGACGTTTGGTCACTGCTTGAGGACGATCGACCATTGCCTCAGGACGCACGCTACGTTAAATCGAGTACTTCAACTTTCTAGCCTCATGTATTCTTTTTTTTTTGCAAATGTAGCCCCTCTCCGAACGCAATTACAAAAACAACCCCATTCTTGAGCACGGAAGCGCCGTAAGGTAACACATGTCACCTTCCATACTCCCACACCGCAGAAGAGAGCGCAGCAGCTGTTAGATATTTAGGCAGAATTCAGTATATTATAATCCAGAAATTCAGTAAAATAAACATGACATATACGAGTGATTCTATGATTCCAATTTCAGCAATAGCAACACACAAAGTTACTAAAGCAAAGTTCAGAGTTTTAGAGATATACCCAGGGACAGGATCAGTGCCGGAGGCACCGGTGGTGTCGTTCTGATTAGTCTTCATGATCAGCTGCTCGAAGTAGTCGATCAAAGTCGGCGCAGGAAGATGTTGACGCAGTGCAGTCCCGCGAACAGTTCTCGAATCAAGAAGAAGACGAACAACAGTGAGCAGTCGCGCGGAGGTGCGCTCCCCAAAAACCTGATCGCCCGCCTATCCGTGCAGACAATCGCAGCGGACGTGGTTCCGGAGGCCTGCTCTCCCAGAGCCTGTGCGCGCAGGCGTCTGGGATGGAGATGTTGAAGCAGCAGCAACAAGAAACGTGTGGTGGTTTGGTTCTAGTTTGTGAGCACACCGAAGACAGAGGAGAGGCCCTCCTTATATAGGCGCCAGAAGAAGAGGAAAGGCCAAAAGCCACCATGATGAGCCACCAGAAGATGAAGTGCCAAGAGACACCATCATAATGAGCCACCAAAAGATGAAGTGCCAAGAGACGCCGTCATAACGAGCCACTAGAAGCCTAAAAGCGAAGAGTCACCATTATAGTCGGCTTCCACCGGTGGTCATTACTTCAGGCAGCAAAATCAGACACCGCACAAGCGCGTGTGGCTCGCCTTCCTCCTTTTCAACCTCACAACAGGTGTAGATGAGACTCACCTATTTAAGTTGAGTAAAACTCCTCTAGACTTCCCATGTGGTATTATTCCACCTAGCATTAATTGTGGGCTTGGGATTTTCTTGTTTTATTATTGGAAAATAGGCAAGCCCAATTTATATCCAACAATCCCACCAAATGCCAAGACACACAAGAAATGCTCTCAGTTCCACTGTTGTTTGATATACCAGTATTTTGATGGAGACTGTTAAGTTGAACATCCACCTAGGACAGAGGCTAAACTCATCCACAACTGAACAATGGACTAAGCCTTGAATTGTCAGTCTTGTGCGAACAAGCTTCACCTAAGCCCTCTACTGATACTAGGCTGCCAGAAGCATCCCCGCGGTTTGGAGCATATAAGTCAAACTCCTAGCCTTTTCATGAGTATCTAGAGATCACCCAATCTCATAGAATGTGACTAGCATTCGAACTCACATAGGTGTGATCCTCATAAGATGTTCTGCAGGACAACATCTCTGCTTAAGTAAGCCACTCGGATCACATTAAAGAATAAACCAACCTGCCATGTAGAATAGAAGAAAAATACATCTCCAATGGAATGAGCCTTTACAGAGGTTCTCTTCCCTCAGTCAACCAATAGCTTGTTTCGCCATTCTACTTCACGGGATCTCCGATCACATAGAACAAGTTACCACTATGACTGACTCATGTGGGTCTCAAACCCAATTCCCTTGATGCATTATCTATCACATTACGTGAAAGACCCTTTGTGAATTGATCTGCCAGATTCTTAGCCGTCTGGATATAATCCAAGGCTATTACTCCGGATTTTCTCATTTTCCTGACAGACTTCAAACGCCTCTTTACATGCCTCGACGACTTCATGTTGTCCTTAGAACTGTTTACCTTGACAATCACCGTTTGATTATCACAGTTCATTAGGATAGCCGGTATCGGTTTTTCAACAACCGTAAATCCATTAGGAGTTCACGGCCACTCGGCCTCAACGATGGCGGTGTCTAATGCTGTGAGTTCTGCTTCCATTGTTGACCTCGTTAAGATGGTCTGCTTGCAAGACTTCTATGAAACAGCGCCACCTCCAAGTGTGAACACATATCCACTTGTGGCTTTTATCTCATCAGCATCAGATATCCAATTAGAATCACTGTAACCCTCAAGTACTCTTGGATACCCGGTATAGTGAATACCAAGACTCATAGTACCATGTAGATAGCGCATCACCCTTTCAAGAGCATGACAATGATCATCTCCCGGGTTTGAGACAAACCGGATCAGTTTGCTGATAGCAAATGAGATGTCAGGCCTCGTAGCACTAGCTAAGTACATAAGAGAACCAATTATCTGAGAATATCTCAATTGATATCTTGTTATCCCTTTGTTTTTCCGTAGAATCACACTAGCATCATAAGGTGTTGGAGCTGACTTGCAGTCACTAAAACCAAAGCGACTCAAGACCTTTTCCACATATAGGGATTGCAAAAGTGTAACCCCACCATCACCTTCTCTCACTAGCTTTATGTTTAGGATAACATCAGCTTTTCCCAGATCTTTCATCTCAAAGCTTTTGGACAAAAAGTCCTTGACTTCCTTAATCACATTAAGACTAGTCCCAAAGATCAATATGTCATCGACATATAAACACAAAATCACTCCCTCACCCCCACCATAGCGATAGTACACACATTTGTCAGCTTCGTTCACAACAAAGCCAGCAGATGTCAAAGTCCTATCGAACTTCTCATGCCATTGCTTAGGTGCTTGTTTAAGACCATGTAGGGATTTCAACAATTTACACACCATGCCTTCTTGACCTTTTGCTACAAACCCATTTGGCTGATCCATATAGATCTCCTCATCTAACTCTCCATTTAGGAAAGTTGTCTTAATGTCCATCTGATGAACGAGAAGACCATGAGACGCTGCTAGAGAAAGTAGCACTCGAATTGTGGTCAATCGAGCAACAGGTGAGTAGGTATCAAAGAAATCATCTCCTTCTTTCTGGGTATAACCCTTAGCCACAAGCCTTGCCTTATACTTTTCAATCGTACCATCAGGCCTAAGCTTTTTCTTGAACACCCACTTGCACCCTACAGGTTTGCACCCATAAGGTCGTTCGACAACCTCCCAAGTTCCATTCGACATAATAGAATCCATTTCACTCCGTACTGCTTCCTTCCAATAGTCAGCATCAGGAGATGAATATGCCTCTTCAATGGTTCTTGGAGTGTCGTCCACGAGATATACAATGAAATCTTCACCAAAGGACTTTGCAGTCCTCTGTCTCTTGCTCCTTCTAGGAGCTTCATTGTCATCCTCCTCAGGATTTTCCACAAGTGTTTGTTTATCATGTTCTATCGAAACAAATGGTTCGGGAAACAACAATGATTCTTCACTAGAAATGTTAGGCATCTCTCTCATAGGAAACACATCCTCAAAAAATGTAGCATCTCTAGACTCAATAATTGTACCAACATGCATGTCAAGTACTCCAGATTTTACTATTAAGAACCTATATCCCACGCTATGAAACGCATAACCAATAAAGACACAATCCACGGTTTTTGGTCTAAGCTTGCGTTTCTTAGTTATTGGCACATTAACCTTGGCCAAACAACCCCAAGTTCGCAAGTATGAGAGATTTAATCTTTTCTTTTCCCATTCCTCGAATGGTGTTGTTTCTTTATTCTTTGAAGGAACTCTGTTCAGGACATGACTCGCTGTCAATATAGCCTCACCCCACCATTCCTTGGAAAGTCCATGATCTCTAACATGGCGTTAACCAAATCGGTTAGAGTGCGGTTCTTTCTTTCGGCAATCCCATTTGATTGAGGTGAATATGGAGGCGTCCTCTCATGAATTATACCATGTTCCTCGCAAAATGAAGCAAACTCATTTGAAAAGTATTCTTCACCACGATCTGACCTTACCCGCTTGATCTTTCTCTCAAGTTGGTTTTCTACTTCAGCTTTATAGATCTTAAAATAATGCAACGCTTCATCTTTTGTTCTTAGAAGATACACATAGCAAAATCTAGTGCAATCGTCAATCAACGTCATGAAGTACCTCTTACCATCTTTAGTCAACACACCGTTCATCTCGCTCAAATCGGAATGAACAAGTTCTAATGGTGCCAAGTCCCTCGCTTCCGCAGCCTTGTGAGGCTTGCGAGGTTGCTTCGATTGCACACACACATGGCACTTAGAACCTTTGACCAAAGTGAATTTCGGGATTAAACTCAAACTTGCTAGCCGCGTCATAGAACCAAAATTAATATGACAGAGTCGTGAATGCCAAACATTAGACTCATCAATATTACTCACATGGTTCACAAGGTTATTACATGTATCAGAAAAAAAACAAGCGGAACAAGCCTCCACTATCGTAACCTTTTCCAACAAAGGTCCCAAACTTAGACAATACACATTTATTTGATTCAAAGACTAATTTGTAGCCATCTCTACACAGTAGAGAGCCACTAACGAGATTCTTCTTGATAGATGGGACATGCTGCACGTTCCTCAGCTGCACGATTCCCGAAGTAAGCTTCAGATCGATCGAACCAACACCAAGTACACGAGCATGTGATCCGTTTCCCATCAACAAGGAGCCAGCCCCGCCGACCTGATAAGATGAAAACAAGGACATGTCAGCACATACATGAATATTAGCACCTGTGTCAACCCACCACTCAGGTGAATGACAGACTGAAAGAACTGTAGGTAATGAATTACCATACCCCGACGTTCTAGCATCAGTCACGCCAATAATCATGTTTGCAGACTTTTTGTTCTGCTTCCATTTGCGATCCTTGCATTCACTGGCCCAATGTCCAGGCTCGCCGCAAACGAAGCAGTTACCCTTCTCTTTGTTCTTCTTCTTCTTAAAGGTGGTTGTTTGCTTAGTCTTTTGATTATTGTCCGACTTGTTCTTCTTTTTCTTGAAGTGGGAGGCACTGAAGTTTTTCTTCTGCACCATATTGGCACTAGAAGACCCATCAACTCCTTTCCCGCGAGTGTCTTTTGCCCTTGCCTTCTCCTCAACATCCAGAGAACTAATGAGGTCAGCCATGCTGAACTCTTGTCTCTTATGTTTTAGAGAAGTGGCAAAATCCCTCCAAGTAGGTGGCATCTTAGCAATAATACATCCAGCCACAAACTTGTTGGGTAACACACATGGGAAGTTCTCAAGCTCTTTCGCGAGTGACTGAATCTCATGAGCCTGTTTGACTACAGAACGGTCATCAACCATTTTGTAGTCATGAAACTGCTCCATGATGTATAGTTCACTACTTGCGTCAGAAACTCCGAACTTTGCCTCAAGCGCATCCCACATATCTTTGCCAGATGGAAAAGACATATAGACATCCAACAGGCTTTCAGCAAGAACGCTTATCACGGCACCTCGAAAGAGGTTATCAGCAGCCTCGAACGCTCTCTCCACATCAGGAGAGAGTGTTCCTTCAGGCTTACCCTTTGCCACGTGATAGATGTTCATAGTTGTCAGCCAAAGGATCATCTTAGCGCGCCGCCTTTTGTAATTCGCACCATCGAATACATTAGGTTTCAACGCAGCAGCAAAGCCAATAACCGAAAAATGCCTATCAGGTTTTTGGATTGTTAGATATTTAGGCAGAATCCGGTATATTATAATCCAAAAATTCAGTAAAATAAACATGACATATACGAGTGATTCTATGATTCCAATTTCAGCAATAGCAACACACAAAGTTACTAAAGCAAAGTTCAGAGTTTTAGAGATATACCGGGGGCGGGACCGGTCGGAGGCACCGGTGGTGTCGTTCGATCGATCGTCATGATCACCGTCTCGAAGTAGTCGATCAAAGTCGGTGCAGGAAGATGTTGACGCAGTGCAGTCCCGCGAACGGTTCTCGAACCAGGAAGAAAACGAACAACAACGGCGATCGCATGGAGGTGCGCTCCCAAAACCCGACGCGCGCCTATACATGCGGATAATCGCAATGGACGTGGTTCCGGAGGCCTACTCTCCCAGAGCCTGTGCGCGTAGGCGTCTGGGATGGAGATGTTGAAGCAGCAGCAACAAGAAACGTGTGGTGGTTTGGTTCTAGTTTGTGAGCACACCGTAGACAGAGGAGAGGCCCTTCTTATATATGCGCGATGAGCCACCAGAAGATGAAGTGCCAAGAGACACCATCATAATGAGCCACCAGAAGATGAAGTGCCAAGAGACGCCGTCATAACGAGTCACTAGAAGCCTAAAAGCCAAGAGTCACCATTATGGTCAGTTTCCACCGGTGGTCATTACTTCAGGCAGCAAAATCAGGCACCACACAAGCGCATGTGGCTCGCCTTCCTCCTTTTCAACCTCACAACAGGTGTAGATGAGACTCACCTATTTAAGTCGAGTAAAACTCCTCTAGACTTCCCATGTGGTATTATTCTACCTAGCATTAATTGTGGGCTTGGGATTTTCTTGTTTTATTATTGAAAAATAGGCAAGCCCAATTTATATCCAACAGCAGCTTCAGTGACTTGCCACGCTCCCCGAGCACGGTAAGTGCTTCCACGGTGCGAGAGCACAAGAGGTGACACGTGTCACCTTCCGACGCTTTCACGATTAAGGATAAAACTATTTTTGCAATTATGATCGCAAAAGGATCATATTTACTAAAAAAATTGCTAGAGAACTAGAAAAGTGATAATTTCACCGAGTCACACTCTCGTTATTCGGTGAGAATAGTAAGGCACTTCGTTGGTACTTGCTGAACATGGAAAAAACGCCGAACTGCAAATACACAACCAGATACACACTGCCCAAGGGCACCAGTACAGTAATTTGTCTACACCACGATTAACAAATACTGATACTACAGAAGCAGAGAGACCTGCCGGTATCCTAATTCTAATAATATACTACATTTCTTACACTTCAGGAGCCTACCTAAAACAATATTTTGCTACACTAAGGCGACTGGCTGCAAGCTAGTTTAATGTTAGAAGAACCACAAGATTATTTGTGTCTTCCTGGTCAACAACATGCCGTGTTAACAATGCAGAGAACATACAAGTCTCAGCTTGATAACAGAACCCACGAGCCTGACAGCTGCATCCATGGTCAGCTGAAACAATGCGGAGGAGCAAGGGTCATGGCAGGTGACAGTTTACCCACTCAAAGCGCTCCATTTGCGTAAGTACGGTGGTGCATCCGCGTCACAAGCAGTTAGAGAAACCTGTGGCTGGAACTGACGATGGATAGAAACTATTGCGTGGCAAGCTTATGTTCTCAACACCTGCTGGCAACGTAGAGCCTCCAGTGCTAGGTTCCAGAAGATGAACAAGTGAAAGAAATATTTCCATCCGAGTTACATCCTTATTTGCCTGTAAAAATTTCAACTTTTTTAGTAAACTATTTGCCTGGTGTACTACCCCATACCACTTGCAGCTCCAGAATCAAGCTACACTAGAACGATATTTCCCTCAGTGGTATTGGCAGCGATATTGATACCACTGTCTTAAGAAAGAGCAGTAAGTTGAAGAGAGACAAGGGCAGATTTATTACCTCAACAGCAAAGCGCGCCCAAACCTTATCTTTACGAACTTCCATCACCCCCTTAAAGATAGTCAACCCCAAACTTCTAATTCGATCAGCTATTTCCAAGAAGATTCCTCTCTCTTTACAAAGCATCTGAATAAATTACAATTTGTTTGTATCATCTCTCGGATATACACAGTTGCAAGTAAACAAAACTAAAAAAAGAGAGTAATAGCAAGTACCTCCACAAGCATTTGACGGGGTGGGCTGAGATCCTCTACTATGATTGGGCATGTCATGGATTGTGTACCAACTTCAAAGGCCCATGTTGCGCCACCCTCAAAATTATCTTCCAAGAGCAAGCCTCCCTCCTGACTAATTAACTGTATGTATGGAACAACAAAATTTCACATGGATGGTATTCCTACCTTTGTTAGGTTCTTGCAGCATCCTTTAAAAATTTATGATAAAAAGGGTCTCAACAAAGTTAAAAAACAGTCAGTTTTGACTTTTGTCCTGTTGACGGTTAAAACTATGCCATTTTATTGTTAAACTTTGGCTTCAAAATAATTTATATCAAATTTCATTATTAACTACAGGTTGCAAAAAAGAACTTGAGCAAATGTGCACTAACAGCTTCTGCAGATATGAGCCAATGCTGTTTTCTGAACCTCTAGACCTAGTACATCTGCAAAAGGCTCTAGGAGATTTGTTCACATCTAGTATTTATATCAATTTATAGTAGATCTATCGATAATGTTCTGTCTCCTTCCTTATCTGAATTTTGTTAGAATTCCTTGGTAGCTCATATCACAAATTTACTACCTATGTTTAAAGATGTGTCCTACACCCTACACTTGTGCCAAAATTTGTTTATTAACATCAATTGTCAGCAGTAGTAAACTGATGCAGAAAATTGAACAAAAGAAAAAGGTATCATTACTGCTAGAACCAAGTCAAAATCCAACAACTTGTTTGAATTAAGAGCATGTATAAGTTCAGCCTAAGCAAATTAATCATCAAAACACATAAAAAGCTACTAAATTAATCATCAAAACACATAAAAAGCTACTTCATCATCTTAGCCCAACACTGGAACAAGAAATAAGTAGTTGATTGCTCAAAATGTCTTCTTGCACCTATTAAATGTTTTGATGATGTTTCTCATCAACAGATGTTCCTTGTTCATACGAGCAGTAGATATACGCTGATGAAACTAGGAATTGGTAATATCATGAAATCAAAGATACCTTTGGCTCCCCAGATTCCTTCAGCTTGTCAGCATTCTTTGCAACACTTTGCAAGAAGAGCATATGCTTAATAGTTTTCTCCAGTAGAGCATCAATGCTACACTGTTCAATCAAACAGAAAAATAAGTGCTGAAAATAAATGGATTAAAATTCGCAGATGTTTCATCTAAAAGTCAAGGACTCAATGTAGATCTCTCTGAGTAGAGAGTTGTTACCTTTGCGCTGTTAGGTACTATTTCACGAAGCTCCTTTATACGGTCTTGAATCATTTGGCGATCTTTGGGCCTCGGTTTTGGATTCTCCTCTGGTCTAGGTCTCTTCCTGTTCCATTTACCAATCCCATCAATCCTTTTACACTGTCCATCTGAAAGACCATCGGATGGTTGTCCAGCTGAAACACTATCGGATGCCACACTCTGGCTGTTTTCAACCCAGAGCTTTATTTGTGATTTGTAACCTTGCTGTCTCTGAGAGCATCCTTTGGATTTATCTATACCATAAGAGGATTGCCCGAAACTTGCAGCAGGTATTTCAGTTTTAACCGATATGGAAGAAACACCAGGCAAATTGCAAAAGAGTTGCCCTGATGATGATCCTGTGGTATATGGATGACAACTAGAATGAAATAATAGATTATCAATGTTTGCCACTGAAGTGCTACAAGAAACACAGGCGTCCAATTTCTGCTTGCGCCCTGTGCTCATCTTTGAGACTATTGCATCCAAGAGCTGGTCTGGATCAGCTTCTGCGATCAATCCAGTGAAGTCATCATACGTACCTTCAATGAGAGACTTAACAGCTGGATCCGAACCACAGGGCATCGATTCGGGATTGTTTACTTCACTACCATTCAATCCCCTTGGCTTCTGCTTATGCTGTAGTACATCAAACAAATCACTTCCCCCAGTCAACTGTAAAGGTATTGGAGATGCCAGAAGCTCAGGAAAGTTACTGGAACTGGCAGCATTCCTACCTTCTAAAGAGTAAAAGTTGTTCTCTTCAGAGACAACACTACAAGAAGTCTCCCCATGAATAGCATTTGAATTGCTGGAAACACTACCCTGAAAAGTGCCAAGATACGATTGAAAACAGTTTGAATATCGGGTAGAGTCAATGAATGGGGCATCTGAACCTGCAAAAGAATCACCATCATGCTTTGTATTATCTGCAATGGACATTGTCTGAAACTTTCTGTTCACAGATGTGGCATTACTTGTCTGAAAATCTATTGAATGATCCTGACTCGTCAAAGCATCCATTTTATTGGGAATATGTGTTTCACCACTACAATTTGAAGCAGCGGTGTCACTTTTTGTTATTTCCATGCCCCCTTTCAGGCATGAACCACGTTGTTCTATGCTTAGACACTTTCTTCTGCCGGAGATGGTGATGTTGGGTTCTTCGAGGGAGCTAGAAGCATGCGCAAATGCGTCAAGTGATGTTGCGGAATATGAAACATTATTTTTGAGTGGAACCGTTGTCTTACTGCTCTCTGATTGACCGTTCAAAAGGAAGGTGGATCCATGGTCTGGTTGAACCATTGGTTGGAAGAAATCACGTGATGCTAGGGTTACTGGGCGACAGAAAGTAGCTCCAGCATATAACTGTTGTACAGGGTGCAATGACTGAATCATAGAGGCTGGTGACATCAGGTGCCTGAAGTGGTGATTAATCATGTCATCATTAGGAGAAGCAGCATTTACACTACCAGGAAGGTCTCCCAGGTGTGAAGAGGTAGGCATACTAAGTGAATTGTGAACCAAAGTTTTCATAATAGGATCTTGTAAAAAGGAACCATGTGGAACAACAGCAGTTGAACTGCCCAGCTGCCCAAACAGAGATCTGACATGATCTATCAACGCTGCTTCCTCCATGACCTGTAGATAACCCATCATTGAAACCACTGAATATTGCATTGAGTAAATAGAACATAATAGCAGCAGAATCCAAAACTTCCTTTTTGTTTCTGGCAGTTCCGAAGGACCGGCTATCTAGAGGAAATTACACCTATAATCTAATGTTTAATCAGGATAAAAAGACACATGTTCAACTCTAAGGAAACCTCTTGAAAATTGGCAAGAGAAAAAATCAAGTTCACTGCAAGTACAACAGTAGTAGATATAAAAAATAGTCAGGCTCTAAGAAGAATCAGAACAATAGAACACAATATTCTACTCAGCAATTCTGGGGACAGATGAGTATATACATCATAACAAAAACCATAAGTCCCGAACCTCATAATAAAAGAAGGGTTTTTTCTTCAGTGGAGTAGTAATGTAGTAAAGGGAAGGGTGAACTTAGTTGGAATCAAGGATGTAAGTACTGAAGCAGGAGCACTACTAGGAGATTGATATTCACGGCACTAGCACAGAACCAAAATGGACAGTGAACTTACCATTTTCGTGGATCCAAGTTGAATAACGCCTTGTGGAAGGACAGGTATCACTGCAACTGTCTGTTGAGAAGTGAGAATCCTTAGATCACAAAGAATGGGGAAGCTGATTTTAATGAGGTATGAATGAAATAGCAGCCAGACCTGTATTCCTGCACAAAACTGGTCCTTCATCTCCAGCAATACCTGCAGAGAGATGGTAGTAGAGAGTTGTTATAACAATGAAAACCAAGCTCGCTCGCTTCCACAAAACAAAATACAAATATAGTTGGTAAAACAAGCGGCATGATCTCACAAGTTAATTAACAGTGGTTTCTGCAATGGAATTGTGAAAAATCCACAAACTGGTAGCTCATTTGGAACAGAGCGAACCACTGTCACCATTTCCGCTGACAGTCCAATACAAAACGTCCATAACAACTAATTTATGAATCGGACTGCACCGACGTGCCGCTTGCAATAATTAAGGCATTTATACACTCCAAATTCGAGCCCAGAGGTGTTTCTATGCATCACTTTTTAAAAATTGCATAAATATTAAAGTGGTAATTACTTACCCTTTCGTTTGCTTCAAAACTTATGCAACTTATACTGATCCCAGATCTCATTTGATCTCTCAGATCTCACAATTGCTTGCCCCACACCAACAATCAGAACAATATCACAAGCAATTACCTCATCTGCTTCCCCACACTCATCGAGGCTGTCGTGAAGGATCCACCGGTGCGCCCCCGTCAGCGCCGCCTGACCAATCACCCTGCCCACCCCACAGCAATATAAAATACCAAATCACACTTCTATGTCATAGATCACAAAACCAAACCCAAAGCGCTGCAATCCAAAAGGACCCAACAAATAGCAAGAACCAAATTACCCTTCTCCCACGACGTGGACCTGATGCACCATGGCCTTGTGCATGAGCGCGTCCACCCTGTCCTGGGCGTGGCCCGCGGCGCCCTCGGGCGCGTGCCCCTCGCCGCCGCGTCCGCCGCCGCTCCGCAGCGCAGCAGCCTTCTCCTTGAGCAGCAGGTCCATGGCCTCGAAGCCGGAGATCGCCGGCGCCCCGGCCGCCCGCTCGCAGTGCCCATTCCCCCACACCAATTCCCTGCCGCACAAAGCCAAAAACGAAATCCCGATTCCTCATCGCCCGGTTCGCCAATTAAATGAACCCCAGAAAAGGACCACTTGTTTTGCGGAAGCAGCAGTGCAATTAATGGCATTTATTGCAGTCCTAGGAAACGAAAAAAGTGCATCTTTTTTCTTCTGCAGCTGCACTAGTACTAGTGGCAGTGAGCTCTGCCGAGCTGAGGTGTAGGAGATTAAAGCAGGAGAAGATCAGACTGCTCACAGTTGCTGGGAGTCGGCGGCGCGGGTGGCTCTCCAGAAGACCGCGTAGGACCAACCGACATCGGCGCAGAGGCGGCGGAGGGAGTCACGCAGCGGGGTGGCGCCGGCCATGGGATCTGGCTCGCGCGCTCGCCGGAACCCTGGGTTTTTTGGAGAGCGTGGAGGGGTCGGGAGCTGGGCGCGGGCGGCTAGGGCGCGCGGTGGGAAGGCATGGACGGAATCCGAGGAGAGTGGGATTGCTGTGCTGTCCTGTGCTGGTGTGCGTATTGGGAATATTTAGGAGTAGGAGAGGAGGGAGATGGCGTGGTTGTTGTGCGTGTACTGTAGAGTAGGGCGAGTGGATGTGCCGGGAGGAGAGAGAGAGAGAGAGGAGGGTTGGGCAGCGGCTCTGCTTCATAGGAGAGGATGGTCCACCGTCATCATTCCCTCTACCAGGGCAATCTCGGCACACACAAGTGTTTTAAGTTTTATTTTCTTTTACTTTTTACGCTTTTTTTAATCTGGATTTGATGAGAACAAGGTATTGTGGACCGGTTTGAAACGTCGGGAACGAATCGTATATAGGAACAGGAAAAACTCAGGAATTAGATGTCTAAGAATTGAATGTCATAGCCAGTAGAATACTATATAAATCTAATACACCAGCGTAGCAATTTCCTGCTCCCGCTCTCCTTGGGTTTTATTCACGCCTTACCGATTAACACTGTGCACCCGCCACCCTAATCGCCCTTAACCCCTCCACGCTCTTCAAAAACCTAGGGTTGTGGTAAGCATACGAACTCGATCCCATGGCCGGTGTCACCCACCTACACAACTAGGTGTTTTGGATGCTATATAAGAAAAATAAAGGAAAGATTAGGGGTGTCTCTTGAAAGAGAAAAGAAAAGAGAGAAATATACATTGTGCATTAAACTTCTCAAAAAGATTTCTAAACATGAGGTTTGAGCTAATGTCTAGAATCCTCCAAAAAGTGGAGGAAAAAGGAACCCAACAGAATTTTCAAATGCATCCTACGTTTCAAAGGGCTCCGTAGGGAAAAAAAATCGTATAGGAATTTAATCCAAATAAAAAAATTCAAAAAAAATCTATGTTCCAGATAAGCCCATACTTTTTGAAATCTTATAGAGGTGATTCCCTTGGCTGACGCCTGACGATACACTTGTTTTCATAATTAGGACTTTTATGTTCAGGAACCTCGCTATCGAATAGTCTGGAGTTCCCGAACAGATCTGAAGTGGAGAACAGAGAGGGAGGAAGATGAATACAGAATATAGGAGGAACGACTCTGTAATTCTTTATTGCTTTTCAATAGTTTGTACAATGGGGAACCCCCCTCCTCCTTATATAGTAGTCGCCTAGGGTTTGGCAAAAGGGCCATCGTGGGCCACATGGTTTCCCAACACTCCCCCTTGGGCTCTTTGCCGCGAGATGCATATGCCTCATTAAAACTCCAGAAAAACCCAGTGGAAAAAATACTTGGAGAAAGAGTACATAGCATACGCTTACTGTGTTGCACGAATTGCCTCATTAAAACTTTATGCAAGAAAACTTCATGAAAAACTTGCTAAGGAAAAAGAGTACAATTCACCCAAACTTCAATTGCTAATCTTCGAGATTCATGTTGTGTAATCAAACCTCATGTTCAAGGTTTATGTGGGAGTATGTGAAATATCTCCTTCTGAAATCTGCACTTCTCTAAGTCTCATCATCCCAATCCCTTTAATGCACCTTTCAAAGGTAAATGCTAGGAGTGATTTAGTGAACAAGTCTGCAAGATTTTCACACGACTTAGTATGCAGTATCTTGATCTCATTCATCTTATGCAATTCATGAGCATAGAAGAACTTGGGGTTGATATGCTTCATGAGATTGCTCTTCACATAACCTATCTGCGCTTGAGCAACACAAGCTGCATTATCTTCATAGATGATCGTGGGAGTTTGCTCAATGTTCAAGCCACATGACTTCTGGATGTGGTGAACCATTCTTCGGAGCCATGCACATTCACGGGAGGCTTCATACAAAGCAATGATTTCCGAGTGGTTTGTCGACGTCGAGACAAGAGTCTGTTTAGACGACTTCCAGGAAACTGTTGTTCCTCCACACAGGAAAACATACCTAGTTTGGGATTTGCCAGAATGCGGGTTTGATAAGTACCCAATATCGACGTAGCCAACCAAATTCAGTTCATTGTTTCTTCTGTAGAACAAGCCGAGATCTTTGCTTCCTTGGAGGTAACGGAAGATGTCCTTAATCCCTTTCCAATGCCTTTTGATGGGTTCTGCACTTTACCGGGCTAGCAAATTTACAGCGAACGCAATGTCCGACCTGGTGCTATTCGCAAGGTACATGAGCCCTCCAACTGCACTCAGATATGGGAATTCCACTCCCAAGACTTCCTCCCCCTCTTCTCTAGGCTTGTATGGGTCTAGGTCTGCTTGGAGTGACCTTCCGACCATTGGAGTCTTTGCAGGATATGCCTTTTCAAAATCAAATCTTTCCAACACTTTCTGCTTGTAGGATGATTGGTGTACCAAGATTCCTCCTTGGACATGCTCAAGCTGCAAGCCTAAACAAAATTTTGTTTTACCCAAGTCCTTCATTTCAATCTCAGACTTCAAGTATGAGCATGCTTCTTCAATTTCTTCATCCGTCCTAATGATGTTCAAGTCATCTACATAGACGGGGATTATACAGAATCCATTCGAGGATCACTGTATAAACATGCATGGACAATCTTCGTTGTTCGTGTAGCCTTTCTTGCAGAGAAAGTCGCTCAAGCGATTGTGCCACATTCTTCCTGACTGTTTTAGCCCATACAGTGATTTCTCCAATTTCACACTGTACAGGTTTTTATTAGCTCTGTCTTAATTCAGGATAGGAATACCTTTTGGTACTTTCATGTATATCTCCGAATCTAAGTTTCCATACAAATATGTTGTGACGACATCCATTAGCTTCATTTTCAACTTCAAGTTGACTGCCATTGAGATCAAATATCTAAAAGTAATTCCTCCCATGATCGGAGAATAGGTTTCTTCATAATGAACCCTAGGACGTTGAGTGAAACCTTGAGCTACAAGCCTTGCCTTGTACCTTACAACTTCGTTATTTTCATTCCTCTTCCGAACAAAGACCCATTTGTGACCTACAGGGTTTATATGGGGAGGTGTGCGGCATACGGGCCCAAACACCTCTCTCTTGTTCAGAGAGATTAATTCCGCAGTGATTGCCTTCTTCCATTCTTCCCAATCTAGCATTTTCTTGCACTCTGCGAGAGATGCAGGCTCGGGATCATGATCAATGATCGAGGCAATCTTCTTTGCAAAGTATGCATCGACATTTGCTTTTGCTCTATTCAGAGATTCTCCTGTTATTACAAAGTTTATGGCCATTTCACCATGGGGTGCTTCATGCACTTCTACTTGCTCTTCGCTGCTATCTCTCATCGCAGGGGCAAGTTCCTTTAGCTTTTCATCACCCATGTGTGCGCACATATTTTTTTCGACGGCTTCCTGCAGTGGAGGATTAAAGTATGGAATTGCCTTTTTCGTCGGTTTCTTTCCAGTGCCAGGTCTCAACTGTCTCCCCTTCTTTCCTTGGGGCATTTTCGTGATTTGTTGTGGTAAGTCCTCTCGCCCAATTTTCTCTAGACGTCTCTGGGTACTTTGGCTTTGAGGAGCCATATTTCCTATTCTTTTTCTTTGAGGCCTCTGAACAGGATGAGGGATACCTTCTGCTTTCTTTATACTTTCACCCTCTCTGGTGCATTTCTTGTGGGTACATGCGACTTAACCATGCCCTTCAGATCACAAAAATGATCAGGCGGTTCATTTGCTAAATTTTGCAAATCAATTATCTTCTGGACTTCTTGATTTGCTTCATTAGTGCGGGGATCATGTGCAGGGATCCCAGTGGAATGCCATATGATTTCCCGGTATTTTTCATCCAAAGGTTGATTTCCTCCCCCTAATGATGGGAAATGATCCTCATCAAATATACAATCAGCGAATCGGGCTGTAAGCAAGTCTCTAGTGATGGGTTCCAAATACCTGATTATGGATGCACTCTCATAACCAACGTATATCCCAGACTTGCGGAGAGGGCCCATTACAGTCCGCTGTGGGGGTGGTATAGGAACATATACCATACAACCAAATTTTCTGAGATGGGAGATTTTCGGGATGACCCCATGCACTAGTTGCATAGGGGAATAGATGTTGTAGGGCGAAGGTCTGAAATTAATGAGAGCTACTGCGTGCAGGACTGCGTGTCCCCAACAAGTGTTGGGCAAGTTACAACTCTGCAAAAGCGATCGGGCAATGAATTTAATCCTCTTTATTAGTGCTTCAGCTAGTCCATTCTGCGTATGGACGTGCGGTACAGAGTGCTCAACTGCTATCCCTGTTGCAGTGCAATAATCATCAAATGCCTTTGAAGTAAATTAGCCGGCATTGTCCATTCTAATGGACTTCATGCGATGATCAGGGAAAGCATTCTTAATTCTTATGATCTGCGAGATCAGCTTTGCAAAAGCATGGTTTCTTGTTGACAATAAGCATACATGCGACCATTTTGAGGAAGCATCGATGAGCATCATGAAGTACCGAAACGACCCTGACAAGGGCTGAATCGGGCCGCAAATATCCCCCTGGATGCGTTCCAGGAATGCAGGGATTTCCCTTTGCACTTTCATGACAGAGGGTCTAGTTATTAATTTCTCGGTGGCACATGCAGGGCACACAAAATCTTCATGATTTGGAAAATTCTTAACATTAATACCATGACCTTGTGAGTTGTTCACTATATTTCTCATCATTCTAAGACCAGGATGACCTAACCTACAATGCCATTAAGAAAATAACTCAGAGCTTCTAAAAACAGTCTTCAAGGAAGTATACACTTCGGGTGCATGTATTTTCGTGTAGTACAACCTAGATTCATATGAGGGATATTTTTCTAATACCATTTTTCCACATACCATGTGCTTCATAATGCACAAGTATTCTTTGCCATTTTCTTCATTGGTTTCTACGTGAAACCCATTGGCGCGGATGTCTTTGAAATTTAAGAGAGTGCGCGTTGATTTAGGGTACAAAAGGGCTTCTTCAATTACTAAAGTTATACCCATTGGCAATATAATTATGGCTCTTCCGGAGCCTATTATATAGGAATCGCTTCCTGCAATCGTAGTAATCCTTCCAGTGTTCTTCGTGATCGACTGGAAGTATTTGGACTCTCTTAAGATGGTATTTGTTGTGCCACTATCAACAATACATATCTCCTCCATTTGGACGCTACACGATTTCTAAAAAAAAATATAATTCCAATCAGACAGTGGCAAAATAATTCAAACATTGCTTACAAATTAAAGAATACTGGAATAAAGAATAAATTGCATATTTATTCATGATGAAAGTATGCTCTTCTAGAGCTTACAATTCATTATTCAAAATAAATTCACTAACAACCATAATCTAAAAAAACAAAATAATGCGATTTATGCATTAAACGGAATCTGTGAAATATGCATTGATATTTGCTTCTATGTTATCGACAGAAGTTTTCTCTTCATTTGCCATAAGCTTGGCTGCAGCATGATGTCCAGGCTAATCTGTGAGGATGAGGCAAGTGGGGTATCCACATCGATGGCATCGTTATCACCAATCTTGGCGAAGTGCGCCTCTGCTAGGGCGTTTTCATTTGCCTTCTTCTTGGCCTAATATGCGTTGATCACTTCCTTGGATTCCCGCCATATTTTTGACCAGTGTCCCCAAGTACCACACCTGAAGCACGTTTGGTTCTGCTGTCCATACGGCTTGGCGTGTGTCTTGTCATCCTTCTTCACTGGGGCTTTGGACTTTCCCTCGGCCTGGTGCTTCTCTTTTCCACCCTGCTTGCCCTTCTTTCTATGAGTGGGCTTTTTCACCTTATAGCTATTGGCATTGACTTCTGTGCCAATGCCTCTTCCAGGTGGCTGTGAGACGAAGTTCTCGCATAGAATATCGTCTTGTGACTCCGCAACTTTCATAACATCAATCAGTTCGCTATACTCCTTGTATGCGTCCTGACGATAGCTGCGGGCACTCTGGATAGCATTTGGGTGAAAAGTGGAGAGAGTCTTCTCAATCTTCTCCTCTTCAGTGATCTTATTGCCACATAGGGAGAGATTGGTACAAATTCTGTGCAAAGCAGAATTGTACTCGACCATCGATCGTAGTCCGCAAACCTCGCATGCACTCCAATTTTGCTGTGCTTGGGGCAATATGGTGTACTTGAGCTTCTCGAACCGCTTCTGAGGTGCAATCCAGAGCTCAAGTGCGCTCTCCTCAGCCATGTGTTCATTCTTCAGAGTGGCTGAGAGGTGGTGCCTGAGGAAGTGCAAGGCTTGATCGTTCTGCTCGGCGGTAGGTTGCGCGTCCTTCGAGGACTCTAGACTGATCGCAGCACAGAGCTTCTTACCCCAAGTACGATCTTCACGTCCGATGCCCAAGTGAGGTAGTTTTGACCGTGCGGGGCCACTTCTTCAAACTCGCGGTTCACAATGCTGGACATCTGCATGATTTCAAAATTCCGTCATTAGATTACTGCGTGTAATCTAACAAAAAGATGTTGCAAAATTCATAAAATTCAGAAATTAATTTCTCATGAATTTACAGTGAGCTATTAGAAGCAACAAATGCAAAATTCATAAAAAAATATTCATAAATGCAGAGAATAATGCTAGAAAATTAAAACAGAGCCAAATAATTTTTCTGAATTTTCTAGCAATTTTCCAAAAATTTTCTGCTATTTTTTCTTCTTTTTCTCTCTTTTTCTCTCTTCGGCCGAGCGGCCTTTGGGCCATGCCTTTTTTCCCTTCCTTCGGCCCATAACACACGCGGTGGCTAGGGTTCCCACCCCTAGCCGCCATTCCTCTTCCGCATGGGTCGTGCGGCGCGGCCGGGTGACGCGGAGTAGAGCGGTGCGTGGTGGGGCGGCCGAGCGAGCGGCACGGAGAAGAGAAGCGCGCGGCGGCTTCCGGCGGCGCGCGAGAAGAGTGGCGACGACGGAGCGAAGTCGCGGCGCCGCGCTTGTGGCGGGAGAGCGGCGACTTCAAGGCGCGAGGCTACCATCTCGGGCATGGCGCCAGCGCGACGGAACCATCGGCGGCGGCGGCGCGCTTACGTCGGTGAGCTCGCTTCGGGCGAGGTGGCGCACGACGACGGAAAGCCGAGGCGAGGCGGTCACGGTGGTTCGCTCGGGGACGTGGCGGTGGCGCTACGGGCGCGCACAGCGGCGGCGGCGGCTTCAAGCGCGCAAGCAGAGGTGGCGGCGTGGTGCTTCGGGCACGCACGACCGGCGATTTTTTTCGTAATATGAACAGTAACCGTGTACTGTAGCTTCGTGTTGCCTGTAGCTTCATGCCACGTGACGAACGCAGTACAGATGCGTGGGTTAGATGCATGCATAGAAACAACAAACGATTAGATTCAATCGTCGAACCTCACCTTTTCTCACCTTTTCAATCCGTTCGCCGGTAGAGTTTCGTGCTGATAACGTGTTAAGGAACCTCGCTATCGAATAGTCCGGGGTTCCCGAACAGATCTGAAGTGGAGAACAGAGAGGGAGAAAGATGAACACAGAATATAGAAGGAACGGTTCTGTAATTCTTTATTGCTTTTCAATTGTTTGTACAATGGGAAACCCCCTTCTCCTTATATAGTAGTCGTCTAGGGTTTAGTTAAGGGGCCATCGTAGACTTTCGTGGCATATCATGGACAGTTCGAGAGTAGCTCCGCTGGTGAGTCCGTAAGTGCAAGGTTTTGGCTAGAGACGTCATTGTGTCGACCAAATAGTAGGGCAACATCGATGGAAATGGATATGCATATGGAATTGAAGTGAATAGACCTTCAAATATTTCGACGACAAAAAAACATAGGTCAGTAATTCAGAAGAAAATGCTATTTTGATAGGCAAACAATCTCTTTGGCGATTAGAATATCAATCCGGATTCGCTATGCATATCATTACTATGCATGATTAAGGTGGAAAGACAGAAGTACATGACACCGGTTTTCACATATATCCACAGCAATGCCACTGTAGATCCTAAAAGGTAGCTTTTAGTACTTCATTGTATTATCTCCCGCATATTCTTTTAGTTCAGTGGCTCCGAAATGGGTCGTTCCACCAGTCCTGCACGTAAGGCTGACCGTGCCAGAGAACGTTGCGGTGTTAAGCTCTGCGGATTAGTTAATTTGATTAGAGCATAGGCAGCAGATTAGATGCTGCAGTTAGCAATTCTTAAATAGCAGTAGCCTCCGTTTCTTTTGAGGATGGTGCGGTCCTTTTTAATTACCCCTGATGCTAATCTGAATTCTGAACCCCGCTGCTTGTGACGGACAGAGGTCCAATGCAATCTCTGTTAGGACTGTGACTTAATTAGTTGCATGTGTACTGTTAGATCACAAGCGAGTTCTAGGGATACTGTTCGAAAGCATCGTGCCGATTTTTTGTACTGTAGTAAGCATTGTAGCAAACATTGTTTCGAAACGCTATTAAGAAATTCGGATCGTTCATTAACTCGATAAAACATTCTAGCCTAGGAGACCGTGTAACTTGCAGTCCTTAGGAAATTCACGGATCCTTGTCTGTTTGTGAGTAATCAAGCTTTGGCTCGCAGTTAATGGTTTGGTCTACTTAGGCCATGGCATAGGGGTATCCGGGTATGGATCGATGCCTGTCTGGGATTACTGCTGATGAACATGGCTGATTGATCGAGTTTAGCTATTTAAGGGGGACAGGATTCGAGTAATTTACTGATGTGACAATATAATTGAAACTTTTATTATGATTTCATTTGCTTGTCTCCGTGGGACAAACCACGGGACTAACCTAATCTATGCCTAATGCCTTGGAGGTCCAACTTACTCCATATGTTTGACCAAACCAGTTTGAAGGATGAATGGATTCTCTAGTCTACCACACAGTTGTAGAATATTACTCACTCCGTTCATTTTTATAAGACATATTTTGATTTTGCACAAGGATTAAGGTTGTTGTTGACGTCAAGAACTTGAAGTAGGGTTTCTGACAACAGCACACCAAACAAACACCTGATTCAGAGCGTGCCAGTCGATTTGACTTGTAATCGACAAGGTAAAAATATAAAACTCACTCAAAACCGATCGTGAAGATCGATCGACTTAGATTCAATCAGCTCAAAGCAGATTAAATCAAGATAAAAGGGTAAGTCTAACTAGCCGATTAAGGCTAATCAGAGGATAAAGTTAGATCAATTCTGAAGAAGGCGATGCGCAGCAAAATCAGAATAAATCAAACCTGGGTGTAGTTGATGAAGATCAACAATCGGCGATGCGCAACTTTATTGATCAAAATCGAATTACAAGAAGACTAAATTACAGGAACTACTCCTAGTCGACGGAAAAGTAGATGAAAAGTAGACGCGAATTGGTTGATTGGCTTCGGACAGCTTTTCTGATCACCTCTAGACCTCTTTTATACCCATCGTCCGATAGAGTCCTGGTACAACACGTTAGGAATAGAATCCGTATCGGCCTCTATTTGGATGGTGTTTTCCTTAACAACCTATTCCGTTTCGAAATATCTTCAATCTGTATCCTGGTCGTATCTTGTTGATCTTGGATTACCGATTTTGACCCAATCTGCCATTTTTTGGTGCAAACATATGCCCCCCATTTTTGAGAGATAACATGTTATCTTCCAAAAACTTTCATCATCATCTTGAACATATATTTTCTTATCATAGCCAAATTTTTAACTGCATCGAGTTAATTTGGCTTTCATGTCTGTAATTGATCAACTCGTATATTCGTAGTTGAGTTTTAACCAATCAAGATCTAACCAGTACCTTGGACAAACCGATGCACATTACATGATCCCACGTTGATCCCTTACCAAATCGGCTATCTCTCGAGCTGACGGGTGGTATGATTTTCCAGACTAGATCGGCTTCGTCGAACTAAAATCATCGGCCGAATCCGGTTTTTTCTTCCTCCACTCTTTTCTCTCAATCTTAATCGGATGAGGCTCATTAAAAGTTTTATCCCTTCGTTTTTCTTGTTCAACTTCCCTCATCTCTTGGGTCTTTAGCCGCTGAATCCTTCTTCTTTGTGATCGGCTTAAACCCAGAGGACACCATCTCGGCTTTGGTTCGATCGACTTACATATTTTTCCTACCAGATCCATACTAGCCGCAGAGTTAGACCCTTCATCTTGGTCTTGTTTCTGACTTATGGTCGGCTTAGAAATTCTATCTTTAGCCGACCATCGCTGCCTATCACCTTAACATGGGTAATATTGCATCGGACATGTGTTTGGTGATGGCAAAGCTAATCCTCTCTCCCAGCAAAATTGCCAAAAAGGGCACCGCTGGTGAGCTCTTTCAGGGCCACTTGGCCGACATTTATTAACTGGCCGATGTGGAGGACTTCGTCGTGGCATTTTATTCCTCCTTTCATATTTTGCTAGTAGTTTTGAAAAAGTAGGCTTCGACTTCTGTATCAGCTTACGTAGTGGCAATGCTCTCTCAGCCTTATAACCCTTTGGTGTGATTGTTCTTAAATTTTTCCCTTCACGGTCGGCTTTTATTTGTATAGAGCCAACAGTAATCATGAGTGTCTTATTGCCATCAGAATTTGATTGTACATCGGTTTGACGTGTCATTTTTATAGCCGATGATATATGAATTTGATCCTTAGGCTCTGCATCTTGTGTCGGCTTTTCCTTCTGTTTAGAGCAATGGACCATGTTAATTGGAAAAGGATCAATGTCCAGCTGCATCGTCTGCTCTTCTGCAAATTTTAATTGGTCATCCTCTATAGCCGATTGTATCTTGTCTTTGTTATTCTTGAATTCATCTTTGAAGCATTTATCATCGGAGAAACGGCTTTCTTGAGCTGATACTCGTTGTAGGAGGACTTAAATCGGTGAATTCCTGCTCGCCAAATTTTTCTCTTAATGGGGGTATCAACCCCTGAAGAGCTAAATCGGCCAGCTGATTATCAGGCAGGGTAACACTAAAACACCTATTTCTCACTTTGATGAATCTCTTAACGTAATCATTTACCGATTCCCTGGACTTCTGTTGGACAGAACTTAGATCTGAATCCTGAGTTCCAGACTGTCGGAGAAAAAGACTCATGGAATCGGCTTTTCAAATCGTTCCAAAAATGAACCGAATTTGAAGGTAAACTAGTAAACCAAGTGAAAGCAACTCCCGATAAAGACAAGGGGAATAATCTAATTTTCAGCCCGTCGGACTGAGCTGCCTTGCCACACTGAGCGATAAAGCGTCCGACGTGCTCTAAGGTCGTGACCGAATCATCCCTAGAAAATTTGGCAAAATCAGGAACTTTAAAATTATGTGGATATTGCATGCGATCTATATAATCCGCATACGGCTTTCTATAGCCGATGACTCTACCCTTTGGCTGTAAGCCGAATTGATCTCTCAACACGGCAGAAATCTGGTCAGCCCAATTAATGTTGTTAGCCGATGAGATATCGGGGCTCTACCAATGATCATGACTGGCATTCTGCCCCCTGAGTGCAAACTCGGGCTGCCGGTTAGACTGAGCCGACGGATTTTGTTAGTTTTGATCATACCCATCGTACCTCTTAACCGGTGGTTCTGGTACTGGGACAAAGGGCTCTTCGTAGGTTACCACCTTATGAGGAACCAGATTCCTGAGTGGAATTGGCTCATGGTGCTGAGAATATCTATTAGACTCAATCGGCTGTGGGAAGGCGAAGAACGGAGCTGACGGTGGCAAATTAACCGACACGTTCAACTTGGCGGCATTAGTGTATGCTTGGTAATGCGCGACTTCTCTAGGACGAGTTTCTCGCGATAATATAACAGTGGGTTGAGTCGGCATCATTGATGGAATTGGAGCCAACGGTTTTGCACCAATGGCTTGGTTTTGAGCGTTTTGAGCTACTGAATAAACAGGGTAGTTTGGTAGTGTTTGCACTGGATCGAGCAGGCCTTCGGACAAAGCCAACTTTTGAGCAATAGTTTTAACACTATCAGCAATCATCGGCTTGAGAGTAGTGACTAAAGGCGATGATTGGTTGATTAAGGCATGGCGTACAGATTGTTCGATCATAGCCGATAACTCTGCCTGCGTAGGCACGTATTGACTTACCGGGCTATTAGAGACCCCTGCGTCGCCGAGGGCATTGACCGTCGGCAATGCAGTCTTCTAGGTGATGCCGCGTCGGGTTTTTTGGTAGCAACCCAACATCATCTCCTCCAACGCGGCCTTTTGATTTTCGATTTCCTTACGCTGTTCTGGTGTCAAATCGTCCAATGTAGGGACGATTATGGCTTCGGCGTTGAGGTCAGATGGCGGAATCGATTTGTCGGAAGAAGACATCTTCGTGGTCCCACCGGGCGTGCCAAGAGTGTGTTGACGTCAAAAACTTGAAGTAGGGTTTCTTACAATAGCACACCAGACGAACACCTGGTTCAGAGCGTGCCAGTCGATTTGACCTGTAATCGACAAGGTAAAAATATAAAACTCACTCAAAGCCGATCGTGAAGATCGATCGGTTTAGATTCAATCAGCTCAAAGCCGATTAAATCAAGATAAAAGGGTAAGTCTAACTAGCCGATTAAGGCTAATCAGAGGATAAAGTTAGATCAACTCTGAAGAAGGCGATGCGCAGCAAAATCAGAATAAATCAAACCTGGGCGTAATTGATGAAGATCAACAATCGGCGATGCGCAACTTTATTGATCAAAATCGAATTACAAGAAGACTAAATTACAGGAACTACTCCTAGTCGACAGAAAAGTACACGCGAATTGGTTGATTGGCTCCGGGCAGCTTTTCTGATCACCTCTAGACCTCTTTTATACCATCGTCCGATAGAGTCCTGGTACAACACGTTAGGAATAGAATCCGTATCGGTCTCTATTTGGATGGTGCTTTCCTTAACAACCTATTCCGTTTCCAAATATCTTCAATCTGTATCCTGGTCGTATCTTGTTGATCTTGGACTGCCGATTTTGACCCTATCTGCCAATTTTTGGTGCAAACAGTTGCGTTGAAATTGAGAAAGTTATGAGAAAAAATAACTTAGATGCCCCCATTTAATTGTCTTGAAAGATGAAATATATACTTTGTGTGAGTGGTAATGAATAAATGCATATGGTTGAATGAGAATAGATAGAGGTATAAAAGGAAATACCTCATTAAACCTACATGCAAACCTTATATTTGTGAACAAGACCATTCAAAAAATAATCCTTATAAAGATAAACGGAGAGATTACTTCCCTTCGTTCTTTGTGATCTCTTTGCCTCTCTTTTAACACTCTTATCTGCAGTTAATAGCAGCCTAATTACTTCACCAGTTAATCCCAATTCCCAATCGCAAGTCCCAATAGCACAATAACATAGGGGTGATTGTGTTCCAAGGCTTTCCGGTGCTGACCATCGCTGCCATGCCCGCCACCTGCGCTGCCAGCCTTCCACGATGCGGCCAAGTGAGGCGGTGTGCGGTGGCCAGCCGAGCAGCGCGCGGTGCCATGCTCGGGGTGTGCAAGCGGGCAGGGCTGAGCATGGACATGGACTGCGGCGCGGACGAGCAAAGCGGCACCGAGGCTGAGTGAGGCGAGGTCATCACCATGCCCAAAGGCAAGGAGAGGACCACCATGCAGGGTTCACAAAACCGCGAAAAACCGTTCGGTTTTAGCGGTTTTCGACCTTATCATCCCGGCTCGAGATTCAAAATCGTTCGATAAACCGATCTAATTTAAAAAATGAAAAAAATATTTTTTGAAAACCGCTCGAAAATTGTTGAAAAACCGCGGTTTTCGCAAAAAAACCACTCGAAAAACCGTTTTTCACGAACATTCAATTAGTCGGCTGGTTTTTCCCGAAAAACCGAGGTTTTTTATTAAAACCAAACGGTTTTTTATTTTTTCGAAAAAAATTTCAATTTTTTGTATTTCTTAACCTTCGGTTTCTGACGATTTTCAAGCGATTTTTGCAGTTCTCACGGTTTCAGTTTGTGCGGTTTTTCACGGTTTCGGTTTTGTGAACCCTGCCACCATGGTAGATCCAAAGGTTAGTTGTCAGTATTATGAGTAATTAACACACCTTATCTATTATATATTAAAAGCTCACGAGAATTACTGAGAAAAAAAAGAAATAGGTTAGAAATTCTCATAAAAAATAAAATATCTGGCCATTAATCTGGTGGACCCTAATTAGAACCGCCATTAGTTCTTTCTAACAAAAAATATGAACATTACAGAAATTCTGAAAAATAAAGCAAAACATCTAGCTATTAATCTGGCGGACCCCAATTACAACCGTCGTTAGATCTTTATAACAAAAAAATAAGAGCATTATAGAAATTATAAAAAAGCAAAATATCTGGCCTTAATTTGGTGGACCATAACTAAGTTGAACTATAAGAGCCATTGGATATTATTATTTAAAGAAAAAATATATAATCATCCATCTAGCGGGACCGAGTTATAACGACTTAGATTAAAAGAAAGAGTCCATACCAACTACAATAAAAAAAAGTGGATCGGGGCAATTAGATAGCAAATTTACTCAAGATTAACTACATTTTCCTCCCGTGGTGAAACATGGCATGCTCATATGATGGAGGCCATGGCTTGTCGTAAGGGCATTTCGTTGGCAATCAAGCAAGAAGTCCAGCGGCTGATCATTGAAACAGATGGGCAGACTTTGGTTGAGATGTCGAAGAACCCGGCTGGTCTTAGAACCAAGGTTTTGCCCATCCTGATGGATATAAGCAGACTTTGTTAAAGCTCGTGACTAGCGTTGATCGCAATGGCTGAACGAGCTGCTGGTTGCACTTGTTCACCTCTAGCTTTTTGTCTTCTTTCCCACTATATATACCAGGTTGCCACACCAAACGTTTCCTGCAGGCCGAGCTGGCCAAGAACATGAGAGAAGAGACCTCACGGTTGATCACATGCTCCAAAATCCATGGCCCAGCTCCATCAACCTGCAGGGCTTCTGTGATAAAATGCTCAAGACCCAGGCTCCGCCATACCTCATTAGCTCGCAGACAAAAAAAACAAGGCATGCCTAATATCTACAGCTCCCTCTTCGCATACCAGGCACGGCACAGTACCAAGCAACGCCGGCCATAGGAAACTTTTCACCTTGCTTGGAACCTTCAGTTTTCCACACTTGCTCCTAAACCTTGGGAACATCAATTCTACTTGCTCCAAACTGATACTCCCACTCCGAATGGTAGACAGATCTAACATAGAAAATCAATCTATCTAATTATCTAAAAATAACTGGTAATATTCAAGATACCTCTTTCGTTTTAAGGGCAAGAAAACCCCACAACAATCCTAAATTCAAGAAATTCTTACATTAAACAGAAGAAAAAGAGAAGGATCTCCACCGCTAATTTTGGTGGGGCCAAATTATAACAGTGCAGATTAATCGTATATAACAAATATAATTGCATTTCAATCATTGGAAGTAGAGTTGTATATCAAAGAAAGGATCTCAGGATCTCCACCACTTATTTTGGTGCAGCCAGATTATAACAGTGCAGATTAAAAATATACAAATAGAGTTATATAACAAATATAATTGTATTTTAATCATTGAAAGTAGAGTTGTATATCAAAGATAATTGTATCATAATATATAGAAGCGCAGTTACGCAGATAAGTCTGCTAGTTCCTCAAAAGGGTAAAAACAACTCTGTTACGGTACACTAGATTCAATATAAAGGTAAAAAACTCTTTTACGATACACTAAATTCAATATAAACTATTTATTCTTTTCGATCCAATGATCGTATTAATTAGAATTTATTTATACTTTCTCTGGTAGAAGAGTAGAGAAATATTTTCTTAACAAATCAACTGTACAATCTAATTTGTACTGTTCACTGTATACTATCAATATAATACATAAAATTCCTATTAAAAAAATCGACGTCAATACACCTGCTCTAGTGCCCTGTACTACTCTCACCGTAACCTTTGGGATTCCTCAAAATTTCGATAAGATGGCGCCAAGTACATTTATGAAGTCCACTCACTGCAGGATGACGTTGAACCTCGAGGTGCCTGCATGGTGGACACCACCGTAGCCATCGATGTAACTGACAGAGTGACAGGCATGGCCGCGATTGTTCGACGGCTCCGTATCCAGCTTATCCTTCTCCAGCTCATCATCCAGGTGTGACTGACACCGCATCATCCGTGACGCAGCCAGACAGATCGATCGATCTGCTTCCATTTTTATATGTTCATTGCCTGCCCAATTTGACCCTCCGATGGTCAGCAAATACGGAGAGTTCATACTCAATCTCGTTGGACCTGTAGAACTCCGGCGATCAACAGCGCATCTCCTCCTCCAATCTCGTCGGAAAATTCTGCGCTCCCTCCATTGCCGAAGCTGAATTCAGGTGGACACCAACAGCGGCAGCATGCACGTAGTGATGCTGCCATGGCTGGCCTTCGGCCACATCCTCCCCTTCGCGGAGTTCGCCAAGCGCGTAGCTCGGCAGGGACACCGGGTCACCCTCCTCTCCACGCCAAGGAACACCCTCCGCCTCATCGACATCCCTCCGAACCTGGCCTGCCTCATCCGTGTCGTGGACGTCCCACTGCCGCGCGTCGAGCGCCTGCCGGAGCACGCCGAGGCGACCATCGACCTCCCATCTGACGACCTCCGCCCGTACATGCGCCGGGCCTACGACGACGCCTTCAACCGCGAGCTGTCGCGGCTGCTGCAGGAACCGGGGCCGTCGAGGCCGGACTGGGTCCTCTTCGACTACGCCGCGTACTGGGCACCCGCGACCGCGGCGAGGCACGGCGTGCCGTGCGCGTTCCTCAGCCTGTTCGGCGCCGCGGCGCTCAGCTTCTTCGGCCCCGCGGAGGCGTTCATGGGTCGTGGGAGGTACGCCAAGATGGAGCCTGGGCACCTCACCGCCGTCCCCGACTACGTCCCCTTCCCGACCACCGTCGCGTACCGCGGTTATGAGGCGCGCGAGTTGTTCGAGCCGGGCTTGATCCCGGACGACTCCGGCGTGTCGGAGGGCTACCGGTTCGGCAAGTCCATCGAAGGTTGCCAGCTCGTGGGCATCAGGACCAGTAGGGAGTTCGAACCGGAGTGGCTACAGCTGCTCGGCGAGCTCTACCAGAAGCCGGTGATACCCGTAGGGCTGTTCCCTCCGCCGCCGCCACAAGACGTCGCCAGCCACGAGGAGAAAATACGTTGGCTGGACAGACAATCACCAAACTCCGTCCTGTACGCGGCCTTCGGCAGCGAGGTGAAGCTGAAAAGCGCACAGCTGCAACGAATCGCACTCGGCCTGGAGGCGTCCGGGCTGCCGTTCATCTGGGCATTCAAGCCGCCAGCGGACGCCGACTCCGGCGACGGCACGGACGGGTTGCCAGAAGGCTTCGAGGAGCGGGTCAACGGCCGCGGAGTCGTCTGCCGCGGCTGGGTGCCTCAGGTCAGGTTTCTCGCCCATGGATCGGTCGGGGGGTTCTTGACGCACGCCGGCTGGAACTCCATCACCGAGGGCCTCGCGCACGGCGTCAGGCTGGTGCTGCTGCCCCTGATTTTCGAGCAGGGCCTGAATGCCAGGCACCTGGTGGACAAGAAGATTGGTGTCGAGGTGCCGCGGGACGAACAGGACGGCTCGTTCGCGGCCACAGACATCGCGGCCGCTCTGAGGAGGATCATGGTGGAGGACGAAGGCGAAGAGTTCGGGGTTAAGGTCCAGGAGGTCGCCAAAGTGTTTGGAAACGAGGAGGTGAATGATCAGTGCGTGCGAGATTTTCTCAGGTGCTTGTTGCAGTACAACAGGCAGCAGTAGTACCATTCTCGGATTCTGAACTCATGTTATTCAGAAAAGAACGAAAGAAAGAGAAATTGTGCGGTGCCATTTCAGGTGCGATGTAATAGTAGCAAATTTATGATTCCAAGCCAAATAAAGACATGAAAATGCAATGTGCAAATGTCACATACAGGTCGAAGCATCTTTCGGTTTCCATGAGTGCGATGTAATAGTAGCAAATTTATGATTCCAAGCCAAATAAAGACATGAAAATGCAATGTGTAAATGTCACGCACAGATTAGGTGGAAGCATCTTTCGGTTTCCATGAAAAGGCACCCACTGTTTGAGATGTCCTAAAATGTGCTTGTCATCACAGTCCAATAAACCATGATGTTCCATTGACAAGCAACCAACATGATTTTGTGTTCAGCTATCATCAGACCGACGATGTTCAGCTATTATCAAACCGACGACCCATGGCCAATGTAGAGTAAAAAAATTATCGCACTCCACGCCAACACGGGCAGAATATACGACAACTGAGCCTTTGTCCCAGTCAAGTTGAGGTAAGTTAGTAATGAAACCCAATCAAAGTCATAAGACTTTTAAACATTTGATCTTAGATCATGGTATCGATATGTGAATCGCTAACTTTTATGTACTCCTATCCAACACTAACTCTTTGGATATATTTCAATCCATCAAATCTCTTTCAACAGCTTCTTCCCACTACAATCTTGGGTCTTCTTATGTTTTTGAGATAGCTTAAAATTCTACCATGCATCGGTGCCTCGGGGGGCATCCGTTGGAGATATCCAAACTATCTTAAATAATGTTGGGCAAGTTTTTTTTCAATTGGTGCTATCTCAACCCTATCACGAATATCATCATTATGGATTCGATCTCGTCTTGTATGACCACAGATCCACCGCAGCATCCATATTTCTGCTACACTCATATTCTATACATGTTGTATTTTGTCGTCCAATATTCTACTCCATACAACATCACAGATCTGATCGCCGTCGTATAGAACTTACCTTTTAATTTTTAGAGTCTTTTCTATCACATAGAACACCAGATGCTTGGCTTTATTTCACCCCCTCGTATCTTGTGGCTCACATCTTCATCAATCGAGTGTTTGGATGAGGAGGATTTTTCGAGAATTATCAGGATTTAATGTCGAAGGACCGGAAATGACGATCAGAGGGGGTTGAATGATCACATAACAATTTTTCCTCCAAAGAATCTAAGCAAAATCTCCTAAGACCTTAGAAGAGTGGAAAAAGAAAATCTCTCAAAAAATCAGCTCCGGGACGGAACTACCGCGCTATAGAGGCCGGTAGTACTGGGATAAACAGTAATCCGATATTGTTGGGTTACTATAGCGGTAATGCCAATTAATAGTAAGAACAATCAAAATGAACAGTAAATCAGTACGATTTTAAAAACGAAAATCGGTGTATCTTTTGATCTACTAATCGAAAACCCGCGAAACTTTGTATGCACCTTCCTATGGGTGTCAGAAACCTATTCCAACCTTCAATCGTAAGGATTGACATAAAGTTCTAACTTTTTTGAATTTATCAAAGGTTGCACCAAAACCGAGTCAAAAACAAAAACTTTGCCTTGAGCTTACTCGTAGGGATTTGATGATTAAGATAAAACTAGTTGGTCTCCCACATATCACAGCAAGCAAAAACCCCAAAGAGATTGCTCCCAAAAGACCAAGATTAAGATCTACTTCAAAAACTTCCTTCTCAACTCAAAAACCGGTTTCTTGAAGAAACTTGGATAATCAAGAAGAGGTTTGCCTAGATAATTGAGAGATGATTTATAGAGGATACATTCATCAATCGTTCATCCTTGGCAGCACAGGATCAAGCAAGAAAGAAACCACAAGAAAAGATCAAGAGTGATGCAAGAAAATCAAAACTTGAGGCAAAAACTTGAGCATAAATTTGATCTTTATTTCAAAGTAAGATGGATGATTACAAAGCCTCTCACATGCAGACAAAGCTCCCATCACACACCCATATAAGAACACAAAATCTTGTGAAAGCCCTAATATAGAGTCTTAGAACTTTAAGACTTGAAGCATAACCTTCCACTACATCTCCTTATATAGTGGAAGCAACTCTAATCCTAGATCTGGACACACAAGTGGATACCATTAACTCTTATAGGCTAACCCAAAACCCAACACTTTTAACGGGTTTTCCACTCACACAAGCACGCTTCTCAAAGCGGCCAACATATAGACATCAAATCAGCTCCGTGAGCCCGAATTTACGTCCAACTCTACTTTGGCATGATCTAAACCACTTAGGCCACCCCCGCGGTTTTTCAACCTGTTTTGACCGTCGATATTGGATAAATTACCAATTTACCCCAATGATCAGTCTTCCTTTTCCTTTAAACATCGCCATGCTTCGCGCTTTCTACGTGGCCCCAATGACCTGCGGCTAAGCCTCTCACGCGTCTGGACTCCCCCGAACCGTCCTCACTTGCAAGTAGGCCGAAGTCACTTGACCGCCACGTGTCCTTTTCCGCTTCACCATAGCGTTATCGGCTTTCTTGACCGTTCTGAACCCCAACTCCTCGCTGAGCCTAGTTTCAGTCCATTCTGTTGCCCACCATGTCCATTACCAGTGCATCACACTCCGATTTATTGTCTTCCCGACTTGCAACCACTTTTCATCCTCAGTCATCTTTCGGCATCTCTTGACTGTTCTGAACCTCAGCTCTCCTAGCCTAGTCCCGGTCTCACCTTCGCCTCACTATGACCTAGCCCTAAAGTCCTGCAACCAGACAGACAAGAAACACATCACACAACATTGTTCAAAATAATATGCATTAATCAACAATTAATGCAAACATTAAGCTCAAGTCGCAGTAAAGTCGGCACTACCGCCCATCTGGGAGCAGTAGTACCGCGCGGTACTACCGCTCCCAAGTAGCCGGTAGTGTCGTCGCCTCTAAAATTCTCCGAGAGACTCTCTCTGAAAAATAACTACCGCATCTTTAGGCCGATTGTGCTGCTCCCCTAGCACTACCGCTCCTAGATGGCTGGTAGTACCGCTTGCCCTGAAAACACCCGAGAGACTCATCTGGAAAAAGACTACCGCGTCCACGGTCAGTAGCTGCGATAGGCCGGCACTACCACCTATCGCAGGTCAGTAGTGCCGCCCTGACCTGACAGCACCTCAAATTGCTTCAAATTCGAAATGAAATTCAAAACAAACTCAAATTTGAGCACTACACACTCAAACACTGTCAATAACTCATCACAAACTTAGATAGACCTTCACATGGTCTTTCAAATGTAGTGCAGAGCAATTCACCGTGGAAATTCACCTCATCAAAACAGGGCCTATGTAGAGCAATTCACCATGGAAGCCCCAGCAGAGTCCTTGTACTGTTCACGAACAAATCTCGGGATTTCATCGTCCCAGGAAGGTGCCCTATGACCGTCGCAAAGGAGAACTGCACCGCAGCATCCTTCTTTCCCAGTGACACCATCGGCAATTCAATAGCTTACAGTCTTTTGCCCCCTGCATCAACAGCTTTATGTTCTTAGCGACTATCATCGTATGCCTCTGTGCGAATTACCCTTGCTTGAGCCCCTGCAAACGAGAAATTTACGAGGATCAGCGCAGCATTTAACAAATAGATTAGTCAGCTGAGAAATCACATAAGAGCTAGCTGTTGGATATAAGTGGAAGTTCCATAACAAAAATAGAAGTTAAGGATGACTTACATTAACATCAGTGATATCACCGGCGTAAAAAATATTACTTTGGCCTTTCAGTCTGAGATTTGCATCAACCATCAATCTTCCATCACTATCCAAGTAATCTCTCATCTCAGAATCTCTAATCCAGGACGAACTCAGTGGACTGTCGAGCCAAGAGAAGTAGCAATCGGCTGTTATCTCTACCCCAGATGAAGTTCTGTAGAGCATGACTCTAGATCGACCGACTGATCCAAAAGAACTTCGACATTCTTCGATCTCAGGCAACGCAGTGCCTTGCCGCCAGCTTTTTAGCCAATAGATTCTAACAATCTTGGTCTGTCATGAACCAAAGTCACCTTCTTGTCTGGATAATTCACAGCTCAGCAGCTAGTTCAACACTGGACGGCCCACCCCCAATAATAACAAATAGACCCAGAATGTTTTATCTTCATGTTATCTGGAAATGTAAATGAGATCACATACACAAGAGCTAGCAATATCATTTGCGTCGATCACAAAAAAAATCATTTGCAAAGAACCAGTCATATCCGGCAAGCATTCCCTATGTCAAATGTACACTGGCAGCGGTGCATTTAAAAAGAGTATAGAATAACACACAATTTCGGATTGCATATAGCTAAGCCCTGAAGCATGAAATTTGTTCGACATATGTGGTCCTGAGCTATTGCACGAGTGCATTTGAAAATACGAGGAATTGATAGTGATTTTTAGAAACATGCTTGTTGGTGCAAATGAATCAAAAGGTAAGGGTGGTTATGTAAACAGATTCAGTTCTGGCAAAGAAGTTCTAAATAAATTCAGTTTTCTGATGAGTAAATTCTACATGTTATAATTTTGTCGGGTTGTCCAAGACAACTTTCACGTGCATACAAATTATAGACAGGTGGATAGACAAAAGAAACTTATGAAAACAAATAACCAATTTGAGGAAAGTGTAGCTTGCCTTCCTGAAGCTGTTCTAGTCTGTCTCTTTTTTCGAGGACACTGATTCGCGTGACCTGTGGCAATGACAAGGTAAGTGTATTCCTCCAAACAACCCTCTGCTGTCATCACGGCCTCCTCACTTACATCAGCAGTAGAGGCTGTAATGACTTGACCGCTCACTAAGTAATCAGTGTGGTTATTAATGACTTCTCAGCAACAGATGGCTCCAGCTTTGATCTCAAATTAGTCCATGGAATTTCGAAGTACTCCTTCCTAAAATCAAGCAAATGAAAGATGTATAAGTACTTTTGAGTTAAGGTAAAGAGAGTAAAATTTGGGGTTATGCTAGCATTGTCTTCTTCAAATATGTCAAATAAGATGATGCCATATGTGCTGACTAAAATTACTCAAAAAAACTATTCTATTCACAACTCTGTAAAGCCAGCAATTAAACAAAGTTTGCTCAGAGAGGAACATCACTGAGTTCAGGTAGGAGTGTGCATGTTGGGGGTGGGGTGGCAAATTCTGATGTGCTCAATTCATTTTATTCTGAATTCCTCATAACTACTTTTCTATACAGTGTGAGTATCCAAGCGACGAATATTCACAGGCGAATCATAAGGTTCATTTTACCATCAATATAGGAGTGGAATATAATGAAGATCTACATCCAGTATGTGAAGTGCTTCGCAATGAACTCACGTCAAGTAAAAAAAAAGGAAAAATCCATAAACACCCCTGTAAGTCATCTTCTTTCAATTTGCTCCCATATCTAATTATCGTTTACTTTGTCCCCATAAGTTAAGTTGGCATGCAAATAACCCATAGCCACATGTTTGCACCTTTTTGAAGGTTTTTGTTATCTTCAACACTTGTTTTAGTGGTGCCGATACTTATTTCAACGATGCTAATATTTATTTCAATTATTTTGGTGATTTTGGTACTTGTAATGCACCATTTTATTATTAATATTTCAGTGCTAAAATCATGTACTATAAATACCGAAATCACTCAAATCATTGATACAAGTATTGATATCACCTGCATAATTACTATAACTATTGAAACGAGTGCCAAAGATAATTAAACCACGAGAAAATAGTGCAAACGTGTGACTAGGGAGCATTTGCATGCCAACTTAACTTATGAGGAGCAAAGTAAACAAAAATAGATATGAGGGGCAAATTTAAAAGGCAGGTGACTTCTGAGGGTTTTTTATGGATTTTTTATAGGAAAAAAAAATCAAATGTTCAGGACTTAGAATCGCAAACCGAAGCACATACAGATCACATTTTCCCTACATGGTCAAATCCTAAATGTTGAGATTTAGATATATTTTGATAAGAATCTGCCTAGCTGATCCCAGCAAACCAATTCTTATTTAACAAGTGAAAAGATCATCCAATGACTCCATAAGACTACGTCATACCCTCGTGCAATCTAGCAGGAATCATAGTTTGGCAGAACTAATGTAAGCGAGTTATCTGGTATCTGGTATTAATGAATGGAGAATTTGGAAGATCCGCGGATAAGCCATCAGCAATGCTCACGATCCCATCAAGAATGACACTCTTTTGGCACGAACACATCAACAATGCATCGGCTTCCCAGTTTCTAGCGGCAGGTTTGGGGATAGATTTTGGAGGTGGCACCGGCAAATCCAAAATCAGACACAAACAGGCGTATACAACTAAAAGAAAGGAGCTATATTTATACAGAACGGCGGGATGGGATGCTTGGACGCGTACGGGTCGATAAGGACGACTTCGGCGTGGTTTTGAAGGGAATTGGCCAGGAGAGCGCCAGAGACGCCGCGGCCGGCGAACCGGGCGAGGACGACGAGGAGGAGGCGGTGCGTCGTGGCAGCGGTGGCTCCGGGTGGTGGAGGGCGTTGCCTGGGACGGGCAGTCGGGGTCGCCATTCTTAGGAATACTGGGGGTATTGCTGCGTGCCAACTGTTAGCATATTTGGCCTCTTTTTTTTCAAAAATAGTTTTTTTAAAAAATTTATAAAAATAACCCTCTCTACTCTACAATACCACGGGATTGCTACAATGTCATTATATTATGGCGCGGGATTTTTTTTTAAATTTGAATTGCCGCGAAATGAGGGCGTGGGAAATTGGCTGCGCCAAATCCACCAGCGTTAGTGCAAGGGGCGCGGGAAATATAATTTTCGTGGAACAGTGGTGTGGGATTAGATTTTTCACGACTGGAGTGGTCCGATAAATTCCACGCTCTCTTTTCACAGATCGAGATCATTCTAAACAAATATTTCACGGAAGCTAATTCAAATTTTTTAAAAAGTACTGGAACAGTGAACATTCCGCGGCGCGCGCGCCCCCCGCATCTGCGGAAACCGTCCCGCCGAGCGAAGCGGAGTCCACGGATCGCTCCCACTCTTCCCTGTACCACGGAACGGTTCACGGAGTACACGATGATGTGAACACGACACGCGAATCGATCCGCGCAGGCGAACGTTCTTGTCCGGTGTCTCCGGTGCGGGAGTGGTCGTCATCATCGTCAAGCTAGCCGACGGCTAAGACGATGTTACGCACGCCTACGCACATGTTGTATGAATCTGTCACATCGCGCGATGCGACAGTTGGTACACGCTAGATGAAGAACTCAGGTGATGACAAATTCGTGGAACGTACAAGTTAGACGAACTGATGCTACAGTATATCTACATTGTTGGTATCTTTGTTGTTGGTTGCTACTCAAAATTATACTAGTAGTATATGTTAGAAATTGGCTCATTGGGTGGCCCATTTCCTTTAATTCCAAAGCATGCATGGTTTAGTACCATATTGCCTAGCCAAGTGGAGGAAAGGCAATTTAAAGGTGGAGTCTTGCCACCTCTTGATTAATTACACTTGGCATGAGAATGGCATAGGGTGGACAATGGCTAAACACACACGCACGACGCGCAGCAAGATTCGCGTATTTTCGCGTGAAAATTCGCGTGACTTGTGACTTGCAACGCGCACCGCGCGTGGTCGTAATGTGTATCCCGACACTTTGAATTCACCTTTTTGTTTTATCAATCTGCATTTATCTCTCCATTCAATCTGTTTAAATGCGATTTAAACATATATTTGAATTCGTGTCATTATGCGATCGATTACTAGTGAGTTAATTGACATTATTTGTCGCCATTAGTAATCGCGCATTTCTCGACATCATGAGGTCGATTTCTTGTGCGAGTGTATATAAACTCGAGACGCCCGGGACGTAGATCTGAAATTTCTCCTCCATTCTTCCTCCCCATCTCGGATCTTTGTACTATTGTGTTGAGTGTCGAACCTCGCCGCCTTCCTCCTCGGCGCACCGTGAAGGAGGGTGAGCGGTATCTCGAACCGCTGCCGCAGAGTTCACCGCACGGGCGGCAATAAGGTTTCGGGCAGCAGCATCGGCGCGACCGCTCGCTTCTTCCTCGACGTCGACTACTTCCACGTCCGCTTCACGCTTCCTTTTCTTCAACAAGCCCAACAAAGAAGTAATTCGTGTGATACATCAACTACGTTAATATTCAATTCTTGAGCTTTTTCTCGAGTACAATGTGTTACCGTTGTTTTATGCATCTCTAGTCTTGTGTTACTTTTGCCTCAATATAAAATCGGAATAAAAACATTGCACAAACTTCCAACATTCCGAAACCTTATTGCGAATATTTTTGTGAATCAAGAATGGTCGATGCTTGGATGCAATGAAACTCGAGAGGTTTTCGGTGTCAATTTCAGTAGATGGCGGACAAGAGCCAAGTTTTGGCTCATGTCATTGAAATTTGTGGTGGGTGATCCACCCACAGATCCATTTACGATTGACCGAACACTGCAGTTTGACGGTCACGAACAACACCGCACTAGGTCGCTTTCGACTATTTTGGCAGATCGGCTCTATGATGTGTATATGAACTACACATCCGCCATCGAGTTGTGGGATGCACTTGACCGTAAATATGCCGGTCAAGTGGTCGCTGGTTGTATGTGTGAGCAATTTTTGATTTTAGCATGGATGATGCTAAGTCGATTGTTGCACAAGCACACGAACTCCAACTACTAGTTGGCGAGATTGCGATTTGGGTTGTGCATTGCCTCCTAAGTTTGTGGTCGGGCATTGTTGCCAAACTTCCTCAACTTGGAGGATTTTGCCACTAGCTTAAAGCACAAAAGGAAGAGATTTCATTGAGGATCTCATTGCAGCCCTTGATGTGGAAGAAAAGCGAGAGCAAAAGATGCACCAAGCACCTCTAATCGTAACAATGCCAATGTCGTTGAGAAGAAATCATATGGCAAGAACTTCAAAGGCCATAAACCGAACAAGACAACTAGCTTTAAAAAGAAGAAAATTGAGAAAAGGGACATCAAGAACATCACTGTTTTGTGTGCGGAAAGGATGGTCATATGGCAAAAGACCTGTCGCTATCGCAAAAATAGGACAAATGAACCGGCAAGAAAAATACCAACGTGACCATAGCGAGGCCTCGACTTCGTGGAGGGTATGGTAATTCTCCTGTTGTCTTTTCAAGATGTCAATCCACCGATTGGTGGGTTGATACCGTGCTAATGTTCACGTGTGTTCGATGTTTCCTTATTTTCTTCTTACCAGCAATAGGGGCTTCTCCGTCCTAATGGGGAACGGTCGCATGCTTCATTCTTGGTGTTGGCACGGTGGATCCGAGGCTTACTTCAGGAAGATTGTCCACTTGAAGAACGTAAAAGATGCGCCAACAATAAAAAAGAACCTCATTAGCGGTTCTCTCCTATGCAGAGATGGTTATAAGCTAGTATTTGAATCAAATAAAGTTGTAATATCAAAGTATGAGAACTTTGTTGGTAAAGGCTATGAGAGTGGAGGCTTGTTCCGCCAAGATTTTAGAGTCTTGTTATAATATGAATATTACAACTAGTTTGAATAAATGTGAGGCCAATATTTGGCATTCTCGTTTCTGTCATATTGGTTTTGATAGCATTGCTCGAATGTCCAAATTACAATTAATTCCAAGATGTGATATTGTCAAAGGATCAAAGTGCCATTCTTGTGTGCAAGCAAAGTAACCTAGAAAACCCTTTAAAGGATTAGAGGAAGAAAAGAACTTGGCACCACTAGATCTTGTCCATTCTGACCTGTGTGAGATGAATGGATTGTTGACAAAAGGAGGCAAAAGATATTTTCTAACTTTTATAGATGATGCAACACGTTATTGTTATGTGTATTTGTTGAAAACAAAGGATGAAGCTTTAAACTACTTCAAAATTTATAAGGTCGAGGTTGAGAACCAACTAGAAAAGAAAATTAAACGACTAAGGTCCGATCGTGGAGGAGAGTATATCTCTCATGAATTCTCCAGCCTGCATTCGAGCATGGTATAATCCATGAAGTTACACCACCATATTCTCCCCAATCAAATGGGGTAGTCGAGAGGAAAACCAACACTAACAGACTTGGTGAATGCCATGTTGGAGAGTGCCAGTATGCCTAAAATGTGGTGGGGAAGCTATATTAACAAAGAATTTTGTCCTAAACAGAGTAATCACTAAAAGGCGTGAGATTACTCCAGATGAGGATGGAAGGAGAAAACCCAATGTTAATTTTCTGCGAACTTGGGGTGTTTGGCAAAGGTCAATATACCATTGCGTAAAAGAGAAAGCTTGGACCTAAAAATCGATTGTATTTTTCTAGGATATGCACATAACAAAGACGGCCTATAGATTTTTAGTAGTAAAATCGAAACTCCCGAGATTATTGCTAACACAATAATGGAGTCCAGAGATGCTTCATTTTTTGAGGATATTTATCCTATGAGAGCAGGTAGTACTTCACAAACTGAGAATAATCAAACTGATAATAATAATAATAATGTTGAACCTACCACTATTTCTGAATCAATAAGTGATACACTACCAGTAGAAGATATTTCTGAGGAGGATAACAATTTAGTCACAGAGGCTCCTCGTAGGAGCAAGAGACAAAGGTTGAGAAAACCTTTGGTGACGACTTTATTGTATACCTCGTGGATGATGTGCCAAAATCTCTTTCAGAGGCTTATGCATTACCTGATGCTTTGAGTATTGGAAAGAGGCGGTCCGTAGCGAGATGGATTCCATCATGGCTAACGGGACTTGGAAGATCACTGATCTTCCTAGTGGGTGCAAACCTGTTGGATGCAAGTGGATCTTCAAAAAGAAGATGAGGCCTGATGGTACTGTTGATAAGTACAAGGCAAGACTTGTGGCCAAGGGTTATACCCAGAAAAAAGGAGAGGATTATTTTGATACTTATTCTCCTGTTGCCAGATTAACCACCATTAGAGTGCTCATAGCATTAGCTGCTTCCCATGGTCTACACGTCCATCAAATGGATGTAAAGACAGCTTTCCTTAATGGAGAGTTGGAGGAAGAAATCTATATGGAGCAACCAGACGGTTATGTGATTCTTGGACAGAAAATAAAGTGTGCAAATTATTAAAATCCTTGTATGGCCTAAAGCGGGCTCCTAAGCAATGGCACGAAAAGTTTGATAAAACTTTGACAAGCTCACTGGTTTTTTGTTAATGAGGCGATAAGTGTGTATACTATCGTTATGGTGGGGTCAATGTGTTATTTTGTGTTTGTATGTTGATGACATACTGATATTTGGGACAAACACTGCTGTAATTAACGAGGTCAAAACTTTCTTATCTCGATGCTTTGATATGAAAGACTTGGGAGAGGCAGATGTTATTCTGAATATTAAATTGATCAAGAATGAGGATGGGATCATTTTGCACCAATCCCATTATGCTGAGAAAATTTTGAGTCAATTCGGGTTTGAGAATTGCAAAATCTCCCCAACACCTTATGATCCAAGTGTTAAGCTTCGGAAAAATCAAGGGTTAGGAAAAGATCAATTGAGATATTCACAAATTATTGGGTCCCTTATGTATCTAGCTGGTGCCACAAGACCTGATATCTCATTTGTCGTGAGCAAATTAAGCGGTTTACATCTAACCCGTGAGATGATCATTGGGAGGCACTTGAAAGGGTGTTGCGCTACTTGAGAGGCACAACATCTTATGGAATACACTATACTTGGGTATCCATCATTTTAGAAGGATATAGTGATTCCAATTGGATCTCCGATGCGGATGAGATCAAAGCTACAAGTGGTTATGTTTTTACTTTAGTCGGTGTCATAGCGGTTTCATGGAGGTCTTGCAAATGCACCATATTGACGAGGTCAACCATGGAAGCTGAACTCGTAGCACTAGACACGACCCACGTTGAGGCCGAATGGCTTAGAGAGCTCTTGTTGGACTTGCCATTGGTTGAGAAACCAATACCGCGATCTTAATGTCTGCGATAACCAAGCAAGTGTTGACTAAGGTTATGAGTACTAAGGATAACATGAAGTCCTCCGGACATGTGAAGCGAGGCTTAAAAGCGCCGTAAAATTGAGAAACTCGGAGTTATTCTGTGAATTATATTCGCATCGAGAAAATCTCGCGATCCTTTTACAAAAGGACTTACAAGGAAAGCGATTTCCATTGCATCTATGGACATGGGCATGAGGCTGCTTGAGTTACACCACAACGGTAACCCATATCTTCCTGATCGGAGATCCGTGAATTAGGTAATGGGAAAAACAAGTTGATGTTGTAACAAGAGAGTACATATTATTGAATTGTACCCGTGTCCTAATAGACAAAGTACTCTTGATCAGACGGAAGGTTGGCTTAAAGCCTTAATGTATTCTAGTGTTTAAAAATAAAGGTATTGGCCTACAGGATACCTATAATGAATACACCTACTTGAGCCCAAGCTGAGGTCGCGGTTCACGAGAATTGGGCATTCTCTAGAAAGCTCATGAGCGGATAAGGGAGCATGACCATATAACGCTCCGCTTAGGCGTGGTTTATTGGCGACCTAGTATCGGTTGTGATTTTTAAGTGAAGTCGATCACGAAAAGTGTGAATTCAAGGCATAGTCCATTCATCACCGTGAGAGGATGAACCTTGCTAATCTAGGTGCAAGTTCAACCGTGCACGGACTTACACCAAAAGATGGTATATTAACAATACATCAAGATAGCAATCTTTGTTATCTTTTCTCGCTGTTTGCTTTGGAATTGGTGGGGATTGTTAGAAATTGGCTCATTGGGTGGCCCATTTCCTTTAATTCCAAAGCATGCATGGTTTAGTACCATATTGCCTAGCCAAGTGGAGGAAAGTCAATTTAAAAGGTGGAGTCCTTGCCACCTCTTGATTAATTACACTTGGCATGAGAATGGCATAGGGTGGGCGGTGGCTAAACACACACGCACGCGCTTGGCGCGATTCGCGTATTTTCGGCGTGAAAATTCGCGTGACTTGTGACTTGCAACGAAGCGCGCTACCGTGTCGTAATGTGTATCCCGACACTTTGAATTCACCTTTTTGTTTTATCAATCTCGCATTTATCTCTCCATTCAATCTGCTTAAATGCGATTTAAACATATATTTGAATTCGTGTCATTATGCGATCGATTATTAGTGAGTTAATTGACATTATTTGTCGATTATTAGTAATCGCCGCATTTAACCGACATCATGAGGTCGATTTCTTGCGAGTGTATATAAACTCACGAGACGCGTCCGGGACAGATACTAATTTCTCCTCCATTCTTCCTCCCCATCTCGGATTGTTGTACTATTGTGTTGAGTCGTCGAACCTCGCCGGCCTTCCTCCTCGGCGTGCACCGTGAAGGAGGGTGAGCGGTATCTCCAACCGTTGCCGCATAGTTCACCGCACGGGCGGCAATAAGGTTTCGGCAACATCGGCGCGACCGCTCGCTTCTTCCTCGACGTCGACTACTTCCACGCCCGCTTCATACTGCTTCCTTTCTTCAACAAGCCCAACAAGAAGTAATTCGTGTGATACATCAACTACGTTAATATTCAATTCTTGAGCTTTTTCTGGAGTACAATGTGTTACCTGTTGTTTTATGCATCTCTAGTCTTGTGTTACTTTTGCCTCAATATAAAATCTGGAATAAAAACATTGCACAAACTTCCAACAGTATATACCTGAACCAGATCCGATCACAGTTTTTTTATCCACTGCCCACTGGTTGTGGTAATGTGGGTTAGCCAATCCGGTACCCGCTAGCTATTTTTTTATACTAAAAGGCACTTGCTCGTTGATCTAGGGAACTTTCTGATCGTACAAAAGCATAGATGCTGCCTAATTGTGTCGTTAGATTGCAACAACTTGAAGAAAATGTAGTTTGCATCAGCCAAACTTTGCATCTATTTAGTACATCCTAATCACAGTAGCATGAGTCGACCATCCGGTGATTCAGCATTGGATGATCTTCCATCAATTTACGTTTTGTTAGAAACAACGAGCATCATCCACAAACACAGAGCGAAAGCACTGACGTTTGTCACTTTTCTAATCCTATAGCAAATTTGGTCTCTTTGCAAATTAAATTGTAAAAATAACTCTATCCTCAACCACAGAAGCAACGAAAGGTGACACATGTCATCTTTCACACTCTTGCACTGTAGAAGGAACTACCATACTCTGAGACTAGGAGCGCGTCAAGTCACTGAAGCTCACAGAGTATGGTAGTTCCTTTCGCGGCGCGGGAGCGTATATATCACCGTCCGACGCTTTCACGGTTAGGATAAAGCTATTTTTACCATTTCATTCGAGGAGTAAGATTTGTAAAAAAAATAATCATTTCACGAAGGGCTGCAGCAGTTACGAAAAAACTGTGTGCTGGCAGTGATTTTTCTCCTTAGCATGCCACAGGTGCGCCGTACGCTAGTGTCAACTACCGGCTGAAACAGCTGCAATTTTTTCCAACAGTCATATTGATTCCAACGGCCATGTTGGATATAATTTAGTGGTGGGTGATAGTCGTGTTGGTGGTACATTATCTAAGTGTGCTATTAATTGTAAATGATGGTAGTATAGCCAACAGCTGTGTCACATATGTCACTCATTCGCACCTTGACAGGTGTGGATTCTTTAAGCATGATAACTCCTTATATATGTCATAGTTCTGTTGGAATACGAACACCCAAAGAGAAATCTTTAATTTTTTTCTAGATTGGCGCTCATTCATGATAGCTATTAGTCATGCATGCATGCCACACCCTTTTTCTATTAATCTGTTGTTTCCCTTCTTTCATATCCATCTAACTTGAATTTTTTCCCTTTCATCTGTTGGCACCGAAACTTTTGATTAAAAAAAAGAGTAATTTGAAAAATAAGTACGTAGGGCTTACATAAACACAGCAGTGCGTGATGCTTAACAATTGAACTGGTGATAACCATGGATGCAAAGAACCAACAACCCTTCAATTTTCACTACATACTTATCCAGAAGTGCTGCAACCTTTTATGATTATTTTATAGAAATAACAATTTAATTGATAGCCAACAAGGCAACAACCATATTGGAAAGGCCAAATTAAATCCCAGAAGTTTCGGTAACTTCCCAGCTTGGCCCATAATGTTGTTCCCTAATTAAGCGCCTCCAAGTACCGCATATATGTGCCCGCAAATCCAATCTTCCACTCGCTGCCTCCTTCGACCTCTCCTTTTCATTCCTATGGAGACCAACGATTGTGAACGGCGATGAGTAGAACTTGGAACAGACGGCGCATGATAGGCCAAATGATTCATGTCGATGTGGTCGAACTTGCTTGGATCAGTTGGTGTACATCACACGGTGGCACGTGCAGCTCCCTCACCGAGTCCATCTCCAAAACATCGAGAACGACAAGAGTTTGCCACACAAACAAGCCGGGGTATTGTACCGGGTATGACATAACATATTCAATAAGTTATGCTTAATTGATTGTCTCCTTTCCTGTCTTCTACTAACTAATAGTTTTTCCCGTTAAAATTTCAATCTATTCGATATGCAGGGCATGGCAATGGCATCAACGACCGTCGTCCCAGCGGTCATGCTGAAGCTAGCGCGACATCTGCAACTACGGACACTCTAGATTGAACATATGAGAATGCAATAGACACTCAAATCTGCCTGAATAGTGGTGTTCTTCCTGTATAAACCTGTGAGTTTAGATAGACATTTCTAGTTATGTATAGAGGTGGGCACTTGGGTCGGTCCGAGGCACGACGTCACGGTCCGGCACGAAGTCCGACCTGGCACGAAGTGGGCCGTGCCGAGCCGGTACGATACTGTAGCACGGGTTGTGCCGGGCCTGAGAATCGGGCACGATGGGCGGCACGGCCCGGCACGATACTGTAGAATAGGCCGTATCGGGCCCGATGACCCAGGACATGAGGAAGAAACCTAGCATGAAGGTCACCGACTCACAGAGCATGACTGTCATGGATGCACCCAGTAGCATGAACACCACCCCTATCGCCGACACCTGAGAGAGACGGATAAAACGGGAGAGAGAGCTGAGAGAGATTGAGAGACGGTGCAAGAAGATGCTCTCTCTCACTCGTCCCTCTCAATCTCTCTCAGCTCTCTCTCTCACACCCGTCTCTCTCAATCTCTCTCGCCTGTCTCGCTCACTCACTTTCTCGCCCATTACCCCCCCTCTCGCCCGTGTTGAGCACATCCCCCTCGCTCTATGTAACTGTTCAAGAATAATAAATTTTAGTTCTTTTTCTCATAATATTTGAATCTATTGCCTCAGCTCCATGCGTTTCCGACTACTTTCCTCTCGTTGCAATAGTGCAAATGGGTCAGACCTGGCCCAGCACGGCACAAAGCAGGTACGAAGCGCAAATGGGCGTGCTCTGGCTCATCAAGGCGAGCCGTCTTCAAGACAATGACCACGGCGGGCCGTCGCGGCCCGGCACGGTTCAGGCACGAAACACGATGGACCCGTGCCGTGCCGGGCCGGCACGACGCCCACCTCTAGTTATGTATGCACTCGCATATGTTGTACTTGATTCCTAAGAAATTACATTAAAGTTTGAAGTTCTATTTTCTATCTAGAAGTAATTCATGGATGTGAATGCTTGGATGTAAATGTGTGAACAAACGTACTAATGCGTACATACTGAATAAGAAATCATACCATATATAGAAATTACAAAAAATAATGCTGATTTTTTAGTTACACGCTAATATGTGATGTTACTGTCTATGACTTCCTTACTAATAGCCGAAAGTACTGTTGTTAAAATAGTGGGGCCCACCGTATTTGAAGCCTAGCAGACTCACTCAATTGCTGACAGTACACTGTTGGAAAAAACTTACACCAACAAGGTTGTCGGTTTTGATGCTCCATACCCGACATAGCAGCGCCGACAGAGAATCTCCGACAGTCAGCTGATTGCTGATAGAGTTCCAAACCGTCGGGAAAACATTGATCTCTTCAGTCCTCACGCAGCACCAGAGGTCAGGCCGGGCATGCATGTCTGCTGCTCTGCTTCACGTCATCGTAAAAAGAGAGAGCCAGTCAGCCAGAGAGGGAATCTTAGATGTACTGGGTTCTTCCACATGAAATTTGGTTGCACGTGACATGCATAATGATCTAGGAGAAATTTTTACTGTAGTGATCCTTTTGAATTTGTTTTTTACAAGAATAGCCTCCGTCGAGAAAGAATTATAAAAATAGCTCTCTTCGTGCCTCCGAAGCTCTGCATACGAGGGTGTCGCGGATACCAAGCGATGCAACACGTGGACGCAGCGACGTAGAGGAGGAACAGCAGTGGGCGAGCTGGTGCAGCGGTCGGTAGGCGCTGCATGCGTATGCAACCGCAGCGCTGCTCCTTCTTAATTCCCATTAGTATATGTTCTAAATCTTGTGTGCTCACAAACCTGCATGCGACTAGTACTAGAAGTAATGTCTTAGCGTTAGTATCTGTTCTTTGGTGTGTACTAGCATTAGTCCTTCCATATTCATTCTAAGATAGATGAGCAGACCTGATCTGCATTGGGTTGTGCATTGATCATGAGATCATGAGACATTAAAGGCCAAAGCAAAGCAAACCATCTCTTGCCCGCTCTGCAAAGCAAAGCGGAGGAGGAGTAGAGAAATAAAAAATATATTGCCAGTTTGCTACATAGGTTCAGTCCGAAATATAATTTTTTTCAAATTATATACAAATAAATCAATCACTTTTTATGAAATTATTATGTTTCAAAAAGACCCTTCAAGCATTTTGAGTTTGTTTTGGAATACAATAAATAAAAAGAAGAATGTTAGGGGAAGAGCTACCCCTCCACCTCCATGATATATGTAAATATCCTTTGTTCGGTTGGTGACTTGGCATCCAATAATGATTCTAACAAGGATTTGTTGGAAAGTAAGCAAAAGTTTACTATCTGAAACAAAATAAAACACCTCTACTAAGCTTTTTGATTATGTAGAGCAAAGTACAGCAATTGGCATGTGTCTTATTTTTATTTCCTACGTTATGTTGTGGATTTTGATACTCAATTATTGGAGTAGCAGTATTTGCTGAACGAACACATGAAGCAGCGTAAACGGTAAACCTAATCCAAATCGGATAGAGGTATGCGGCCCATGTGCTACACCTTGTCGGTTACTATATGGAGTAGAAGTGTAGCATAGGCAGTAGTCCCTGATTAAGTTTATAGGGTATATTTTTTCTTAGCATATAAATTAAGAAGGTATTGAAAATGACTAGATTACCCTTAATTTTTATCACTGAGCATTAAATTAAATACATGCGTGTAGAGAATATAAAGCAAAAATAGGTATTTATTAGGGGTATAGAGGGAACATCTCACAAATTTTACATTGGTATATGAAATACACCCTATAATTGTGGACAAGAGCATTTAAAAAAATGCTTTTATAAATTTGGACGGAGTGAGTATTGGTTATAGTTGCCCCACAACCCCTACCGCCGTGTGTGCCATCTATGTCATCTGCTCAACCGACTTATCTCTTGAGGTTAACGCACATCACCCCATAATAAATTCAATGAATTGCTAGCAACCTTAGGTTCAATAGTGTGAGAAGCTGGCTCCAATTAAGGCCCATAGCCTCATGCAAGTCCTTTGAACGGCCCACGTGCCCGTCGATGCTTATCCAGATCGCTCCATCCTAAGTCACTCATTCTACCTCCTCGTGACTAGGGATGGATATCTATAAACTGAAACCAAAATACCAAACCGAACTGAATTAACCAATTATTTTAGTTTTTTGGTTTTTGGGTATCGGTTCAGTTTTTATTTCATAACTATTCGGTTTTCAGGTTTCAGTTCGATTTTTAAAACTTCCATTAACCGAAAAGCTGAACAACTAAATATACAGGCGTTGTCGTCTGGAGCTCCTCCTCCTTCCCCAACCCCACCCTGCCTCTCCTCCCATTTCCGAATTTCCCTCCCTCCCCTTCAAAATCCAGAAGGACCACAACCCCCTCTATTCCCAAACCCAAGCACCTCCCCAAATCCTCGTCCTAGGGTTCACCCACCTCCGCCCAATGCAGCCGTCTCCTCCTCCCCCGGCACCTGAGGCCTCCCCACTGTGCTGTGCAGAGCCGGAGCCAGAGCCGCGACTTCTACGGCTGTGGTGCGTGGTGCAACACTACAAGTGGGGTTGCCTCAGCGACGCCTCCCTCATCGTGCGGCTCTCTGCCAACCTGGATCCCGACCCCTTCCACCCCTACGCCAAACTCTGGATAGGCACCCACCCCTCCAAGCACTCCTCCCTCACAAACGAGGTGCTCCTCAGGGATTGGCTCGCTAATAGCCCCGACGCGCTCGGCCCCGCCATTGCCACACATTGAGGAGACCTCCCATTCTTGTTCAAGGTAACTGCTAGTTTGTGCTTTTGCTTGCTCCCATTTGCTTTTGTCATGTCAAACACTACGAAGTGGTGCATTTGCAAGGATGGATATTTGTGTTACCGGGTGCTTGCAGGTCCTACTAGTGGCGAAGGCGCTATCGATCTAGGCACACCCAGACAAGGACCTAGCAGCTATGGTTATCTCGGTTAACCGAAAAACCGAATTAACCGAACCAAAATATTTTAGTTAATTTGGTTTGGTTTTTTGTTTTGGCTAGAGAACTTTGGCATATAGTTTCTAGAAACCGAACTGTTTAAAAATAAAAAAATGAACCAAAAAAACCAAATGCCCCACCCCTACCTATGACCACTTGGTCCTCTTGCACTCCCTGCTATCTCTCTCCTTCTCTCTCGCTGAGCCCCTCTTTCCCTTACCCAATACACGCTGCTGCTTGAGTTCACTGGATCTATTGCATCCATGGCCGGAGCTCGCCGGATCTAGTAGGGTTGAGTTTGGAGGAAACGGGGGCTGCGGATGGCTGTTGCTAGCCAGGAGCCATTCATCCCTCCATTGCTGAAGTTCTATTGCTTGTCACTAATCCGAGGTCTTCACCATCTGTCATGGTTGAGCTCATCGGATATGCCCATTGAGCTCGTGCTCAAGGAATTTATTCGCCGCGGTCAGAGCTCATGTGGAGGTCTTCCCTTTCGAGGAGCGGGTGGAGCTCCCCGGATCTAGCGAGGCTGAGACCAGAGGAGGTAGTTGGCGACAGATGATGACCGGGAGCCTGGTGATGAAACGATAGTGTGGGAGTAGAGAGCAGAGATGAGGCACCAGGTTAGTGATGCGCACAAGACGGCCCGATCTTCCGGTGAGGTGATAATTTCGATTAGGCAGAGGATGGCTTTGACGATCCGGCTACGAACCACACAAGGATAAGCGCCCGCAATCGCTAAACCACACTCCTAGTTGTTATCAACCGTGCCGAAGCCCGGATGACCTGACCATGAAGGTCTATTCTTGCAAGCAATCGAAGAACCAGCGAGAACAAGGATAAAGCAAACACACGAACCGAGGTTATGAACTTGTTTATCACGCTTCAGCCAGTCGGAGAACAAGGTTAAAGTTTCACACATGGGGCAACTAAACTTAACAAAACCTAAGAAGATAGATAGGGGGCTTGTCCAATATATATAGCCAAGGATGAATGCTAGGAGTTGGTCTCACGCCACTTTAATTACATGGGAACTTAGCCCAAAATTATGGTGGCACAGCACCCTAAAAGACTGAGACTGTCGCACTGTTTTGACTTCTGTGGCCAGCTTGAGTGGAATTTGATGATGATGCTGGATACGTTGGAAAGAGCACGAATTTATCTTTTAATCAAGTACTCACTCATCCCTAACGGACTCCGTATGCAAAAGTTATGGCCAGTTGAAGGTGGACTGCTCCTGGGTGGACGTTTTGGCTTCCTTCTCGGGAATACCTTGTATTCTAGCTTGTAGTGATGAGGAATGACGTCCTTGCAGCTCTAAGCCATGATTCCTAAGCACAAGCACATTATTATGCAGTGGTCTATCCTCTAAAATATAATTATGCCACCCGAAAAACGAGTTCACCTGTTGATTTAGCTGCCGTGCGCGTGCCCTTGTGATAGGACCTTGCATAGGAGGTGGTGGAGGTGAGGTCATGAGTGTATCCGACATAGTGATGTCCTCATCAGTTAGTCGCCGTCGTCGCCACATGCACGCCCTCCTCCTCTAGTACATATGTTGTAGATGTTTCTCCAAATTGTTGCATCATCTTTTCCTAATTATTACATGAAGTATTTGATTTCGTTGTAACATCTCTTCACAAATTCTGTGCACGAGGCATTTGATGTAGTTTGCATTTTGATTTGTTGCATCAATCTTTATTTATTTACTGCATTAGAGATGTCAAATTGTTTTACCAAGGAAATTGATGCATCTCTTTTTAGTTTTTTTTTTGCAAATGTGTTTTCAATTAGTCGCAGTAGTTATTGTTGATTGTTGTATACAAGATCTTATATGTTGCATCATAAGAAAGACATTTTGTTGCAGCTATGTTGTTTTTTGTTGTATCTAAATTTTTTGTTATTTCAATGGGTTGTCATTTTGTTGCAATTTTTTGTTATATGGGGATCTGTTGCAAACAAAGAATTTTTTTGTTGCACAACTTTAACATCCCAATTTTTGCTTCTATTAATCTATTGTGCTATTTGTGCATTTTATGGATTTTCTGAATTTATTGGATTTTTTTGGATTTTATTTGCATTTATTTTAAATTAAGTATATTGGCATTTTGTGAAAACTAATTAATTATAGAAAAAATTAAAATAAAGTTTGGCTAAAAATATTTTATTTGAGTTTAAAATGTCTCAAAGTATTTTTGAGATCTTTCTTGGATTTTTCCTGATATTTTATCTGTCTTGAACTAATTAGTTTATTTAAAATAATTATTATAAATCAAAATTGTCTGGAAAACCCCCTAAACAATATTGAGTCAGAGCCCAATACTGTGCGCGGGTCATTCACTGTGAGGCCCAGTGGACCGCCGAGTCGGCCTGTCTTTTGGAAGAGATGACTATGGGCGTTGATCATTGATCGAAAGGCCATTTTCAAGCTGCGTAGTTGTTGCATGTTAGCCGCTGGATTCGGATCGGGTGGATGAGATCTTATCATGTCGGTTCAGGACTTTGGTGAATCCAAGCCGTTAGTTTGTTACGGGCGATCTGGATCTATCCACGCTTGGCAAATCTAAACCGATCATTGCAACACGTGTACGGTGGATATGTGTCATCTTCACGAAGCCGCAGCTGAGTTGGAAATGGAGTCCGCCGCTGTGTAGACCTAGTGTTCCTGATCTTGTGCGTTCTACGAGGCTATTTAAGGGATGGGTAGACCCCCGAGGTTCGTCGCAAGCTCCTACGTCTTTCACCCCAAATATCGTCATCGTTGGCACCCAGTTTCGCAAGATCTCATTCGTCGGAGTGCCCGAGCTTCGCTGTCACGTTCTTGCAAGAGGATCTCCGTCGATAGTGTGTTTTCGGTGATGTTGAAGGTATCGACATGTGTGCAAGACCAAGGGCTTCCAGATCTGCCAAGTCACATCGTGAGAGGACCGTTGCTTCGCCGCCAAATGTGTCGTCTTCCTCAACGCAGGTGGGTAGCTCTGTCGCGCCATCGCCGTGGGCTCGCGCTTTCTTTCTACGAACCGCGGGATACACAACGTGTGGAAGGCTTCGCATCATGCTGCATGTCTCAATCAGCGGAGTTAGATCTGGCCGTAGGATGGGATCATGCGGACCAGAACGCGCCGAGCACTGAGCCAATCCGAAGCTAACGCGTGGCGCACGGCACCTCAAGTGATATACACCGAGTTCACTGTGAGCAAGGCGTTGTGCGGTGAACCGGGTCTATGCATCGTGCCACGTAGCGGTCTCCGATTTGGTTAGATGACGCGATGTCACGATGACGTTATAATCCGATTTTTCTGTTGAAAAATATCTCGACTGAAAAAATTTCAGTGCTGAGTCATAAAGGGGAATTTTCAGTTAAAAAATAATTTGGTTAAATATTTGATTTTCTAATTTTCTGATTTTTGGATTTTTGAATCTTCCGAAAGCCCGTTCTCCCTCATACGAGCTCCGATTGAGGTGGTTCAAATTTCTAAAAATTTGTAAAATTAAGATATATTTAATAGTGAATTTTATTTGATTTTTTTAATTTGTTTGCTCTCTATTTTGGTGTTTATTTAACTTTCCCTCTCGTTTCGAGTAGACGCCGAATTACTCGGAGCGTCCGAGGAAGATCTGTTGACTCAAGACCAGATTCCAAAGCAAGAGCAAGACCTTTTCCAAGGCAAGTTGTGCTTTGATTATGTTGAACCCAGTTCATAAAATTGATATGTTGTTTTATATTATTATATGATATTTTATGTGTATAACTATTTCAAACTAAATTGGGATCTAGCTAATCTACCTATTTGGTATATACCTTACCTTGTCATTTGTACGCCATGATTTATTTGTCACCCTAGAGTAGTTTAATTAATAGTTGGTTAATACTAAAATCAACATGGGTTGGTTAGACCGTGTTAGTATGCTTAGCCATGCCACGTCATCACATGTACTTGGAATATCAATGTTTAAACTTGACTAATGGAATATGGAACATGATTATGAATTTGTGTGTCAGGTGTTGTCACACGATGATATTGAGTTATAGTGGCAAGGGATGTCACGTAACGATGTTGACTTGTTGATAGTACGTGGTTCTTGATAATCAACTTGAGTGGTAATCATTTAGATTGGGGCAAGTAGCAAGGGGTAGTGTGCCAAGATGGGCCGAAGGGCAGAGGGTATGTGGAGGTCTTGCCCTAGTCATCTTAATGACTTAACCTTGCAAGCCTTTGACCTGAGTCAAATATGCAACCACATGTCTGGAATGGGACAGGCTAGCTGATTAATTTGCAATGTCTTAGCTTTGGTACTATCAGTGGTGGTGTAAGTCCTAGGTTCATAGATTAACTCACATGGCGCAGGAAGGGGGCCCTGTTGTGGTGGTTTAGCCCTTCAGTGTTGAAACCTTAGTGGGTAGTACTAGTTAAGACAATATTATAAAGGCTTTGTTATAATCACTCGCCTTTATGGTGTATGGTTGTATCATGTGGGTAAAGTGTATAACCTCTACAGAGTGTAAATCTATTCGGATATTCGTGCTCATGGTATTAAGCATAGCTCGGGAATTACAGTCAAGGATTAGACTTTACAAATGAAAACTTGGTTGGGATGGCACATTGCCATTGGAAGTTAGAAACTTGACTTAGAATTGAAAATCTTGGTTTACTTGAAAAAATGTTGAAATTACTATTTACTGTTATTTGTTTTACTGTCTTTCAATCTACTTATTGTATTCATTTATAAATGCTGCTTTACTGCAAAATAGCCATGTTATCCATTCCTTTAGAATAAGTCTTGCATATAGATTATTAGAATTGCGTTCTGTGCACAACTTATTAAGTGCTTTAAGTATTCACCTTTGCCAACATCAACATCAACAGTTGAGGAGTCTACCCTTGTTTTGGAGGAGTACCAGGAGGATACGAGTGTTTAGGGTTCGAGCCTTGTTAGTTGTCCGTGGTAAACTGTTGAGTTGTCTACGTCTTTCTTTTTCGTTGTATTATCTTAGTTTATTATTTTTAGTCTAGCCTTGCGTAGCTTTATCATGTAAGTTGCCCATAAGGTCATGCACTCAATTATACTTAATAAATGGAGTCTTATTTATATTATCGATGTGTATGATTGTGATATTTACTGATGTTGAACCTGTGTGCACTAGCTTGATCCTAAACTGGTGCGGTATATACAGAGTCCGAATTAATAAATTCGGGTCACGACAACAACCAATGATCCAATGTTGCGTTGATTCGACGGATCAGAGATGGATCGTAAGTGAGATCGAGCAGCTGAGTATGGAATCACTTTCGTGGCTTTTTTCTTTAGTCCGCTGCAGCTGGCCTCCACATCTATCCGTTTTAAGGGGATAAGAAAATCCCACAATAAATCTAAAAAATAAAATATTCTAAAAATTCTCATATTAATCGAAAGGAAATAAAAGTATTTCCACACCTTATTTTGGTGAGACTAGATTATAACTGTATATATTAATCATATATAGATATTTTAATTATAGGCAGAAGAGTTTTATATAAAAAGACATCTAAATACTACCATGCCGCGCTGTTAAGGCCCTGTTTGTTTCGGCTTTTTTACTGGCTTAAAAGCAGAAAAGCCAAAGCCGAAACAAACGACTGACTTTTAAGCCAGGCTTAAAAAAAGTTAAAAGCCTCCATATAACTATAAGCCAAAAGCCAGGTAAAAGATGCTTTTTAGGCTTTTTTGGGATGAAATAACCCTTTGTCACTGGAAGTCTCCAAAATTACACACCAAATACCATCATATATAAACTCAAGAATCCTTCTCTCATCTCCTCATTTCTCCTCGTCTTCTCTCGCTCTCCTGTACGACATGGCTTCTCCCTCCGCCGCTCCGGTCTCTACTGTCCTCGACCTTCTCCCTCCTTCGCTGTCCTCAGCCTCCTTTCTCCTCCACCGACCCAGATCAAGTTGATAAATAATTATGCTCAGAATGAAGTTTGATCTTAAGATTAATCTATGTTTTCAATACGACATTCGGTGAAAAAAATATAAAACATTTGTATTAGATAAATCAGTACATAAGAAAAGTCCTTACAACTTTAAAGGGTATTTCAAACTTTCTAGCAATAAGCTGCACCCAGAGTTCACAAAACCGAATTTCGAAAAATCGGTTGAAATTCAAAAACCGCTCAAAAAACGTCATAAACCGAAGAGTTAAGAAATCAAAAAATTTGGAAAAAATTCAAAAAAAACGAAAATCATTCGGTTTTTCGTGAGAAACCTCTTGGTTTTTAAGAAACAGTTTTCGAGCAAAAACGTGGTTTTTCAACACATAATTTTTTTTCAATTTTTTTGATTTTTTTAAAATTTAAGTTAAAACGGTTTACCGAGCGATTTTGGATATCAAACAGCAGTGGTACGCTCGAAAACCGCAGTTTTCGCTGGTTTTGTGAACTCTAGTTACACCATTCAACCCATCAAAAAGCCAGGATACCAAACAGTATGTCTTTACTTAAAAGCAGACGGCTTAAAAGCTCGTTAAGCCAAAAAGCTAGCTTTAAGTCAAAAGCCAAAAACTTAAGCCGAAGGGCCTGTTTGGGGGAGCTATGGTGGTGAAAAAGTCGCTTTTGGTTTGTCAATGTAAAGCGGTATGGTAGCGATTGTGGCTTTTCTTGTTATCTTTGTTTGGCAACCGCTTGCTCGCATTGTAGCTTTTGAGGGCTAACCGAAATGAAAGGTAGCAACATAGTGAAGTACAGCGGCATCTGAGTGGGGAGGTGACGTGGAGGCGGCAAGGCGGGATGGCAAAGGTTGGAAAGGCGGAGTGAGCGAGTTAGGAGGAGTTCGAGTGAAGCCACAGCTGAAAAGTGTTAAGGAACCTCGCTATCGAATAGTCCGGGGTTCCCAAACAGATCTGAATTGGAGAACAGAAAGAGAGAGAGACACGTGTTTAGGGAGAGCAACAGCGGAAATTCTTTATTGCTAATGATTGCTTGTACATAGGGGGACCCCCCTCCTCCTTTTATAGCGCTCACTTAGGGTTTAGGCTAAGGGACCAGCATGGGCCTTCAATGGGCCATCTGGGTTTCCCAACACTCCCCCTTGGGCCCTTTGCCGCGAGATGCATATGCCTCATTAAAACTCCAGAAAAACCCAGTGGGAAAAATACTTGGAGAAAGAGTACATGGCATACGCTTACTATGTTGCACGAATTGCCTCGTTAAAACCTTATGCAAGAAAAATTCATGAAAAACTTGCTAAGGAAAAAGAGTACAATTCTCCCAACTTCCATTACTAATCTTCGAGATTCATGTTGGGTATTCATAATTCATCTTCGAGATTTATGTGGGAGTATGTGAAATATCTCCCCCTGAAATATGCACTTCTCTAAGTCTCATCATCCCAATTCCTTTCACGCACCTTTCAAAGGTAGATGCTGGGAGTGATTTAGTGAACAAATCTGCAAGATTTTCACATGACTTAGTATGCAATATTTTGATCTCGTTCATCTTATGCAATTCATGAGCATAGAAGAACTTGGGGTTGATATGCTTCGTGAGATTGCTCTTCACATAACTCATCTGTGCTTGGGCAACACATGCTGCATTATCTTCATAAATTATCGTGGGAGTTTGCTCAATGTTCAAGCCACATGACTTCTAGATGTGGTGAACCATTCTTCTGAGCCATGCACATTCACGAGATGCTTCATACAAAGCGATGATTTCCGAATGGTTTGTCGACGTCGAGACGAGAGTCTGCTTAGACGAATTCCAAGAAATTGTTGTTCCTCCACATAGGAAAACATAGCGATTTGGGACTTGCCGATATCTGGTCGATAAATACCAAAGATCGGCATAGCCAACCAAATTCAATTCATTGTTTCTTCGAAAAAATGACCAAGATCTTTGCTTCCTTGGAGGTAACGGAAGATGTCCTTGATCCTTTCCAATGCCTTTTGGTAGGTTCTGTGATCTGCATCGAGCTAGCAAATTCACAGTGACGCAATGTCCGGCTGGTGCTATTCGCAAGGTACATGAGCGCCCAACTGCACTCGATATGGGAATTCGCTCCCGGACTTCCTCCCCTCTTCTCTAGGTCTCAGTATGGGTCTAGGTGCGCTTGGAGCGACCTTCCACCATTGGAGTCTTCGCAGGATATGCTTTTTCAAATCCAAACCTTTCCAACACTTTCGTGTGTAGGTTGATTGATGTACCAAGATTCCTCCTTGGACATGTTCAAGTCGCAAGCCTAAACAAAATTTGGTTTTACCCAAATCCTTCATTTCAAACTCGGACTTCAAGTATGAGCATGCCTCTTCAATTTCTTCATCCGTCCCAATGATGTTCAAGTCATCTACATAGACGGAGATTATACAGAATCCATTCGCGGATCATTGTATAAACACACATGGACAATCTTATTGTTTGTGTAGCCTTTCTTGCAGAGAAAGTCACTCAGCGATTGTACCACATTCTTCGATCGCTTCAACCCATACGGTGATTTCTCCAATTTCACATCTGCAGTGTTTCTATTTGCTCCGTCTTGGTTGGGATAGGAATTCCTTAGGTACTTTCATGTATATCTCGAATCCAAGTTTCCATACAAATATCTTTGTGACAACATCCATTAGCTTCATTCTCAACTTCAAGTTGATCGCCATTGAGATCAAATATCTAAAGGTAATTCCTCCCATGACCGGAGAATAGGTTTCTTCATAATCAACTCTGTATGTTGAGTGAAACCTTGAGCTACAAGCCTTGCTTTGTACCTTACAACCGTTGTTTTCATTTCCTTCCGAACAAAGACCCATTTGTGACCTACGGGTTTATATGGGGAGGTGTGCGGCATACGGGCCCAAACACCTCTCTCTTGTTCAGAGAGACTAACTCTGCAGTGATTGCCTTTTTCCATTCTTCCCAATCTAGCCTTTCTTGCACTCTGCGAGAGATGCAGGCTCGGGATCATGATCAATGATCGAGGCAATCTTCTTTACAAAGTATGCATCAACGTTGGCTGTTGCTCTATTCAGGGATTCTCCTGTTATTACAAAGTTTATGGCCATTTCTTCATTGGGTGCTTCATGCACTTCCACTTGCTCTTCATCGCTTTTCCTATCGCAGAGCAAGTTCCTTTAGCTTTCATCGCCTATGTGTGCACACATTATTTTCGTGGCTTCCTTGATGGAAGATTCAAGTCCGAATTTCCTTTCTGTTGGCTTCTTTCCAGTGCAGTCTCAACCGCTCCCCTTCTTTCCTTGGGGCATTTTCGTGATTGGTTGTGGTAAGTCCTCTCGCTTGATTTTCTCTAGACGTCTCCAGGTACTTTGGGTTTGAGGAGTCAGATTTCCTGCTCTTTTTCTTTGAGGCCTCTGAACAGGTTGAGGGATACTTTCTATTTTATTTGGTATTTCCACCCTCTCTGGTGCATTCCTTGCGGGTACATGCGACTTAACCACGCCCTTCAGATCACAAAAATGATCAGGCAATTCATTTGCTAAATTCTGCAAATCAATTATCTTCTGGACTTCTTGGTTTGCTTCATTAGTGCGGGGGTCATGTGCGGGGATCCCAGTGGAATGCCATATGATTTCCCGGCATTTTTCATCCAAAGGTTGATTTCCCCCCTAATGACGGGAAACGATCCTCGTCAAAGATGCAATCAGCGAATCGGGCTGTATGCAAGTCTCCAGCGTTCCGGTTTGCCTCCACTCGTACCTCGTTCCGGGGGTCATGGGTTCCAAATACCTGATTATGGATGCACTCTCATAACCAACGTATATCCCAGACTTGCGGAGAGGGCCCATTGCGATCACCGAGGGGTGGTATAGGTACATATACCATACACCCGATTTTCTAAGATGGGAGATCTTCGGGATGATCCCGTGCACAAGCTGCATGGGAGAATGGATGTTGTAGGCCGACGGTCTAAAATTGATAAGAGCTGCTGCGTGCAGGACTACGTGTCCCCAACAGGTGTTGGGCAAGTTACAATTCTGCAAAAGCGGTCTGGCAATGAACTTAATCCTTTTTATTAGTGCTTCAGCTAGTCCATTCTGCGTATGTACATGCGGTACGGAGTGCTCAACTGCTATCCCTGTTGCCATGCAATAATCATCAAATGCCTTTGAAGTAAATTCTCCGGCATTGTCCATTCTAATGGACTTCACGCGATGATCAGGGAAAGCATTCTTAATTCTTATGATCTGCGAGATCAGCTTTGCAAAAGCATGGTTTCTTGTTGACAACAAGCATACATGCGACCATTTCGAGGAAGCATCGATGAGCACATAAAGTATCGAAACGGCCCTGACAGGGGCTGAATCGGACCGCAAATATCCCCCTGGATGCGTTTCAGGAATGCAGGGATTTCAATTTGCACTTTCATAACAGAGGGTCTAGTTATTAATTTCCCAGTGGCATATGCGGGGCACACAAAATCTTCATGATTCGGGAAATTTTTAACATTAATGCCATGACCTTGTGAGTTGTTCACTATATTTCTCATCATTCTAAGACCAGGATGGCCTAATCTACCATGCCATAAAGAAAATAACTCAGAGCTTCTAAAAACAGTCTTCAAGGAAGTATACACTTCGGCTGCATGAATATTCGTGTAGTACAACCCGGATTCATATGAGGGACATTTTTCTAATACCATTTTTCCACATACCGCGTGCTTCACAATGCACAAGTATTCTTTGCCATTTTCTTCATTGGTTTCTACGTGAAAACCATTGGCGCGGATGTCTTTAAAGCTTAAGAGAGCGCGTTGATTCGAGGTACAAAGGGCTTCTTCAATTACGAGTTGTACCCATAGGCAATATAATAGTGGCTCTTCCTGAGCCGATTACATATGAGTCGCTTCCTGCGATCGTAGTAATCTTTCCAGCGTTCTTCGTGATCGACTGGAAATACTTAGACTCTCTTAAGATGATATTTGTTGTGCCATTATCAACAATGCATATCTCTTCCATTTGGGCGCTACACGATTTCTAGATAAAAGAAATATAATTCTAATCATATAGAGGCAAAAACAATCCAAATATTACTTGCAAAATTGAAGAATACTGGAATAAAAAATAAATTGCGTATTTATTCATGAAAGAAGTATGCTCTTCTAGAGCTTACAATTCATTATTCAAAGAAAAAAAATGCTAACAACCATAATCTAAAGAAAATGCATTAAACAGAATCTGTAAAATATGCATTAATTTCTTCTTCTATGTCATCGACAGAAGTTTTCTCTTCATTTGCCATAATAATGGCTGCAGCATCGATGTCCAGGCTATTCTGTGAGGATGAGGCAAGTGGGGTGTCCACATCCATGACATCATCATCACCGATGTTGGTGAAGTGTGCTTCTGCGGGGGCGTTTTCTTTTGCCTTTCTCTTAGCCTGATATGCGTTGATCACTTCTTTGGATTCCCGACATATCTTCGACCAATGTCCCCAAGTGCCACACTTGAAGCACGTTTGGTTCTGCTGTCCATACGGCTTGGCGTGCGCCTTTTCTTTGTCATCCCTCTTCACAGGGGCTTTGAACTTTCCTTTGGCCTGAAGCCTCTCTTTTCCACCCTGCTTGCCTTTCTTTCTATGAGTGGGCTTTCTCACCTTGTAGCTATTGGCATTGACTTTTGTGCCAGTGCCTCGTCCAGGTGGCTGCGAGACGTAGTTCTTGCGTAGAACATCGTCTTGCGATTCCGCAACTTGCATTACATCAATCAGTTCGCTATACTCCTTGTATGCGTCCTGACGATAGCTGCGTGCACTCTGGATAGCATTAGGGTGGAAGGTAGAGAGAGTTTTCTCAATCTTCTCTTCATCAGTGATCTTCTTGCCATATAGAGATAGATTGGTACAAATTCTGTACAAGGCAGAATTGTACTCGACCACAGTTCTGAAGTCTGCAAACCTCAGGCGTACCCAATCTTGCTGTGCTTGGGGCAAGATGGTGTACTTGAGCTTTTCGAACCGCTTCTGAAGTGCAGTCCAAAGCTCAAGTGCACTCTCCTCAGCCATATATTCGTTCTTCAGAGTGGCTGAGAGGTGGTGCCTGAGAAAATACAGGACTTGATCGTTCTGCTCAGCGGTAGGTTTTGCGTCCTGCGAGGATCCTAGACCAATCGCGGAGCGGAGCTTCTTGCCCCCAAGGACGATCTTTACGTCCGATGCCCAAGTGAGGTAGTTCTGACCGTGCGGGGCCAGTTCTTCAAACTCACGATTCACAATGCCAGACATCTGCATGATTTGAAAATTCTGATTTAGATTACTGCGTGTAATCTGATAGAAAAATGGTTGCAAAAAGCATAAAGTGCAGAAAATAAATTCATATGCATTGCATTATATAAAATAAAGCAAATGATTCAAAATTCATAAAGAAAATTCATAAAACAGAGAAATAAAGCAAGAAAATTAAAAACAGAGCCAAATAAATCTTCTTGATTTTCTGGCAATTTTTTTCAAATTTTCTGCAATTTTTTCTGCAATTTTTTTTCTTTTCTTTCTTTTTCTTCTCCTTTCTTTTCTTTTCTTTTTCTCTTTTTTTTTCTTTTGCCGGCCGATCGGTATATGGGCCTTGCCCTGGCTCATACGCGCGCATGCTCTAGGTTTTCCCACGCGCGCGCTTTCCCACGCCAAGATCCGTAGGCGCTTTGCGCCATCATCTTCTTCTCCACACGCCTTCTTCCTACGCGTCGCGCTGATGGCATCCGTGGCGGCGGCGGCGGCCGGTGGCGCGGGCGGCAATGGGCGGCTTCAAGCGCGGCAGACGAAGGTCCGGATGCAAAGACGGCGACGCGGAGCGGCTTGGCCGGGCGCGGAGAGACGGTGGTGGCGGCGCGACGACTGGGCGGCGGTCGGTTTGCAGCGCCGCCGAGGCACGGCGGCCGCGGCGGCGCGGAGGCGGGACGGCCGCGAGCCGAACCGGTGGTAGTGGCGGCGGGTGCTGGCGCGGCGCGCGTCCGGCGAGGCGGAGGAGCCGGGCCGGCGCCGGGCGCGACGATCCGGCGAGGCGGCGCGTTCTTCGGCCGGCTTGGCAGAAGCCGAGGCGCGGCTGGCCGGCCGGCGCCGGCGCGGCGGTCTGCGTCTCGATGCGTGTTAAGGCGGCGTCGGAAGGGCCGGCCGAGCCGGCGGCGGCATTATGGGCCGGACGACGCGGAGGCGACGACGACGGACGGCTGAGCCGACGGGCGACGCAAGACGCTGGCGGGCCGACGGCGCTTCTTTGCGCTGGCCAAGGTCGCATCGTCCGGACCGACCAGCGCAGAGGCCGAGGCGGCTCTTGAGTTCGAGACCGGGCGACATCTTTGCTTCATGCGCGCTGCGTCGAAGCGCGGCCAATGAGGGCGGCAGATGGGGTGCCGGCGCACAACATGGTCGCGAGCCAGACGGCGCTTGGCGGCATCGTCACGCTTCGTGCGCGGAAACCGAGGCGACAACCCCTTTTTTCTTTTTTTCTTTTCTGGATGTAAAGATGCTTCATGTGTATCGTTTCTTCGTGTCGATGTAGCTTCTTGCCACGTGACAAACGCAGTACCGATGCGTAGGTTAGATGCATGCATAGAAAACAACAGCGATTTAGAATCAATCGCTGAATTCTCACCTTTTCTCACCTTTCAAATCTGTACTCCGGTAGAGTTTCGTGCCGATAACGTGTTAAGGAACCTCGCTATCGAATAGACCGGGGTTCCCGAACAGATCTGAATTGGAGAACAGAAAGAGAGAGACACGTGTTTAGGGAGAGCAACAGCGAAAATTCTTTATTGCTAATGATTGCTTGTACATAGAGGGACCCCTCTCCTCCTTTTATAGCGCTCAGCTAGGGTTTAGGCTAAGGGATCAGCATGGACCTTCAATAGGCCATCTGGGTTTCCCAACAAAAAGCTCCTCCTTAGTAGCTGCAGCTCTTGGGGTGTTTCTGCTGTGGCTTAAGTTCTCAACTACTTTTGCAAGTCATACTGTTTGGGAGAGCTTTTAACCCAAAATTGAAATAAAGCTGAAGCCCAGCTCCCAACAGGCCCGAAATAGAGCCTAAGCGTGTAAATAAGCTAGAACCAAGGCCAACCCCGTACGCATCCGTTCGGGGCAGATCGCACCCCTCCGTTGCACAGGCACGGCCACACTGCCGCACAGATCAGATCCCGTCCCGACGGCCATGGCCGAGCGCTTCGAGCTCCAGGGCAGGCACGGCAAGTCCCGCGTCCGCGTCACCCGCGTCTGGCGTCGCCCCGCCGAGGCCGGCGGCCACCTCATCGTCGAGTGGAATGTCGCCGTGAGCGTCATCTCCGATTGCCTCCCCTCGTACACCTCCGACGACAACTCCGCCATCGTCGCCACCGATTCCATCAAGAACACCGTACGCTCGCGCTCTCTCTATCCTTCTTTTTGCCCCCGCGATTATCACGCGTCTTGGTCTGGTTATTAAGTCGCTACGAATTTGTTTGACCAGGTGTATGTGAAGGCGAAGGAGTGCACGGAGGTGGTGTCCATGGAGGAATTCGCGGTGATTCTTGGAAGGCATTTCACCTTGTTGTACCCCCAGGTAGGGAAAGATGGGGTGGGACTTCTTTGCGGTTTTGTTGTGGGAAGGTAGCATTTTTATGGATATTTTTGGTCTGTTCGTGTTTGGGCAGGTCTCAGAGGCTACGGTGACCATCGTGGAGCGCCCATGGGAGCGTGTGGTTGTCGACGGGAAACCTCATTCGCATGGTGATATGAATTCTTTCTGTTATTCTTGCTGTTTGATTGTGCTGTGGTTTGAGGTGAGGAAGAGGTGCTTTTTATTGATGAAGCATAAGACGTGAACTTTGTGGGTCAAGATTAGTTGTGCTTGGCTAAGGGCTTGCTCAAGTTGGAATGTCCTTTTACAAAATTGCAATCCTTGCTTTACTTCACAAAAACTAAAGGACACTACAAGTTTACAACTATTCCGATTTGCAGCTGACTAAAAGCAGAGCACAGAAGGTAGGGGTTAAACATCCTTGAACCTACTTACAACTGATACGAAAAACGGTAAGAGTAAAAACGATGTCTGACAAAAAAAAACCTCCAGCCTTTATGGTAAACTTTTAGGCATTGGGGCCCATCCTCACGTCTTGCTAAAAGCTTCATCCAATCTGCCATAGAAGTTTTGAGCCCTTCTGAAGCAAATTTTGGCCCGCCTCCTTTTGAAGACCAGCACAAGCACAGTATTGGATCCATGTGCAAATGGAATGAATTACAGTAGTGGGGCCAGTAGGCAATTTATGATCAAAATAGACAATGTTTCTCGTAAAACAGATCATACAAGCATTAATAGTTTAAGTAAAAACAGAGAGAAGAAGGGCAAAATAAGGTAGAGGTGAGACAATTCAAGCCCTTGGCAACGCCTTTCTAGCTAGTATGACTTAACCATCCCTACACACTAGGTTGCCAACAGGCATTATGTTGCTCTTATCTAGCATGAAGAGAGGAGGCACAGTGATCGTCATGCATGTTATTGCCCAAAGGTATACTTAATTGGGAGTCAACTTAATGTTGTCACCTTCATGTAAGTCCTAATGATGAACATTTTCTTTTGTTTCCTTAGCTGAAGAGTATCAGGTAATAAATCATAGAGAGTGACTATAGTACATGCTTATGTAATTTATGCACATATACTTTCCTACCATCCACTAATCATCCTGCAGGCACCCCCACCCACCCCACCCAAAATCATATGAAATGAAATGTAATCCTCTAAGTGGGTGTAGGGAAGTTGCACAAATTTTCCTGTGTAATGTTTCTGAGGTCCTATATTTACTTATTGGAGGCTAGAGCCAGGGACTTTAACATTTGAGTTGATACTAGAGCCGCATTTACCAATGTTACAGCATATAATCACTATCTGTATGCCTGCATATGCTAGAGCCTTTTATCTCTATGCCTTGGCCAAATTAGTTCTCCTATGGTGTTTTTGCATATTTTCCCACTATCATTATTCTGGTCGCTAGTTGAATGGTGCAGTATGTCTTTCATTTCTCTAGGTCCATGTTACTTTCCTAGTATGATCCATCATTGAGAGTCCAAAATGAGGAATATGAGAATCAAGAAGACAGTTTCTTTTCAACTACTTACATAATTAATTTTGTTTTAACATATAAATTCCCTTCTGAATGACATTTATTATGGTAAATATCTCACATGTATTCATGTGTAATATAAGTTCCAGTACTAAATGTCACATTAGGTAAAGGGGAGCACTCCCTTTCAGATGAATCATTTCAAATTACCTGATAGCTCTATATAATGTACTTCTTTGTAGGGTTCAAACTTGGTGTTGAAAAGCACAGCACAGAGGTCACTGTGAAGAAGTCTGGAAGCCTGCTTATATATTCTGGAATCCAAGGATACTCACTGCTAAAGACAACTCAGGTGTTTCTTTAACTCTTTGTGGTGGTCCTCAGGCAACCATTCCCATATAAATGCGCTCCACCATTTGTTCCTTGATCTCTGGTTGAGTTGGTCTTGTCCTGTATAAACCAGTGTGGTAGTTTTACTTAATTTCAGTACATAGTTGCATAAGTTAGGACTTATGATATGATAGAGACTTATATGAGATCATTAAATAGGAAGATATACGTAGTCTTACCAGATGCTAGTTTTTTTTGCCACGGTTGCTTGGGTTGTGAGATAGTCCTTGTAGACGACTGTTGAGATAGGAATGGACTTGTAAGCTTTGTGGGGATTTAATGCATGTCGCAAGCTGGGACTTGGTAGCTAAGTGTCACCAAAGCAAACTAATTTAACTATTTAAGTTCCAATAAAGTATAAAGAAAGGAAAACAAAAGTTTTAACTGAAACAGAATTGTTTTATTTTAATATTAAAGAAATAGGCTGCAATTGCAAGTAGTAAATGCTATCTTTTAACCACCTTGTCTACCTTAGTCTGGATTTGAAGGATTTGTGAGGGATCACTACACGCTTCTTCCTGATACAAGAGAAAGAATTGTAGCAACAGAAGTAACTGCTTGGTGGAGGTATGGCACTCTTCCTTTCTGCCCGAAAAATTCTATCATCCACTATATTGATAGTTATTCATCCCTTTCTTACCTTCATTAATAATTCTGAACATTCGAGGCAAGAAAATATGTGAGCTCAGTATTATAATATTTTAACTGTTGCTTGAATGTCCAGTTGAGTAGCATTTCTGTTGTCATTTGTCTTGGACAAGCGTAGTTCTTTACATACACTGTTGACATTATCTTTTGGGATTTCAAGTTAATAGGAGCTTATGTTACAAGTCATGGGTTCACGATTCTCTAGTTTGCTAAATGACAAGAACGTGGCAGGACCCATCCAGTTGTTCATTGTCGTGCTTTGCTTTTTTCTTTTGTATCCAGGTATCCTTTTGAACATATTTCCCAGCTCCCATCAAAGCCATTCTGCTTCACACAAAGATACCAGGATGTAAAGAGAGTTCTTGCAGAAACATTCTTTGGTCCTCCTGATGTTGGAGTGTATAGTCCATCAGTGCAGAATACATTATACCTCATGGCTAAAGAAGTTCTTACCAGGTTTGTAACTTTGAGATTTGGTTGTTACCTGTCGTAGCTTTTCTCAGCCATATTTTAGCCTCTTATAGTATTCATCAACTGGATATATATGTACCATTTTAAGGTTCCCGGACATAGCATCTGTTCAGCTAAGGATGCCAAACCTCCACTTTCTGCCTGTGAACTTATCGAGCAAAGAAAATCCAGGATTGGTGAAGGTGAGAAAGATAGCTACCGTGTTTGTATTATTCTGTTTGCACTCCTCTGTTTCATACTTCTTAGAGTTAATGGTGGTTTTCTGAATAATGTATATTAGCAGTTGTAGTTCAAATACATTCTTAGCAGCATTGTAATTCCAAACCCCAATCTGGAGCTAAAAAATGGTTTAAATGAAAAATGGCACAAGAAACTTTTATTTCTGGGCCGTAATTTATTGGAATTAGATGTGCTCAAAAGTCAAAATAATGTAATGGACTTGGTTTCCTGGAGAATAGTTCCCCCCATTTTCCAAAATAGCACGTTAGTGTTAATTCGTAGGATTTTTGTTTGACTGATTTTTTTGCTACTATAGTCTATATATCCATGCTGTATTTCCTGGATTGAATAAAATTAGCATTGCAATGTCAGCCCACATCGTTGTAACCTATGAATGATGTTCTTGCAATTATGTTCACCGAAGAGGCAGCAAGCCTTATGTTGGGCGTTGCAATTTAAGCTACCCCAGAACTCTAATATCTTACCCACTTTAATTGAAGTATTTCTATGCTACAGTTTGCTGATGATGTGTACATGCCGACTGATGAACCGCATGGAACCATTGAAGCAACATTGAGGCACGCAAAGTCGAAGCTGTAATTTCAATCAATGCTGGTAGGGAAGCTCCTGTATTGGTTTCTTCACTGTGGAAACCAGCAATAAACTGCGAAAAAATAACTATCACAACCCTTACAAAGGAGAAATAAATAAATAACTTTGCATGTGTTCAGCTAAATGTCTTTTACATGGTCAGCTAGAGTTCCACCGTTATAAATCTTGTACACTGTATTGTTGTGTGAAACCTGTAATATCCCTTCTGGTCCACGGACTGTGTTGATTCTTAATACTTCCCAACCTGCAGTGAAGCAGATCAAAAAAAAAAAATTTGAACTCAGTACATCAGATCAATGTGCCACGCAATGCTGCAATATCACTTTTGGGTTGATTTTATTGAATCACTGATTACTGAAGGCCGTATACGCAAAATCATTATGTATATGGACCATAAAGATGGGTTACAAATGACTATATGACTGCTCTCAGTTTGAGCTCCATATCGACGCTTATATAAGATATAGCCCCAGTTGGTACGGACTACATACATCAGAACTGAATAATATCGTCCTTGTCTCTGTCGTGCTGTATACAGATCTTCTCACGGAGCTCGAGTCTTTAGCAAGTAGTCAGTAGTGTTTGATAAGTACTGCATGGGTGCTCGCTGGGAGGAGATGGACCAAGAGCATTCGCCTAAGTACAGTTGTTCTCCGTCTCCGGCCGTAGCATCAGCTGCGTACTCGAGATGGACAGTAGGTTGACACGCACACAGTAGATAAGCACAGAACACGGCTGCATGCTACTGCAGTCTGCAGTTTCATGGCCAAGAGGCTTCTCATGCTACAGCGTTGTTGATACCACCGATTCGTAAAGAAAATGGAAAAAATCATAATCACCTCCATAAATTACATGCTTTTTTATTTTACCCTCCATATCTCATTCTCATTTACGTTACTCACCTATAAGTTAAGTTGGCTTGCAAATACCCCTAGGTCGCATGTTCGCACTGGTCCCCTGGTTTTAATTATCTTTAGCACCAGTTTAAGTGATTTAGTACTTATTTAAATGATACCAATACTTGTTTCGATGATTTGAGTGATTTTGGTATTTATACTACAACATTTTAGCACTGGAACATAGTAATGAGACGATGTATTACAAGTATCAAACCACTCAAATAATTAAAATAAATGTTAGCATCATTGTAACAAGTATTGAAACCAATAAAACAAGTGCCAAGCATATTGAAAATCATGAGAAATATTGCTAACATATGGTCTAGGAGGTTATTTGCCCGCTAGCTTAACTTACGAGGGACAAAGTAAATAATAATTAGATATAGAAGGCAATTTCTTTTAAAAAAATTAAGTTATGAAGGCATTTATAGATTTTGTTCTAAAGAAAAATTCCGGCTAAGTACCTACCTAACTGCCACTGGCGGATAGCAATAAATCGACAATTATACTAGTAGATGATAAGCGAAAGTGCGAGCCGAAAGCCATCACTGCTGCTGATTTCCTATTCCGAGCGGCCGTGGACCACCGCGGACTGCAAGTTTCTTTCTTGGCGCTCCACCAGTCCACGCCATTACCGGCGGCGATTCGGGGATGAATTGGACCAATCATGAGCGCTGCGTTAGCCATCGATCGATGTCGATGTGGGCACCGTGCCGTGCGGCCGGCCGCTGGTCATCCGCGCGCATCAACGCGCGCGTCATCGCCGTCTCACTTCTCTCTTTTATTGTGAGGAACGCTTTTTCTTCGCTACCTACCATACTGCTGGCTTTCGTTTCTCCAAGTACAACATCGCTAGGGGCAGACTAGCAACGTTCGTCCCATTTGCACGGTCAATTTTCTTGACGAGAACTCGTGGCTCGAAGCTTCACTTGATGGACCGGGAATGCTATGATCCCAACGCAATCCCACGTGGATCTTATACCTTGGCACAACGAGTTAAACTGGCAAAAATCCGGTCCATTCCGACCCCATCCAGCGCCTCTTGGTTTTGTAGAACTTTACGGGGAAAATGAGATGCGCCACCACGCAACGCGACGCGCCATCCCAGCCGCGGAACTAAATATTTTACTCTATAATCGTGTATAAATGTTTTACAACATCGTAAATTCAATACATATATTTGAATTTTTTAAAAGTATAATACAAATAGTTCTAAGGTCTTGCAAATTCTAAATCATCAAAATCAAAATCAAGCAACAATCAACAAATTTGATTCAACGAAGATACAATGTCTTGAAAAATTTTAATCTTTTAGAGGCGTCGATACATTTCCGGCGTCTCAGCTAGATCGCCCCTATGCCATCCTGGCAATGCCCGGGGCCCAGGCCGCTGAATCGACGCACAAGCACATGGCACCCACACGACGCAGCCTGGCCCCAATGAATTCGCGCTGTGAGGTTCGGCTCCAAGTTGCTCGCTACCTGAATCCTTCTTGCAGCTGGGGGCACATGACGGAGGAGATGCTCTTCTGAGGCTCTGACCAGCAGCTCCGCAGGAACATCAACGCTTGACCAGATGTCTGTGTCCCCTACCCAGTAGTGTGACATGTACTACTGCACGTTACTCACTAGCTGCACAATTTTCTGGCCTCTCCACAAACTTTTTTATAAATCTAGTCCTCTTCTAGATACAATTACAAAATAGCTTATTCTCAATCGCGAAAGTATTGGCAGACGACACACTTGCCACGCTCTCACACCACGGAAGGAGCTACCGAGTTATAGGACCTCAATAGCTATGGTGGCTCAGTATCTCATTCCACGGTACATGAGCACAACAGATGACACGTGTCGTTTGTCGGCTTTTTTACGGTCGAGTATATGACTATTTTTACAATTGAGTTCGAAAGTAGACCGGATTTTTAAAAAACTTGTAAGTAAACTAAAAAAGAGTGATGATTTCCACCTCACTACGCTGTCCATTCATGAGGTCTCCGACCTTCTACCCAACTTATGTTTATTGATTAACTACTCATCAGTCCATGCATTTATATTGTTTGGTACTCGGTAGTGAGCCAGCGAAGAATACAAATAGAGAATTTTATTATACAATAGGTTGTAGAAATTGATTTGTGGAGAGTGTTTTTACTACTCTACTATTAAATTTTTTTAACTAATTTGATTTATTGGATAAAAAGAATGAACGATCTATATTAAAATTAGTGTATCGTAAAAGAACTCTGCTACTGCACGCCATGATTACAGTGCACAAAGGAAAGCGTAAGTTGCTATCTTGATCGTAGTAGACAACTGCAGGAAAGGTGTCCAGTACCAATGATAACAATAATGGAGATGGGAAACTTAATTCCCACGAGTGAACTGTTAGGTAGACCGTGCATGACTTACGTAGACAGGGCCACAAACAGCTCGCACAAACCCTTTTAGAATCTGTCTTGAGCGGTAGCTCGCTCATCAATATATCCCATGCGCCAAATTGATCAGAGGATGGGTCGCTTTGGCAATGCTACAGGGAGAGAGGTCTCGAACTCTCGATCGGCCGCCAAACCGGTCGCCTTTCACTTTTGCGAAGAATTTTATTAGTTTTCTCTACTTCTCTCTCAGTTAGGGCTCATGAGTTAGACAAGGATTATTCATGACATCGTTAATTATACGCCTTTTTTTACAACTTTAACCGCTCGATCGATCTGGCTCGATTGATTGTTGGTCCGTGCCTAGGAATTTTTTTTGTTAGTGTGGTGCACACTCTGTCTGTAGTCTACGTAGAGCTCTCCGGTGGCTGCACCATCCTTCTCCGACCTCGTTTCTTAAATGAGGGTTAATTATTCTGATATCAAAATGGCAACTTACAAAAGATTTAGGCATCTCCTTTTCCCAGATTTTTTTTTTGAAAAAAAAAGATTTAGGCATCTTGCTTTTTTCTTGATGCCAATGGTACACCTACCTTGAGATAGGGCTGATTGTACACGCACTCAATTCAAACATTTCAAACTAGCAAAAGTTATAAGTAATGAATAGATGATAAAGCTAAAAGCTTGGTACATTACTACGAACTGCACGGGGATATGGTTAGTTTTTGGCTGGACCGTGGTACCATATGGGATGACCAAGGTCCGTCCTGATAATTGCAATGATACGAGGTCGATGGCATGGTACTTAGATCATACTATCATATGCTTAAGTACTGCACGCACTGCGATGAAAGGCCTGCACTTTTCGGTTTGGAGAAAAATAAGCACTCACCCTGAATTTAGGGTGTGTGTTTGGTTGGTGGGATAAGGTTGAATAAGATGAGATGGTTTTGTATCATTTGGTTTCGTTGTTTTGGATGAATAGAATGATTTAATATCTATAAAGAATATTCTTCAAATTTGTATCTCGCCATTCAAGATAGGATACTTCTATTTAAGCAATCAAACATATGAATGACTTATTTTTGAACCATCTTATACATATACCACTTGGTACAAGTAAACAAACATACCCTTTGTGTCCGAAGACCTATGGACATGATGACTCTGAGAACATAAAAACTTTGTTGGTGCATAATTGTGTCTTCAACATCTTTGATGAATTTTAGCACAATATATATGGACTCCCTTTGCTCCTTGCTAGGGTCCTCACCGACGAATGGGGATCAGCAGTACTTACATGGTCGATGACTTGGTGTTAGGTACTTTGGTTAGTGCCATTTCCTACCTATCATGGATTAATCCCTGGTTCACATCATGCTATATATGTGGTGACTGGTGATCAGCAATGGATCAGTATTACATGTCCGTGATTTTGGGTTTCGGCAAGTAAAGCCAACCTTAGGAGCTCAAATTGTCTTCAGAAAAAAAAGGAGCTCAAATCTACCATGACCAAAGGGCAAAGGTCACATGCATGCAGCTCAGTACTATACTACTGTATCACCTCATCCGCTGCTTGTCCATCTCGAACTTAATGTGATCGACAACCTGTTAGAAATGGCCCATATCCTTGACACATCCTGCACATGCTGCATCTCTGCACTGCTGATGGGTCCCCATAATTTACAAGGCCCCTCATCATGCAGCAGATTACAGGTTGTAGTTTCTGTGTGTGAGTGAAGCAGCTGATCTAGAGTATCTGTTTCACAAAGTCGTCGCATATCTAGCCTCCTACCTCATTCTTTTACGAATCTTACTCTCCACACATATATTTGTAAAATTGATCATCTCCCTCACCGCGGAAGACGTGTGCCCGAAGAGCATAGAATCTGGCTAGAGCCGCGGTAGCACGGTAGAGCTCGAGCCTGACACGCTCGCTCTGCCGCCCAGCCCTGTTTGCGCCGCCCGACCGGCGCACACCAGCGCTCACTCGCGCTACTATGGAGCCGGCCAGTTTTCGTGCTCCTCGGGCATGGCAGGAGCACATTTCGCCTGTCACGGCTTCTGCGGTGGAGGGGGTCAATTTTGCAATTGTAAAGGTGGGGGTTAAATTTGCAGAAAACGATGTACAAAGGCTAGATAAGTGATAACCGCTACTGTGTAGTAACTATCACTACAGTATTCAATTTAGAGAAATTTTACGGTGCATTATACTGGTAATATACAGTGGGTAATAGAAATCAAATCTAGCCGTTGATTTGTTAATGGTGTTTCTGCTACTCTACTACCAGAGAAAGTATAAATAAATTCTAGCTAATTCGATCCATTGGATTTTAAAAATAAGAGGTTCATATTGAATTTAGTGTACCGTAAAGAGCTCTTCAGTTTATACTTGGGAATTTACTTAACCAATTGGCACAGTTATTAAATCTGACTAGTACTGATCACCAATACAGTGTCCATGGGAGCCGGCCCCTGGATCTGTAGTCTGTGCTTGAAAGATTCAGGAATAGTATCATGACAAATTCCAGAGTTCCTGTACTTGTTACTGCGATTTCAAGCTCTGCTCTCTCACCTCTCTCTGGTGTCAGTGTGGCACCGGTGAGTGGTCAATCACTGTTGAGGAGAGCTCAATACCCAGCATGCCATTAAAAAGACAGGTCCTTTTCTATCTAACCATTCAATACCAGTGTACCTTACAAGGATCAGCTCACTAACTTGTTGGACAAATAAAGAAAAGGGGAGCATTAGCCTGAAACAAACCAGGTTTATCTGTGGATAACTTTAGGTGATGCAATTGAATAAACCAACTGTGCCTTGTGAAAAGGCAGACAAGAACTGATGACTTATACAGTTGACAACAGTTTAGTATAGCCATGTAGTATTTGAATTACTATTGGTTCTGTTTTTGGTTTCAGACAGAACAGGGTGTCAGTGTAAGCCAAATTCTTGATTTAAAATGCTGTGGTTGCTGCACCTGCATTGGTTCGGCCATCACATTGCTTGGTCGGACGGCTGCAAGCCTGCGACCATCGCAATTTGATGATTGGTGGGCGTGTTTTGCTGCAATGGCGGCCTAGCTATCTCAAGACGGTTAGTTCTGTTAAATGTTGACTTGGGCGTGTTTTGCAGAAATGGGGAAAAGAAAAGCAGAAATTGTTATGGGGTTCATCGGAGCTGCAATTTGCAATTCTCTGCTGATTAAGCAATGAGCTGGCATTGCCGACAAACTAGTACCCCACTAGTTTCTACCCTCTATATGTGCATCCGATTTGACTTGCTCTAACAAAATAGTATCGCGTAACTAACTGCTATATATAGGTAACTTAGTGTGCACACGAGTAGCATATAAACGACTAGCACTTGCGTATACTCCATATTCGAACGAAAGCAAGACTTCTTTAGCAGCACGCCCCACACACACACGCATACACGTCTGTACTCGTGCCGCGCGCGCCAGCGTTGAGCGGCGCTCGAACGTTGGGCCGGTGAGTGGAGCAAATCCCGGCTCGCGCTCACCAACCGGGCAAATCCCGGCTCGCGCAGCAGGAATGCAGGATGGATATATATAGTAGCAGTAATTCCATATATTGCGCGGACCCAACCATCCGTCGTTAGCACTTTAGCAGCAAGGGATGTTGAATCGTTGATCCATCACCTCAGCAACTTCCCCAACCTTAACCATTAGCAGCAAGGCTCTCTTTTCGGTTGATTAGAGTACGGCCATCTCTACTTCTTTTTCTACCACTAAAACATCACACCTCAGCAGCTCATATATGAGCATATGGCTGGGGAATGGACTGTTCCAGATATCCAAATGTTCAGCTTTGGTGCACTTCTGCTTCAATGTCACAGATGGCAAGTTGGCAAAACTCGAGCAATTCGGCCAACAAATTTCAGTGCATCACAAGATTCTGAGCAATTAGGCCCGTCTGGAACGTAGGATTCCAATCACGCGTTCCAATGGTAGTCTTAGTTTTATAAACCCGTAACATGCACTTGCAACTTGCAAGTTTGTACTTAGCATTTACTTACAAATGGTAATGAAGTCATGATCGAATCCCAGTCATAAAGGTTCTACCATGAAGACCCTGATCGAGGCCTAACTTCCTGGATGAGTTGGAGCCGTCTTCACGAAGCAACAAGCATCAAATACACGCGGACCTTAAAGAAAATTGCTCCGAAATATACGTGGCTCAACGTAGCAAGCAAAACAAGGATATAATCGGTGATGTGATATTATCTAGTTTTTAAGCCAAACCATGATGTTTGGTAATCTGCCTTTTTTTTCTTTTGAGCTATGGCTTATTGTTGAATTGTCTGAAATACCTATGATTCTAATGACATTTTAGTTCATTCATCATCATGAAAAATATAAAAAAACGGAGCAAATTACATAAAAGAATTTTGCTGCAATGGATTTTAGGATTACATGAAGAATTTTGCTACAGAGAGACCAGATCTGAGGGGTGAAGGGGACCGGAAGGCTGGATCCAAGGGGATGGGTAGACCGGATCCGGCGGTCGGAGGCAACGAAGAGCCTGGACCGAATGGTAGAGGGAACGGGTTGGCTGGATCAGCGGCCTGGGGAGGAATCGAGAACAACGGCCTGGGGATGAGTCGAGGACGGCGACGTCTGTGGTCTGGAGGAGTTGATGGCAGTGGCTTGGGAGCGTGGACAATGGAGGTGTAGGGAAGACGTGGTTGCTGGCAAGAGAGAAGAGAGGGAGAGAGGGAGGTTGAGGTGTACGGGTTGGAATGAGGGAGGATGAGGCGTACGGTTGAAATGAGGAGGGTGATGCGTACAGGTTGGAATAAAGGAGAATGAGAAGAAAAACGGGAAGGGGATTGATTTATATAGTGATGGCATTTGTGAGTAATTTTAATGAAGTTTAGTGGCAAAGGGCTATTTTAATCTAGCAAAAGCCCTAAAAGGCACATATTGATTGGATTTTAGCTTTTACTTATACAGATGTTTTAGATTTTTTTAAAGGCCGACTGAAAAGTCGGTTGTCTGTTTTAGCTTTAACTTTTTTTGCTTTTAAGCCAGTAAAAAAGCCAAAATAAACATGCCTCTAGTTCTAGCTGAAATGCAATTGATTTTCATTGAGTTGTCAAAAGAAGTGATCACTATTCTAGCCATGTCTATGATATTTTTTTTAAATCTAACCTTTTTACGAATGTAATTGCAAAGTAGTCCCTTCTCCGACCGCGAAAGGATCCAGAGTCGACACGTGGCACTTTCGTGGACTAGGAGCGTAATAGGAGCTATCGTGCTCTAAAGCGCGGCAAGTCCGGAGAGTTGCCGTGCTCCGGGGGTGCAGTAGCTCCTGCCACATCTCAGTCCGTGGAAGATGCCACGTGTTGACTTTAGATCCTTCCATGATTGAGGAGAGGACTACTTTTATAATTTAGTTTATAGACAAAACCCATTAAAGGAGTGTCTAGCCTTCATCATAATCATTACTAGCGGCCATGGCGTATATAAGCTGCTCCTCCACCGCCCCACATATGGCGATTTAAATAACCAAAAGCACACCAGAACCAAAAATAGAAGCCATAGCAAAAACCACAACCAAATCAAATCCGCAAAAGGAGGCGAGGCACCACCACTAGCCTCCTCCTACCAGCCGAAGCCGCGAGGCGACGAGAGCTCAGGTCAGGTCCGGGAGAGCAGAGGCGTCTGCGCCGTGACGCGACGCGACGCCACCCCTCCCTACCCCGCCGCCGGCGACACCGCTGGATTCGGCCGGAACCGGAGCCCACCCGCCGTGGAGCTGTGCGGCGTCGCCAGAGCCCTCTGCCTCTGGCCAATGTCGGTGGGGAGAGCCGCGGTAAGGTCCCTGTCTCGGCCAGTGGCGGTTGGTGGGAACTGTGTAGTGCAGTTGCGAAACTTCTCGCTTTCTGTGAGGAATGTGTGGCTAGATGTTTCCAGTGGATTTGTGTGGCTCGTTGCTAAACTTTCTCGTGTGAGTAAATTAGGTGTTTACGATCCTATTCGATGCAACATGAGTAGGTTTTGTTCAAATTTGAATGCAAAACGTGCACTAATGCTACTTGATTTACGACAGTTTTTTTTTATGATTTTGCAGAAGTCGCCTGGGACGTGGAACTGATCGGAGCTGCGGCGTGTAGAAGAGATGTGAAGATATGGGTATGAGAGGCTAAAGTTTTGCAAGCGTGTGTTGCTGCTGTAAAGTTGTAGCAGTTGTGTTAGAGAGATTGGAAACCATGGAGTCACGGATGGATCAATACGAGGTTATGGAGCAGATTGGCCGTGGTGCCTTTGGCGCTGCCATCCTCGTGAACCACAAGACCGAGAAGAAAAAGTATGATGCACGTTGCTTCTATTTAGTTGTGGAGTCTGTTTCCCCTTAAGGTAGTTGGTTGACATCTCATTCGTTTGCAGGTATGTTCTGAAGAAAATACGGCTCGCGAGGCAGACAGAGCGTTGCCGCAAGTCTGCTCATCAAGAGGTCAGTCAAGCATGAGAAATCACTAGGCTTTGTTCTTTCATCTAATAGTACTCCCTCGAGGAATTGATAGATGGAAGGAAAATTGCAGATGGCCCTTATTGCTCGCCTGCAACATCCTTACATTGTTGAATTCAAGGAAGCATGGGTTGAGAAGGTTTGTTCTCTAGGAACATGCAACCGAACGTGCCTTTTGTTTTATTTTATCTTTGTTTAGCTTACTGTGCGAGTTACGACAGGGCTGCTACGTTTGCATTGTGACGGGATACTGTGAAGGTGGCGATATGTGAGTGTGATTTAAGGGTCGGGACTCGGGAGGTTAGTTTTTTTCTGTTGCCTGTCGGATGACTGTCCCGTCTCACTATGTCCTTCTCTGACAGGGCTGAACTGATGAAGAAAGCAAATGGGACATACTTTCCAGAGGAGGTAATAATGACTTTTTTCTAGTCCTTTCGTTTCATGCTCTGGAAAAACAATATGCAAGAGTGTGCTAACCGCTGTGAACGACCCTCAGAAACTGCTGAAATGGTTTGCTCAATTGGTACTAGCTGTTGACTACTTGCATTCGAACTTTGTTTTGCACCGGGATCTCAAGGTAAGTGACGAAGAATAGTTATGCTGTGATTCGGCTTATCAAGCAGCCAGTAATGTTTTGTGTCCCTGTCCTTTTTTGCAGTGCTCAAACATATTTCTCACAAAAGATCAGGACATTCGTCTTGGTTAGTGTCCTGTGCTAATTCAAATAATTCTGTGTTTAATTCCATCTGTATTTTGCAGTGCTTCATTTCCTGCAGTTTAAATATCTCTAATTTACTCGCAGGGGATTTTGGCCTGGCTAAGACTTTAAAGGCAGATGATTTAGCCTCTTCGGTAAACTTCTCTCTTATCTCCCTCGTCTTCTATTGCTTTCTGTTTTAAAATATTGAATGCAAAACCACATATCGATTAATCCTTATATGTTCTAATAATATATCAATCTGTTAGCTTAATGACTATTCTGTTCTCAGGATCTTATATTTTAGCATGATGCTTTCGTAGGTTGTGGGAACACCAAATTACATGTGCCCAGAGCTGCTTACAGACATTCCTTATGGATTCAAGTCAGATATATGGTCTCTTGGTAATATTCCCTTACTTTTATGGAGATGCTTAGAGAAATTAGTGCTACATACCTAGTTTTAACCGATATATTTCTGTACAGGATGTTGTATGTATGAGATGGCTGCTCATCGACCAGCTTTCAAGGCTTTTGTGAGTTCTTATCAGCTCATATTCCTTAAGTCACTATAATGACCTAACAGTAGTTTCTAGCCAGATACAATTTACTTCTAATCAGCTCATATTCCTTTGATCACTGTAATTATCTGCCCATGGATGTTAATTTACAAATACTGGTGCAGATCCCATTTCTAATCAACGCTACATAGCTTGTATGGCTGCCATAGTAGAAGTATAAGATTACTAGAGCACTTAGAAATAGGTATATAGGTTGCTATCAGAGAATAGAATAGAAGATAAGAAACATGAATTACACTTTTTACTGGCGTTATGAATAGTCAGAATGTACAAACTATGTGGTTTCCGGACTTTTACCTTAATAGGGGAATGGTGATCATAGGCACCTTCCATCGAGAGGTTTTGGCATTAGCATCTCCATCGAATAATTCATTTTTTTCCACTTCTAATCCTTTCATTTAAGTAAGCTAAAAAACTGCTTGACAACAAAGAAGCATTGACCTCTTCATTCTGTGGTGCTATTCTGAACTCTGGGTAGAAAGTCAGTCATTATCTTAGCAATAATGACTTCTGTAGAGCTTCTTCTCCTTCCTCCTCTCTTTATGCCTGTGTAATTGTGCATGTGCACTTTTCATGCACATGCCATGTGAAACATTGTATAAGAGAAGGATGAGTTTCTTTTCCAGGTTAATAGCATATTGGATCAGAGTTCTTCATGATCCATCCAGGAACTTCATTTCTGGACTTTTGTGAATGATGTAGATCTTATGTCTCCTGGACTTTCAAAATGTATTTGAAGAGGTCTACTACTCTTTCTTAATTTGAATATTTTGCTTTTAAGCAGATCCATATGTACCTAGAGTAATTCAGACTGATAATTAGTACTTTCTCTGCATATGACTTTTGTCGAATAGCTGGACTGTGGTTCATTTTTATAAAAAAAATGTTCATATTCGTTCACAGCATTTACCAACACGATGGTGTTATTGGTTTAAAAATGTTAAAACCTCAGTTGTCCTTAAATTTGCTCCTTATTTGTTTCAGGATATGGCTGGACTGATAAGTAAGATAAATCGCTCCTCCATTGGTCCTTTGCCTACTTGCTACTCATCATCTATGTAAGTGTATCTTCATGTTATATATATTGGCCATATATGGAAGTTTTTCTTTTCTTATCTTTCTTGTTTAAAATAACTTTACAATATTTTTCGTTGACATAATCGTTATTGTAATGCTATGGAACATTTCTACCCTTTTCAAACCTACAATATAGTTCTTAGATATGTTGTCTTTCAGGTTTCAACTTCTTCAGAGTATTGCCTTTCTATTGTTACATTGTGATTGAGCATCCTAGTCTATGGCTAGCTAAAATGGTCCCTTTTTTGCCGTTGAATGCAGGAAAACACTTATCAAAAGCATGTTGAGGAAGAGTCCTGAACATCGGCCTACTGTAAGCTACTATGCACATAGAAACCTCCCTGCAATACCTGTTTGTCACATTTACTTGATTCTGACAGTATTTGTTACACTTTGTATACAGGCATCTGAGATTCTGAAAAATCCATACCTGCAACCTTATGTTAATCAATTCCGCCCATTTGCTGATATATCGCATCCCATGCGATCACTGGAGAAACCCATTACCTGTTCACGGAGTAGTCAGAAAAGCATGTCAGGAAGCCAGTGTAGTAGCATTTCTGGCACTGGCAGTGATATGGATAGTATACAATCAAGTGAAAGAAACACAGTAGGACTAGCTTCAAATTCTAACACCACCACCATTGATACTGAAGGTGCTGAAGCTACTGATCATGGATCAGTTAAAAAATGCTCAAGACCTCATGATCTTAAAAGCCATAAGGACACTGCTGGTCCTGAACTGGAGAGACAAGACTCCTCTAAATCGATACATGTCTATCAGCATCCAAAATACGAGAGTAAGCAACCAAAAATCATAAAGAAGATACTAACAACTCTAAGAGAGGAGAGCAAGCTCAGGGAAAACAATTCACCTGTGAGAGCTAGCCGTGTAAAGCTACATTCACCTAGCCAAAGAGAGCGCTTGTCTGACGATTCGAAGCATAGCAGTGACATTTCCTCCAGTTCAAAGTCTAGTGAAGTGACATCACACGAATCAGCAAAGGTCACCTGCGAACCTGTGAAACGGACACAAGCATCTCCTACCCTGAAGTACTTGGTGAGGATAAATCTTTTTCTTGTGCTAAACCCACTTGCATTGCGTTGCTAATTTTTTTCCTGGTACTGTCTTGCAGTCACCTATTGTTGAACATTCTCCAAAGGTTAAAATTAAAGCGGATGAGCTGCAGCAGCTAGACCCTTCCAAGCAGACCATGGAAGAAGTTGTTGCAGCTGCAGAAAAGGCTAAGAATAGGACAAGTTTTACTAGACGCCCTAGTTTTCCCCCTCGTAGACAAGTGGGAGCAGAATCTCCACAACACACTGGGACAAAACGAGCTCACAATAAGGTCGTCTTGGAGCGTGCAAAAAGTCCTTGTCGACCTGTCCATAGTCCAAATAATGGTCTCGCTGAGCTTCCAGGTGTTCTAATGGCTCCTCCAAGTCCTCTGGGAGGCTTTCAAATGAAAGTGGGCAATTCACGGGCGAAATCTGCACCTAGGGCTGTAGCAACCAAGGAAGACAGCAGTGCCTGCTCCAGTTCCACAATTGGTTATGCCGACAATATTGAGCAGTCCGAACCATCTGAACCCGATTCACCGTCATACTTGGTTTCTTCTTGCACATGCTCGATCCCTGATACTGCCATTCAAAAGCATGACCTAACAGCTATACCAAGTTCAGAGCTCAGCACTACCAATTTGCAGAAGAGTATGGCTAGTATTGATGATGTCAGTCTAAGCTCAGCCTTGGACCCATCTTTTGATATCACCGAGCAAGAGTTTATTTGCAAGGATGACGTGCCCTGCAACAAGATGGGGCAGAGCACTATCACAGTCACTGTACAGAGTGATGAGGATAAGTTCACAGTTCAAGAACTACTTTCGTCAGTACCAGATATTGCTCCCTTTGTTTCAGCAACAAAAAACATTGCACTAGACAAAGGATCCACTCCTATCCAGCAGTCATCAGATAAATCATCAGCTCCTCATTTTAGCCCTCCAATTGAGGATGTTATACATGTCATAAGACACAGCAGTTTCCGTGTCGGTGAGCAGGCAGTAACAGAGTTTGCTGAGGGAGACCAAAGCACAGATGTTGGCAAATTTCTCAACGTGGTAAGAGAGGAGGTAGATGTGAGAAACATCCCAACGAACCTTATACCTTCCGGACTTCTTGATTGTGCTGCTGCAAAGCCCAACGTTTCAGAAGCTAATACCGTCAATCCGAAACCAGCCAGTTCAGATGTGGTGAAATTGCCAACTACCCCTGAAGTAAATTCTACTACTACTGAAACCAACAATGGGTTTAAGGAGGAGGCAACTTCAACAAAGGAAACACTGGATGTGAAGTCCTTCAGGCAGCGGGCCGAGGCTCTTGAAGGGCTCTTGGAGCTTTCTGCGGATCTACTGCAAAACAATAGGCTGGAGGAGCTTGCGGTTGTTCTAAAGCCGTTTGGGAAGGATAAGGTGTCCCCCCGAGAAACGGCAATCTGGTTGGCCAAAAGTTTTAAAGGGATGATGAATGATGAAGCGAGTCGCGGTTCAATGTGAGTGCTCGTAACCTTGACTTTTTTTTCTTTTTGTGCTCTGAATTTCCAAAGGTTGTAATTTGACCACATCACGCTCCTTCACATCGTGTGATATATTGGTCCTATGTTTGCATTTCGATAGTTTTCCATTCTTTATGGCACATTTTGTAAATAGCCCAGACTTGTGAACAGAAATAATACATGCAGAAGATGATGTAAAATTTAAATAATCAAGCTAATTGAAGGACCACTTTGATCTAATATTTCTTTGCCTTTGTTTGTCAAACTCACCCGAATTCAACAGAATGTGTTTGTTTTCTGTCAGTGTAGTCGATTTGTTGACAATTCTTGTCATCCCACATATAAGCATTGTAACAACACTGGGTACGTATCCGGGCAGAAGCTGCATCTCATTCTTTTGTCATTTCTCAGGACTGAAACTGCAAAACTGTCATCCCGCAAGGATACAATACAAGTCTTTCTTGCAAGAAGTGATGGTCATATTGTTACGACTTCTTACAGCAACATTTGCTTTACTCTTTGATCTCTATTCTCAAGTGCTAGACTTCGCTATGTACTTGCACAGTTGCCGCTTCAGTCCTCGGTTGCATTTGCAGTTTTGCACCTCCATTTCCCCCCATTTGCTCTGCTATTTCCACCATTTGGTCGTACTGACTGCCTCTGCCTGGCTTTGTTAAGCATATCTTGTCATCGTATTGCCGGCTTGCCACTACGAACCTCGAAGATTTCGTTGGTTTCTTGTCTTCACATGTTATCAGATCGTTTCAAACAACGCTATCCTCTATATCTATCGATTCCTTCATGTCACGTCACCTCATGATCTCCCTCCAGCCATGCACCAATCACGGCAAGAACTCCATGTCTATGGATACAGCATCGGATAACAAACATGCCGTGCCCTCCCCCAACGCTCCTTCGCTTGGCAGATATCAATCAAATCTAGAACTGAATCACTGAAAAGTCGTTAAAAAGCTTTGTGTTATATGCAAGGCACTAAGCATTTCGTACTCAAATATAAGAAGTATGATACCCTTAAAGTTATGGGCTATTCAGACGCTGATTTTGCATGTTGTGTTGATACTAAGAAATCCACATTAGGTTATATCTTCACACTTGCGGGAGGAGTCATTTCGTGAAAAAGCTCCAAACAATCTCTTATTGCATCATCAACGATGCAAGCTGAGTTTGTGGCATGTTATAAGACTACCGGGCAGACTGTATGGCTTAATAACATTATCTCGGGATTAAGAGTGGTAGACATCATATCTAAACCACTATCTATATACTACACTAATTTAGCTGCAGTTTTTTATTCAAGTAATGACAAGTTAAGTGGTGTTGCCAAACACATTGACATTAAGTATCATATTGTGAAGATAGAATCTAGGATCACGCAATTGATGTCAAGAATATAAGTACTAAGTTTATGCTTCCCTCACCCACTGAAGGCCTTCCTGTCCTCGCCTCGATCTCCGGTCGCCCGGCACTGGGAGCCGTTGTTCCTCACGCCGCCACTACCTAAGTCGCCGGCCGCGGCCCTCGTGGCCGAGCGCGGAAGAAGACCGCGAACTTAAGGTACAACGGCCGCTTACTTCATTAGCGAGGTCCTTTCCGAGTCCAAGACTCGATACCGCAGTGCAGAAGCTACTCACGCGGTGCTCATTGCGAAGAGAAAGCTCGCCCACTACGCCGATCAAGACAACATCACCGTGGTGACCACGTCCCGTTAGGCGAGATCGTCCGCAACCGGCGCCTCGGGAAGGATAGCCAAGTGGGCACTCGAGCTCGCCGCCACGACATCACATACGTCCTCTGACGGCGATCAAGTCGCAGGCCTAGCCGACTTCGTCGCCGAGTGGACCAAACCTGTGCACCACCGGTGATCGAAGACCGAATCTCGGACAATGTACTTGATGGGTCTTACAACAAGAATGGCGCGGCGCTGGAGTTATCATCATCTCCCCACTTGGGAACAAGCTCCAAGACGCCATCAGCCGCCGACGCCACCAACAACGCTTGCGTAGTACGAGGCCCTCGTCAACGGTCTCCGGATCGCCGCCGACCTCGGTGCTCGCCGACTTACATCCACGGGACCAAGCTTGTCGTCGACCAAGTCATGAAGGCCGCGGAGCCCCAGACGCCGTGATGGCCACGTGATCGTCGAGAGTGCGCGGGCTCGGCGCGGTTCAAGGACTTCGAAGCTTCACCATAGCTACCGACGCTACAATAGCGGCGCCTACTACTGGCCAATCGGCCTCCCGAGAGCCGGTCCCGCCCGGATCTTCGTCTGCGACCTCCTGCGGCCTTCCATCCACTGGGCCGGTGGCGAGCGGCCCCCGACCTACCTAGCACGGCCGCTGATCGGCTGGGCTGGCCGGGCGTTGAGCGTAGACTTGGCCGGGTCGAGCCACGGCCGCATACTAGCAACCGAGTCCGACCGAGAAAGCCATTCATAGATCGTTTGACGGACGGGTCGCTTCCTCCCGACCGACCGAGGCGGCGCCTCGCCTCCGCGAAAGCAAAGTCTTTCGTCCGACGGTCAGGACCTTTACAAAGGAGCCCTCCGGGTCCTCCAAAAGTGCATTCACGGCCGACCAAGGAAAACAACTATCGGACGACATACACAGCGGAATTTGCGGTCACCACGCTGCGCTCGATCTCGGTGGGAAAGGCCTTTCGCAAGGTTTCTATTGGCCGACCGCCGTGTCCGACGCAGAGCGCGATCGCACGCACTGCGAAGGATGCCAATTTTTGCCAGTGACACATCCGCCACCAGCCTGCGCATAATCCCCATCACGTGGCCTTTTTGCGGTTTGGGGCTCGATCCGGTCGGGCCTTTCAAGAAAGCGCCGGGCTTTACCCATTTGCTCGTCGCGGTGGACAAGTTCACAAGTGGATAGAGGCTGCTTGGCCGTAAGCGTCACGTCGGCATAAGCGCCATCTTCTTCCGCGACATGGATCCACTTAATAAGCCGAGGAGGCTCGGGGATGCGCCTCTGCAGATTGCGGAGATTTTGGATAAGTTCACCCCAGGGTCGCACCCCAAACTTAATTGAAGAATTGAGACACTTACCGGCCGCAGAGTTGGTCGATTGCCGCCTTCCGACTTCGGCGCCAGATGAAGTCTTCACTCGGCCAGCTCTTCGAGCGATCGCGCGCTCGAGCGAACTCGGCGGCGTCCCCGAGCCTTGTTTCGCTCGGTCCGCAGACGTGTTACTGCGTCTGCGCGATCCTCCGCGCAAGAACGGCATCCTTGGCCTCGGTGACCTCCGTCGAGGAGGACTCGATTCGCCACTTTCGCCCTCAAAGCCTCGGCCCTAGGCGCTCATCATGAAGGGCCTTGTGGCCTCTTCAAATCCTTGGCGTATCACCACCGCCTCCGATCGCCTAATGCCCGGGGCCTCTGGGCTAGGCGCAACTCAAGGCACACACGATCGCACTCCTCGCCGCAGCCGCCTGGCTTGCATTGTCGTTTGAGTGCCGCAGAGCTCAACTCGACGACGGCGAGCCCGCAAGTCTTTGCAAAATGTGGACACTCAGTTAGTCGACGGAAGAACTATCAAAAATGTGCAACGAATCGAACTTTTCGGTGACCTACCGGGCGATCGGCCGACTCCCGACCATCATATCCAGCTACCGTGGAAGACTTGAGCAAGGGCGGACCTTCACGGATCGCCTATCTCGCCGGCGTCGCCAGCGCTTTGCCGGCGGCGGCCCACTCGCTCTCCTCCGTCGACCCATGATGCCCGACCCGAATTACACCCGGCGGCGCTTCGCCGCTCGCCTCGTTCGGGCGGACGTCGCCGTCAAAGCACCATGGGCAAGGGTGACGAGGTCAACCTTCAGAAACCCCTCGGCGACTGCGCCGAGGAGCATCGGTCGGCACCTCCCCTGGACGAGGGTCGGGCACCTCCGTCGCCGGCTCCACCACGATCGGGCGCGATCACGGCGGCGCCATTGTCTCATCTTCCAAACGACGATCACGCCGTCGGTGGAGTCCCGCCGAGGCGGCGGAAGTTCTTCTTCGCACGACCTCCGGGTGGGCCCCGTCCCTCGGCGATCAGCGCTTGACGCCGACGCCGCGACCTTCACCGACCCAACCGGTCACAAATCACCGGCAGTTACATTTATGAGCCGATGTGGCACGCCCCACGGTCACCCCAAAGATAGGCGCGCGACGTTGCAAAGATTCAAGAGTCGCTCGGCGGCTTTGCCAAAAGAAAATGCTCCAATAAAAGAATACACTTACAAGGCCGAAGCGGGGCGTGGCACGCGCGCCTCTTTGCCTACCCCGCCAAAGGGCAGTCGGCCGGCCGCTTCCTCGGCCACCTCCACCGAGACGCTGCGACGACCGCAAGCGCAAGATCACCCCGCTTTGGGATCCGTAGCCACGGGGCCGTGATGCCGCCTCGGTCGAGTCCACGCTCGGGCCGCCACGGCAGGTCGGGAAAAACCCACCATAGGGGTGGCCGAGGCACTCCCGCATTGTCGTCGCTGGAGGTTGTCCCCACGGCGGTGGTCTCCGACACATCCTCGCCCAAGGCTGCCGCCGCGTGCCTTACTTTTCTTCCTCCTCCTTTCCTCCTTCCGCTTCTTGCGGGAGTCGACCGCCGTCCTCGCCGGGCGCCGCCGCGCTTCCTTATCCCCGGAGCGGGCACTGGGAAGACATCCCCATGAGCCCCGAGAGGATGCGGGAATGTCGGTCAAGTGCTAAGGACAAAGAAAAGAGAAGCGTAAAGGAATTTCACCGGCTTACAGATTTGGCGGAAAGCCGCCGAGAATGGCTCGGGTGGCCATCCGCGCCACCGTGGCGCTCGCCAGAACGGCCGCCACGGGCCTCCACCTCGACGCTGCCACTCGGGTTCGCCATCCTCGCCGGTCGGACGGCCCAAGATATCGGAGCGAAGTGCGGCTCAGTGCACAAGTGGTTGCACGCAGATCCCCATAAAGCGCGCACAACCACGCCCCGGTGAGCCCGCCTCCTTTGAGCCCCGACCGCTCCACGATCGGGCCGCCTGTTCTTCTCCCTCTTTTGGCGCCCAGTTCCACCGCCTCCACCATGGGAAGCTCACGGTGAAACGAGGGGCGCTGTCGCCGACGTTTGAACATAGAGCCATTGAACGCCGGCCCTTGTTGGACGAGGCGCTTTACCTCCGTACTCCGTGCTCCGGCCGGGCGGTGGAGGCGAGCCACCTGTGGCGCCACGGCGCCCGACGGCCTGTCCTTCCGAGCCTTGCACGGAAGAAGTGCCTCACAACGCCCAGATCGGCTCGATCCCCAAGAAGGCTTTCGCCAGCGTGATGAAGATGGCGATGTAGAGGACCCCATTGGGGTTGAGATGGTGCACCTCCACCTTGTAATGAAACAAAGAGCCCCGGACGAGCGGGTGCGGTGGCAGCCAAAGCCGCTCGAAGAACGAGCGGGCACCACGATCTCGTCGCCGCGGCCTGGGTGGCAGCCCGGTCGGCACCCTCCGGTAGGAAGGTCCTGCGGCATGAGGAAGCCCTTCTTCACCAAGCCGAGCGCACGGCTGTCTTGCGCGGAGCACTCCGGCCACGACATCTTCACAGGGGAGACGACTGGAAGGTGAGAAAGAAAGGTTGGGTTTTCTTTCCTTAGCTCTCTGGTGCTTTTCTTGTTTCAGAGGCAGAGACAGAGAAGGCAAGAAAGCGTGACCACTCGAAAGCACCTAACGGCGTATTTATAGAGGACGAGCGAACGCCGCCAAGCAGCGCCGTCAGCGAAGCGTCGCGACCACCTCGCTGTCGCGCCACTGGTAACTCGGTTTCAATACCACTCCGCTTTAATCCTGTCTTGTCGGCGACAAGGGCCATAAAGACGCCGCTTCGAACAACGTGTCCGTAACCTCTCGTTCTCCGCCTTTAGGTCGGGCAGTTGCTTCGGCGCGCGAAGCCCACTGGCTGCCGCGCCCCAAGACGGCAAAGCTTTGTGGCTTGCGCCAGGGCCCAGTGAGGAGTGGGTTCAAAAGGCCTACCCGCGGATGGGTATAAGGCCGCCCAAGAAACTTGAGCAAGGGGCGTGTATGAGGTGAGCCCCGGTGGGCCTCGGTTAGGTCGGTGACGGCCTAATCACCTCTACTCGCGCCCGAGACCATACTTCACACTCTCCCGGAGCTCATCAATGAGCGACGGCCGGTGTGCTTCGGGTCGACGGACGACCTAGAGTCCATACGGGATTGAGGAGAGAAAGGTTTTTATGGGTCGCCCACGGCAGGCCAGACACCCTACTCGGGACCGTCCGCTCGGAAGGGTCCCCTGGGCGGGACCTCCCAGACCCACTCGGACTACCGCTATTAGCTCCACGAGCACGGCGTTCAAACCAACGTAGGTAAGCGCGCGCGCTCATCCTCGAGTCCCACACTGCGGATGGGGTATACATGTGAGATAGACGGGCCATTCTCTCGCGGCTACCCTCGCCCGACGAGGACTCGAGAAGGATGCCCCACGCCCGGCCTACGACGGTAAGCGAGCACTCACGTCCACCTACGACGGTGGCGAGCACTCACGTCCGGCTCACGACGTTAAACGAGCACTCGGACACCAGAACCTCACAGAGGCATCCGGTCGTCCCTGCCGACCAAGGCACTCGGACACCAGAACCTCACAGAGGCATCCGGTCGTCCTGCCGACCAAGGCACTCGGACACCAGAACCTCACAGAGGCATCCGGTCGCCCTGCCGACCAAGGCACTCGGACACCGTAACCTCACGAGGCATCCGGCCGCCCCGCGACCAAGGCACTCGGACACCAGAACCTCACAGAGGCATCCGGTCGTCCCGCCGACCAAGGCACTCGGACACCGAACCTCACAGAGGCATCCGGTCGTCCCGCCGACCAAGGCACTCGGACACCGAACCTCACGAGGCATCCGGTCGTCCTGCCGACCAAGGCACTCGGACACCCGAACCTCACAGAGGCATCCGTGCGCCCTTGCCGGCCAAGGCACTGTCTAGCTACGACGTTAAACGAGCACTCGGACACCCGAACCTCACAGAGGCATCCGGTCGCCCTGCCGACCAAGGCGCCGTCCACAACGATTAAAATTAAAGCAAACTCATCGCAAAGACATTTTCATAAAGAAAAAGAAAATTTCATTATAGGCCAACAGGCTCAAACTTTACACGACTTTACACATGCAAGCGGATACAAGAGTGGCCCGCCGCACCGCAGCAGGACTCTACCCACGCCTAGAACCTATCAAACATCCGTGCGGCATCGGTGGCACCGACGGCATCTTCGGTAGGCCCTTGCCCGGTCGACGGACACCGCCATGATCGCGAAGTAACACACCGATGCCTCCGCTGCCGTTCAGCGACATCGACGCGGCCGCACCAACTACGGTCGGCGCCCTTGCGCCATCGCCTCCAGAAGGCCCCCTTGCCACCTCGAGCCTCGGGCGGCCTCAAGCAAATAGCGTCAGCGAAGCGGCGTCACGGGCTGCGACTTCTTCCTCCCTAAGCTCGCCATCGCTGGTCGAACTCACTCAAAGCTCGGCGGAGGATCTTCTTCTTCCAACGCGACGCCATCGCCGAAGCTAAAGACTAGAGGGTGTCTCAAGCCATTTGAAAGAACAAAAGAAAGCAGCTCTCATCCCCTTCAAGCAAGCTACAGCGCATATATATATATATATATATATATCCGGACGAAGGGAGGCTAAGCGTCTCCAGAGTAAATGCGGGTGCTAGAAAACGAAGCATCCTTCACTGTAACCCGGCGATCAAGAAGACGAGCGGTAGCTAGGCCAAACTATACTCGGCATGCGCAACGAGGCGAGTAAAACCCCGGCGGTTCAAATGCCCCGGCCAAACTCCGGGACAGCCGTCGGATCCAACGGCACACCGACGGAAATCGCTAAGCTGGATCGGTGGACCGACCTACCGAGCCCGCCATCACTTTCGCCCAAGTTCAACCCCAACCGAATGCGCCGAAATCGCCGGAGTTCGGGGCTCTTGACGAATACTAATAAAAGGATACCCCAACAGCCCAAGCGACGAGCCGGCCTCAAGCATATCTCCACCCAACAGGCGCGCCCGCCCGCCGACCGAATCGCTGCGAGACGCGCCAAGACATCCGCTCCCGACCGGCCAGGAAGCGATCCGACAGACGGCGCTCCCGACCCCTTCTTGGCGGGCGGGATCTCCCGACTCAACCGAACCAAGGCAACGGACGCCGAGTGCGCGTGTCAGTCCTCATCGGCCTACCGCCACGCACCCCGAATGAGGTCAATCAGGCGACTATACAAGGCGGTGGCTCCTTCCCAAGAAGATCCGTTATCTGCAGAAGACAAAGCTTCACCCCATCAACGATCCACGACAAAGACGAGCGCGCGCTCCCTCCCGAGGGCACCAACGCCACGCACTCGGCGTCGGATTCGCAAGGGTCACAGAGGGCAAGTACGCTATTTCCGGGAATACCTAACCTCCCGACCACCAAGGCTACCAACCCGGCATGGACAAGGCGGGTGGCGACCGATCCACGGGACGAAGGACCGGAGCTCTAGCATAGGTCACCTCGCTCTTCCTCCCAACTCTCGATGTAACCTCGCCCCTTCCTTCTGTATAAAAGGAGGCAGGGCTAAACGATTCAAGGAGGGCGAGAGAACGAGAGGGAGAGGGAGATATCAGAACACGAGGAGACTAAGTCATTTAGGGGCCTCAAATGCGTAAAAATATAGTGCAAAAGCAATACAATACGGCCATCCGAATCGGAGTAGGGACTTTCGGCACCAACCAAGATACATCTTGGACTCACGAGTCTAACCATTCAGGGAGTGGAACGCGCGACCCCCTAGAATTACAAATTTACTCGCCGGCGCTCGAAAACGCCGACACTTACCACCCAATCTTTTTCGAGAGCATGTTGCCAGCATGGGTTTATTGAAAAGCCTCTGATCCTGGGAATAAGGACCATAAGAATAAAACCAACTCCCGTTAAGAATAAGTAATTATCCTATCAAGATAGAATGATGTATTATAGATATTGGGGTTTCAGCGGTGCTTGTATCAACCGATGTAATACTTTATCTTAGTGTGTTATTCTGTTGAGTGTAAACTTATGACATTAGCCTTTCGATCAAGTGAGAGAATATTTGTTATGATCTTCGGCTTAACTAACATGTTCGAAGTTTTTGGGGGCTAGGTCCACCATGCTCGTGCTGCAATCGGGAGCGCTCCAACAAACTTTTTGGTTCGGTCCCGTTAGCTAGCGCTTGTTTGATTAAGAGGGGAGAAGCCGGCACTCGTTTGATTATCAATTGATCTCGAGTTTGCTACTCCCGACACCCCATCCGATCTAGAGTTTGGCGTTGAGGCTAGCGAAGACCGTGACTACCACCGAGAGGATCTCGGTGCCCCTTCTCTGCGCATCTACGTCGGCACTTCTTCACCGACTAAAAGAACTCAGGGCATCTTCATCCTCTCTGGATTAGTATATCTAATGTTTTCATGTTCCGCACTATTATTTTGGTGATCATGAAGCATCGGCGTCGTGCCCACCTTCAACCCTCCTCCGTACCCTCAGCCCCAGCCTCCCCAACGCCGCCGCCTGAGCCCATTTCGCATACTGGTAAGGGCCTTCATCGCCGTCTGCACCCTCGTCGGCGTCCTCGCGCTCCTCATCTGGCTCATCTACCGTCCCCGGACGATCCAGGTCGCCGTCGACGCCGCGACGCTCTCCCGCTTCGACGTAAACTCGACGACCAGCCCCCCGGCGCTGTCCTTCAACCTGACCTTCGGCCTGACCATCTCGAACGTGAACAAAGAGGTGGCCGTCTACTACGACCTGCTGCGGGCGGAGGGGTTCTACCAGGGCGAGCGCTTCGGCCGCGCCCCGCTGCCGGTGTCGTTCCAGGGCGCGAGGCGGACCGACGCGGTGCGAGCCGTGCTCGAAGGGAGCTCGCCCGTCGGCTTCGGGGGTTCGGCGATGACAACAGGACGGGGGTATTCTCTGTGGACCTGTGGGTCGACGGCGCCGTGCGGTACAAGTTCGGCGAGCTGATGACCACGTCGGCGAGCACGCTGTCGATAAAGTGTCCGCTGGTGCTGCAGCTGATGGCGGCGTCGAACAGGGTCGAGTGTGTTGTGATCAGCTAGCTTGTGATTCTAATTTTGCATTCTTGTCGATCTCGGTGTACGTCTGCTTAATTTGCTTCTCTGGAGAAAAAAAAGGTGGACACGAGCGAGCTGCGTGGGGAGTAAATAGAGATGGACCCGCGGCGTCTCCAGGACAATGGCGAGTTGGTTCGGTCACGCGACGCGAGGGATTTGTGTCCGTCTCTCTACCGTTGCACTCGCAACCGGCGGGCGATGGGCGCGGTCCAAAAGAATCTACAAGACTTTTTGGTCCGGGGCGGCCGGCGCCCCCTGCCAAATTGGTTAGCTTAGATACTGTTCTTTAGCTTATTGTGCTTTCTACGGATATAAGCCCAAATATTACCTCAACATGGCTTTCATAAGTAACTTTGAATATAATATATTTATAAAATCAAATAGAGTTATAATATTATGATAGTACTTTTCGAGAAAAATCTACATATGATTTTCATATATCTAATTTAAATATTTAAAAAGATAAATAGTTAAAGTTTTAAAATTTTGACTACATTTGTATGCAAAACGGCAACCATACGTGAATACTGAATAGAGGGAGTACTACTTAATACTTAGCTGTCTACGCATACTGTAGACAAGTTTGCCTTTTGACATTTTTTTAATAAAGGGATTACCCCGACTTCATTAAGGAAGCTTGCCTTTAACATAGGTTAACCTTTTTCGATAAGCTAAAACATACTGGAGAGGCTTACATTATTACATATACCACAGAAGCCCACCTCTTATTAGCTTCAGCTTTTGGGGCTTTCTGGTACAAAAAGTTTACGCCCGCAAAATAAAGAGTTCCCACGTATTTGACCTTGTCCCAGTGGGAAAGAACATTGCAACAAGGATGTGCACACCGGTGTTACCAGGGTTAACAAAACCGTATCGCAAGCGAATTTCGACCCCCGGCGGTAGCGAAAACTGCGAAAAACCGTTTGAAAACTGTTGAAAACCGAACGGTATAAAAATTCAAATCATTTTGAAATCTGGTCGGGGAGACAATTTCACGGTAAATGAAAGAAAACCGCTCGAAAATGCGCGAAAACCACTAAAAACCAAATACAGTTGAAAAATTGTAAAAAAAATCGAAAAAATTGTAAATTTGTAAAAAATACATTAAAGGCCAAAAAAATAGGAAAAATATAAGAAATATGTATATAAAAAAGTACGTAAAAACACGAAAAAATTTCGTAAGATCTCTCCTAAATATGGAAAAAATTCGACATGATATTTGCTATATTTTAGACAATTGCAAGTTGTAAATGATGCATTTATCAATAATATATCAATAAATAATCTTTCATTTCAATACTACTCACATATCAATCCAACAAGTGCAAAAATAAGCATTCACATAATTACTTACCAATACCATTCATAATTTCACTACCATTCACATATCAACACCATTTACATTTTAATACGTTTCATTTGAAGTTGTGAAATAGGCATAGCTTCGTCGTTCATTCATTGTCACACAAATGCCATATTCGACCTACATGAATGGAATGTTAGGAAAAGATTAAGTTGCAATGAAATAAAATATACAAATGAAACAAAATTTCGATATGACCTTTGCTATATTTTAGACAATCTGAAGTTGTAAAGTAGGTATTTAGCAATAATATGTGAACAAATAACATTTTATTTCAATATCATTCACATATCAATCTAATAAGTGCAAAAAAATAGGCATTCACATATCAATACCATTCACATATATTTTCGTCGTCCTTCCCACACAAATGCCATGTTGCAATGAAATAAAACATGCAAATAAAACATTACCTTCGGCCTATGGGCAGTATTGTTGCGTGTACACTTGGTTGGCCATGTTGTATTCCTTAGTGGACATCAAGGTCAATCCTCGTGTAGTTAGTAACTCCGTCTTGTAATCGTGCTAGCTTTACCCCGTCATGTACTTTTCGTTTGCCATTGTTGATACAACATGGCATAAAACTCAGAGTCGTGCCACTCGTAGACCCATTAGGTGGAAGGTTGTGCATGAGCATCGGGGATGGTGTAGTCATAGTTGCTATAAGAGACATAGCTCCCTTGCGTCTCGACGACGCCATAGGAGCTAGAGCTATCCTGTTGTGCGCTCTTTTTCTTCCCTCTAGTAGTCATCCTCTGTGATTAGGGAATGCCATGGTCTTTGTCATGTGTTGCATGAGTGAACTGTGACTCCCCTGTAAATTTGACGGGACGCTGCTCTTCTGATTGGTGCATGGGAGGTATGGAGGCATAGCGACCGGAGTCACCGCCATTGGTGTCCGTCTTGGAGCTGCTATCATTGGACTATTAGTATGGTGGGCTCCGACGGTCCTTGCTCTCAATAGAGTCATCACTCCCTACATAATGCAGCTCATCTGCGGGATGCTTCCTCTTCCCTGTATGAGTGTCCCCGACTGTCCTGTCTAGCCATTGGGGATGCTTCCAGCACCAGTGTCCTTTCTTAACACAGTAGGGCGAATCGGGTCTGTGACAAGCTGTGATGGGAGAGGGTTGTCACTTACTGTATCCTCCTCATCAAGTAATGGGTCACCCTTGGACTTCCTTTTTCCATTCACTGTCGGATCGGATTTGCATCGTCACGTAGTGTTAGCTCCATAAGCCGCTGAAATGGATCGTCTTCATCTGAGCACTTTTGATTTTTTACGGCTTGAATTCGAAGTCGAAGGTTGTAGTTGATGTACACTAACTTATGTAGCTTCCTGTATGATAGGCAGTTGCAAAATTTTGTGTGAATAAACGCAAATGTACTCCAATTGCGCTCACATCTACTAGAAGATGCACATTACGACACGAAACGTAGGGCAAATCGCTGAATGATGGGTGTTTTCGAACCGAACACATCCCACCAATGTATTGTAAATTAATGAATATAATAGTAAGTCCCGACGAGAGTACCATTACATTTAAGACGGTGTAAGAAAAATATCAGGTGATGTTTTGCCATCTTGTACCATCTTCGTAGCTAGAGCACTTAAGAATGATCCAGTCTTCCTTCTGAAAACGTCGACATCATCAAGAGCTTGCATGACGCTTTCAGTGTCATCAGCAAGCTCTTGAAAGGCACCCCGAAGATTTGGCAAGAAGCTGCTATTCATGCCGTAAGCGTAGGCAGTTCGGGGGTTTAAGGTAGCAGCTGCATGAAGTGAAACGACGCATGCCAGTACAACTATGTAACATATGTGCAACTGCAAGATATTGTGTTCTAGGGAAGAATGTATTACCGCATTCATATAAGTGTGGCGTGTTAAGTCTTCCATTCTTCGGTACACCACATCCATATACATCTCCTTTGTTGCTGGAGTCTCATAGAACAAACTATCGTACTCCTATAGCAATATGGTGTACCGTAAGATCATCTCGCTCAATGTAGGCACCTTGTCCAGATCGGCGAATCGCAGGAATGTGTACAACAGTTCCACCAACTTGACAACAGATCGAAGATTATCCCACCAGTCCAAGCTCGAGAGGCAGCCATACACGTACTTCCTCTCGGTGGTATCAACAAAGCAAGAGCTTACAAATTCTTCGGCAGCCATCCATTGCATGAACTCGTCCTTGCGCCGAAAGAAACTGTGTAAGAACATGCAGTTAGTGCCGAAATGAGTTGCATTCCACTTGATCAACTCATCTCCAATATACTTCTTCATCATAGCATGAAGCTTGGAATGGTTGCATATCCATCGAGAGATTTTCCTTGCACTCTCAATGACCGAGGAGGCGTGATCAGGAAACTCTTCAATCTCCTTCAACATCAAATTAATGGTGTGGGCCATACAAAGCTGCCACACGATGTTGCGGTGCTGCCGTGCGATAAGCTTGCACGTCTTTTTATAGTTGGCACTATTATCCGTGACAATCTACACCACATTTGTTGGACCCACCTCGTCGACCACTGAATATATTTTATGCGTGAGCAAACAAAACCAAGTATCTCCATTATGTGACGCGTACATTAATTAAATTGCAGAAGAGGACCAACTAAACTAAGTACCTTGTGCAAGTACGAGGAATCCTAAGATAGGCCCGTGGCATCGATAGACTTGTGGAAGAACATGGTGCCGTTAGAGTAAATCATGAAGTTAATTATGCTCATGCGTTTGGCCCTGTCCAAGAATCGCACAAGATTGTTACTCCGTACGTAGGCCATTGCTGCTTGAACTTTGTGAAGTTCTCCTTTATGTCTGCTTCATTGGCGTCTAAATATTTTCTATCTATATCTCGGCCACTCAAGGATGGGACACCCTCTCCTGCAGATGAAACATAATACAAAAATGTTAGCTATGAATCGGCGTACAATTGAACGAATATTTTAAATTTCTATTACCGTATTTTTGTGTTTCCCTCATTGCGCTAACAAAGTATGTACTATTTGCTTTCCGCCCGCGATACCAGTAGTGTGAAAAAATTTGGCCCACGCCGAACCAATGGCCTGCTTCTCACTCTTCCTCTTTTGTGTCCACTGATATGTGTCAATCCTTGGTTACACGGGGCTATGGGCCATACCAACGTTGTAATCCACCACCGCTTGCGGTCTTTCTCGTTGCGAGGGACTCCAAAACATCTTCGACAATAGACTATCGTGATCTCCTCTAGCCCCCTCGTGGAGCCACTGCCACCACCGTGCTCATACCTGCCACCTGCCAGGCTTCTAAATTCTGCTTCCGCCTTAGAGGCAGCCATGGCATACTGGAGTTGGTACTCCTCATTAGCATCACTCGTGTACTCTGAATATACACTTCGCTTTGACCGGGAATCTCCAGCTACTCCTTCTTTCCTCGGTTTCTCCTCTCTCTTGTCCTTCTTCTTATCCCTCGTACTGTCTAGGTTACACTGAAAGTACTCACGAACTTCCACAGGAATTTTATATCAATGGACGATACTCGTACCGCACCCTGCCAAGTGCTGCTTCAGTCGGATTGCACCGCCTCCTTTCTTCTCTTTGAGACAGTGCTTGCATCGAAATCCAGCACCCAACTTCTCATTATTCTCCCACACCATGTCGATATGGTCTGCCATCTACTAATAGAACACAATAAAAGTAAGCATACATACAAATATCGCTACTTGAACAAATAGTACCATTTGCATTGCTACTAAATATACTTCAACAAATATTGCTACTAAATATAATTGAACAAATATTTATACTACACATACTTCAACAAATATTGCTACTAAATATAATTAAACAGATATTGCTAATACATATACTTAAACAAATATTGCTACTTGACATAATTGAACAAATGTTGCTACTTCACACACCACTACAAATATTGCTACTTGACATATTTGAACAAATATTGTTACTAAATATAATTGAAAAATTGTTGTTACTAAAATATGTTAAAGTAAATATTGCTACTTAACATACTTGAACAAATATTGGTAGTAAAAATTGGTGAACAAACAAATAGTGAGCATTTCATCATGAACACAATGAGCATTTCACCATGAAATAAATATTGGCACTACAAATTGCACATGCATGCATCAACAATATACATGCATAAACTACCAGGCGGTTTTAATAAAAAAAACCGAGCGAAAATCATTGAAGACCGAGAGAAAATCGATCTAAAATCGCAAATTTCGTGAATTTCGTTTGCGCTCTCGAAATTCGCTGGCTACTTGGAAAACCACTCAAACCGAATAGTTTTCGTGCAAAATCGAGCGAAAATCGCGCGTTGGACGGCGCACGGCAGCCGAATCTAGGTGGCGGCGACGCGGTAGGTAGCAGCGTCGAATGGGGAAAGGTGGAGTGCAATCAGTGTTCTGGTGTGAGCTTCCTCTCCTGGTCGGCATGTCATGGCCCTTGGGTTGGCTGGCCAGCCCATAAGCCACTATTTTTTTGCCTTTTCTATTTTCAATATTTCAAATGGCTCAAAAACGTCTCTAAACTTTGGTTTTTAAAAAAATCACACAAGAGGTCATAGATAAATTAATACTAATTTTAGGGAAATTTTTGAATTTGAACTCCATCGATAAAACGATCGATTTCTCTTCTTGAGCCGGCGCAATATGCTCAAAAACCGCAATTTTGTGAACCCTGTGTGGTACACTCCAGTCATAGATGCATATCGTTTTGGACATAGTTCAAGTCAAACTTTTGAGACTTTGGCCCTGTTTTGGATGGTTTCAGTTTCGGCTTCTCCCCTTTGGAAGTCAGAAGCTTTTCCAAAAGGTTTTCTTCTCCGCGGTCGGAAGCCAAAAGCCAGCAACCCATTTGTACTAGAAAAGGCTGAAAATCAAAAGCTGATCTAGGGTAGCTTCATATGATTTCGGTAAGTTGGGCTTCTGACTTTCCCATTAGAGTTGAAGAAAATTTTCCTCTCTTACCATATATAAAATCCCAAACCCTACCCCTCTCACGCTCATTCTTGACCCGCACCCTCACACCTAAAAGTCAGGTTGTCAAATACCAAACATCTTTAGTATAACCTTTCAGTCGTGCAGCCATACAACATAGCCGAAAATTACTTCTTAGAAAAGCTACAGCCATACCAAACAAAGCATTTGCATATCAATATCTTTTTAAATATTTAAATTAAATACCTAAAATCATATACGTAGATTTATCTCGAAAAATACTTTTATAGTATTATAGTTTTATTGGGTTTTACAATAGTAATTTGTGGTGAAAATTGTGCTTCGGAGATTATATCGATATCTAAAACAACGTGTATTTATGACCGGAGATAGTAATAGACAACGGAAGCCATCAGCTAATTAGCATATGGCCCTCTTATTCCACTTCAGCAAGATTTCAACCAGTATCAGCGAGTAACGTCTTACGACCTTCGTTGTTAGTTAACACAAATTTTCAACATAGGAAGCGTATGCAACAGCGATCATTTTGCCGCGCAAATCTGCGCAGAAGCAGCGACTCCTGCCCAAAATCAAACGCGTCTAGAGCTTGGAATAACGCGACGCACTTCCAAACCTCTCGTTTCCTCAGCCAAATATTTCTTTTTCATCCCATCACTGCACATAAATATCACTAGCTACGTGATTGTTCATCTATCACTAACATGATACCAATCGATCACCTTCTATAGAAAATGGCGGCCTACGAGAAGCAGCAGCCGCAGCTGAACGGTGTCTACTACGGCCTGCCGCAGCCCCCGCAGGCGGCGTACTACTGTCCCCCCGACTTCGCCGGAGTGGCCCGCGCTGTTTGTTCTGTTGCCTCTTCAAGGTCGTCGCCTTTGTCGTCATCACGCTCGGCACCGCCTCCCTCGTTCTCTGGGTCATTTTCCGCTCGAGCTCCATCAAGGCCTACGCGGATTACGCCACACTGTCATGCTTCGACCTCATCGCCGGCCTAGGCGACGGTGGGCCAAGGGGGCACGGCGGCAACCCCCTCAAGTACAACCTCACTGTGGACATTCGCGTGCGCAATCCAAACCGCTTCGGCATCCACCACGAGTATGCCGAGGCGCGGGCGTCCTACCACGATGAGCGGTTCGGGTTCGGCCCTGTGCAACCGTTCTACCTGGATAACAAGAGTGACAACAAGATCACTGCCACGTTTGGCGACTCGTTGATCATCGACAATGACGTGGAGCGCACACACCAGAGGGAGACGCGTGAGGGGTTCTACTCCGTGAAGGTGATGGTGTACGCTGACTTGGGCTTCAAGGTAAGGGTCTTAGACATACATGATTACAAGAGCAAGGTCAGTGCCTAACGTGAACTCGACCGTGACGATGACGCTGGGGACGAGGTGCGACGTGGACTTTTGATCTTCTCCGATTGATCACACGGGCATCTTCTGCCGCGGCTAGGGATGATAATATTGTATTTTGTTATACTGGTAGTTTGTGGACGAGGATATTATTATTTGTATATATCCTATAATTATTTATTCTATAACCTAACCGGTTAGGTATACCATATCCGTCCTATTATGACTATGTTATTTTATTTTAATTTTATAAGCATGTGACTAAATAAGTCATATCAGTTAAGGGGCCTATGACCCACATTCCAACCGGTTTACGGATCTACCATGGATACGCATGTGCATAACTACCTTATGTGTGTCTTTGATAAATAATTGCTTATTATATATATATATATATATATATATATATATATATATATATATATATATATATATAACAACAACTACCTGAGTCCGTTTCTTCCACGATGCCGAGAGATAGTCATTGACAAGAACCGCTATCACCTATACTGTCCTTTAAAGCAAGAAGATGCCTCCTCCGGTATCACCAATTGCCACCTCTTCGTTAGTATATAAGAACCGGTTGGATGGCAGGATAGAACAGAGACAATTGTAATTAACCAGATCACACTCATTGTTCCTGTGACAAGAAACACTCTTGTAATATATTCTTATTAATAAAGACATCCTTTTTACTTACTTGTCCGCGAGTTCTAGCATTCCCCTTGTATTTCCACAAAATCATCATCCGGATCGTCGACATTTGTATTAGTGATTTGAGACCATGAATATATTGCTCAGCGTGTAGATAATTAATTTCTTTTTTTATGTATATTTCATATGTATGAATAAATCGGTATCTTATTTTACGACTCAATAAATCGGTATCTTGAGTTCGTTGGTTAGTGCGATGCGATTGGCTTCACAAATAACGTTTTTCGAGCGGTTTACCGGGGTAATTTAAAAAAATCAAAATTTTGAAAAATTTTATGCGATGAAAACCGCTCGAAAAACGTTGAAAAACCGCGGTTTTCTCAAAAAATCGTTCGAAAAATCGTTTTTCAAGAATGTTCAATTGTTCGGCTGGTTTTTCGCGAAAAACCGCGGTAAACCGCGAAAACCGAGAGGTTTTTCATCAAAAACAGCGGTTTTCGCGAATAGATTTGACCAAAATTCGAATTTTTTGAATTTGCAAATCGTTCGATTTTTCACGGTTTTCGAGCGGTTTCTCGCGAAAACCGTTACCTTCGAAACGAAATTGTGAACCCTGGGACCACCGCAATAACAGCTCCTTCAAGCTGGTAGAGAATGCCAGTTACTTCAGGCTTGTTTCGAACAGCGGGAAATCTAGCAACTATTTCATAGGAAATAAAAACATCCACTTTTACAGGTTTTGGTGTCCCTACAAAATTTTCTATGGAAATCGTATGTTTCAAACAGTATACAATACCAAGATAGGACAGTGGGCACTGGCATGATAGTGGGAGCACGGATATTGTTTGTTCCCGGCTTGTTCCATGAAATCGAAACGGTGCGCACTATTAGGGGAGAATTACCATCCGGACGTTCGATCTCAACATGTTGCATCAGACGCTGGGTGCAACATTTTTTTTGCAACGTGTGCAACATTTTTTTCCCGCGAATATTTTTACTGTTATCGAAGGAAAAATGTTTCACGCGTAGAAAAAAAATGTTTCACTTGTAGGAAAAAAATGTTGCAGAGTGTCCAAAAAAATGTTGCAGAGTGTCCAAAAAATCAGACGTCCAGCTGCTAGCAATTCCACACTATTAAACTAGAGTACATACACGCATGTAACTTCGGTAGAAAACGTATGCTTACGCTCTGTGTGGCGTTCTAGACTTTACCCATACCTCTGCAATCCCTAGTGTGTATATCCAGAGGCACATGATGTGTGTGTGAAATATTAGTGGTGGTGTGTATACTCCCTTTACTCTGGATAATAGGGCAAAGAACCCTACAAACCATACAGTTCCCCAATCTTTCAAAAAAAAAAACAATCGTGCTGCACGTCAAAATCTAAGTGAAATTTCGGAAATTTTGGCCGGGGACGATATTGGAACTCCCGACCAAATAAAAAAAATTCAAATCGCTATAGCGATTACGGAAACTTCGGGAAATTTCGGGCATTTTGACCGGAATTCATGTATTCTGCACCGGTTTTTAATGTTTTTCATCGGATTTTGACCGTATCTGGTTGGTTGGAGTGAATGCAGGCCTTGAAGTGAAGCCGCATAATTTGGGCGCTGAAACTGCTCCTAGGGAGATTCTTGACGTAAGGTTGGAGAAAGAGAGGGTGCAAGATATTGGAGCGAAGCAGCATGATTCGGGTGCTGAAGCTCCTCCGAGTAAAGTTGTTAACGCGGGATTGGAGAAACAGCAAGTTCAAGCTACCGAAGCTGTTGAAGTGAAGCACCATCATCTGGTTGCGGGTTCTGCTCCTGCAGAGGTCCTTGATGCGGGACTGGAGGAGAGAGCGCAAGCTATTGAAGTGAAGCCGCTTGAATTGGCTTCTGAGGCTGTTCCTGTAGAGGTTCTTGAAGTGGTATTCGAGAAGCAGGAAGAACAAGTTATTGAAGTGAAGCGGCATGAATTGGCTGCGGAGGCTGCTCCAAGAGCGATTCTCGATGTGCCATTGGCAGAGGAGGAACTTAAAGAGCAACCGTTGGAAGAAGCTGTCTACGTACATGAAGAAGTTCAGAGTAAGGAGGAAGTTAAATGTGAGGTCCACCCAGTTGATCAACAAGAAGAATTGGTTCCTAAAGAGGAGTTGGTAGTGAGGAAGACTGGTGATCTGGAAGTCAACCAAGAAGACAGCTCTAATGACAAAGGTGTCTGTTCAGTTACCTGAGAAGGAAGTGGCATTGCTAGGGATGCCTGAAGATGATGCTAGAGCATACATGGAGTTTGGGGAGTGGGAAGGGATTGAGAGAAGTGACGTGGATAAGAGGTTTGGTGCAGCAGCAGCATTTGCAGCTTGTTACCCTAAATTCTAAGAATTATGAATTTAGGGTCTTTTATTTTACGTGTAAATACTTAGAATTTTACATTCAAACATATACAAAATATACATAAATAGTTGCATGAAGGATGAAACAGAAATTTTTCCAAAGAATTGAACTTCATTTGTTACATTGGAAAAATAAAAAACAGAAGGAACATAAATAAAATAGTACCCTTGTCATAATTTTATAAATTCGCTTGAATGTGATCATGATCCAAAATTTAGGAGAGCTTAAATATTGCCTCAGCAACTTTTCTCTAAAAGCTTAAAAAATTCTAAACACTTTTTGGTTGCCCAATCAAATCTATAGAAGCAATAGATGTACTTAGCCAGGTTTTTATCAGGACAATAGCACTTTTAGAATTTTTGAAAATTCTTGATGCTTGATCATCATCTAAAAATTTTATGGGAATATTATTGATGTGTCAAGACCATCCATAATTTTTTAAAAAATTTTTTAACTTGGTTTGAACCATTTTTCATTCGTTGAATTTTACCGGTAAGGTTTTTATCAGGATAGTAGCACTATCAAAATTTGAAAATTCCTCAAGCTTGATCACCATCTGAAAATTTAACGGGAACATTAGTGATGTGTCAGGACCATCCAATTTTTTTAAAAAAAATTCTAACGTGGTTTGAACCATTTTACACTCGGTTGAAATTTGCCGAGATTTTAGCAGTTTCGGACGAAATTTCGGCAATTTTGGCCGAAATCTTGGTCCAAAAAATTCCGGATTTGAATTTTGTTTTTAGGATTTTGTCTTAAATTCCAAAATCTCATTGAAAATTCGGATTTCGGTCGCCTTTGAGATATAGCCTCAAAACGGAATTTGAAACCTTGCAGTTGGTACAGGAGGTTGGACCATCTTCTAGAATGACACGTGGCAGCACTATATTGAAGTGTTTTTTTAACGGAAGACTAGTTAATTTTGAAGGTAATGGGTACGTTCGTGGGAGTTCAATGGAATGAAAGTTACGCTGCCAAATCGGCAGCCGGGCAAAGCACACCTGGTCCAAACATGGCATGATCTAAGTTTTCACCCTTTCTTAATGCTGAAAACCACCACCAGCTCGTCAAACTAAACAGTCAACGTACGCCGCCAGTGGGCCCTCCTATTCATCTCGGGTGTACTTTTCAACCGGAGACACCATTGACCGGCGCGTCCATGGGTTTGGCTTGGTATCACGTTCGTAATGTTGTATTGGATGGTCTAGATTGATTGTTTTCGGTGCATATAATAATACACACAGTTCTAGTTTTTAGTTAGATCAGCTCAATGGCTTTATATAAATTAGCGGTTTTTTATCTGTTTGATCATGTTCTGATCTAATGTAGAGACAAGGTATATTCATCGTTCCCTTCCTGATTCATTTAGGAATAACCAATCTGTGAAGTGGTTAAAGTATTTCAAGAAGAACTGCAATGAACCTAGATATTTGGTGTTACGAAGGCGTGGTAGATGCGCATATTGTGTTTTTAGGCTTGTGTTTCTTGGCAGCTATCTGGCATCGAGTATATTAGGAGCTACAAATATTCTGTGATGAACAATACCTTAACCTCCTCAGTCCAAGAACGCGTGCACCACTTGACTTGCCCAAACAATAGCCGCCCTCAGTTTCCCGTCAAAATCCGATGCAAATCACCCCTTTTTTATCCAAATCTCCAGTCTGCGTCTTAGCTATCCCAACGCAAACATATACTGCTCCAGAAACACTTGTCCATCGATCAATCACGAACTCACAATGGCCAATCAGCAGCACAAGATAGACCACCTCGACCAACCCTACTACGGCCCGCCCATTCCTCCCAAAGAACCCGCTGCCGTGGGCATCCGCCGCCTCCCGTGCGCCGCCGTCGCCGACCCCTACGCTCTCTTCTGCAGGGCCTTCCGCGTGCTCACCGTCATGCTCATCGCCATCGGCGTTGTGGCGCTGGTGCTCTGGCTCGTGTTCCAGCCCAGCCGCCTCAAGGCCTACGTCGACTCCGCCGCGCTCACCCGCTTCGACCTCGGCAACGGCACGCGGCTGAACTACAACCTCACCGTGGCCGTGACCATCCGCAACCCGAACCGGAAGCAGGCCGTCCTGTACCGGCGTCTGGAGGCCGTGGCCCTCTACGGCGGCGAGCGGTTCGGGTACGTGGACTTCCCACGGACGCGGCAGGAGCGGAAGAGCACGATGGACATACGGCCGAACTTCCACGGCCAGGGAGTCCTCGCCGGCGCCGCAGCGGCGACGTTCAGAAGGGAGAAGGAGGAGGGGTTCTTTAACATCAACGTCAAGCTCCACACGAGGGTGCGCTTGAAGGTGATCCTCGTGAACAGCGTCGAGTACAGGCCGGACGTGGATTGCTACATCAGTGTTCCCGACCCGAGCAACGCCACGGCGGTGGCGCAGGGGTTCACGGCGACGCCGTGCCACGTCGACGACTTCTCGTGATTGAACCATGCACATATAGGTGGAGATGACTGGAGAGGAGAGAAATGCTTCCCGTTCAGAAATCGGCCGGTTTTAGTTTGTGTTGTTCCATCACATCATCACGGTGGTTGTACAGACTTTTGATTGGACCTTCTGTACATGTTGAGAGTTGAGACGAAAGGTAGAAGCATATATATTTACGGATTTGTTATACAAGTGTTGCATGTAATTTCAAGATTTCAGCTCGAATTTCTCACCGTCAGATTTGCTCCACAATTCATACATCACCGCTCCTCCTCGAGCTCCAATGCGGCTCCAGTGAATTTGAACTTACTCAGCGGATATTGAAGCATCAATCGACGAATTGCCGAACTAAATCTCAAGAAATGTTGTTTTGTGCGCAAGAGAGATAAAAGGAACACAGGAAGGAGGGAGACGGTTCCGCGACGAATTCCAAGCTGCACTGCTAGTAGTTTCCAATTGCTTGCCGTTGTCAAGTTCGGGTGGCTATCGTGCTATCTTTGACTTGGGGACCGGGTGCCATATGCATCATGCATGTTCCGATTTAGCTAGTCAAGCACGTCGAAGGAATAACGTTGAAGATATTCGGTACATTGAATTATATACTTAGTATAAAGGTAATTAGGGGCGACTACTCTAGTTTTGCTTGGCAGGTTCCACAAACTGCACCAAATGTATATATAGTACTAGGCAGGTCCATGCGCGATGCCGCGCCGCGAGAAAAATTCGGTTCGAGTTTTTTGCAAATCGATTTTACGGAACTACGGTTTTTTTTTTGCAAAATAACCGGTGGAAGGACCTATTAGCGATTTCAAAATTTTCTAAATCTTCCGGGTCGAAAGAACCGGCGCTCGTGTCGAATTTGCGGAACTATAGGGACCTTTTGCAAAATAACCGGCGGAAGGATCTGTTCACGATTTCAATTTGTTTTAAATCTTCCGGGTCAAAATAACCGGCGCACATGTCGAATTTGCGGAATTTTGCGGAACTACGGGGTCCTTTTTGCAAAATAACCGGCGGAAGGACCTGTTCGCGATTTCAAAAATTTTTAAATCTTCCAGGTCGAAAAAACCGACGCTCGTGTCGAATTTGCGGAACTACGGGGACTTTCTTGCAAAATAACCGGTGGAGGGATCTGTTCGCGATTTCTATTTTTTCGTGAAAGGACCTATCTGCGATTTCTGAATTTTAAGGGGTGTTTTTCGGGGGGAAAACGACGTGGGCGCTCTCTATGCGTCTGAAATCTTCCGTGTATAATAGATACATTATTACATGCTTAGCGATGTTTTTATGCTTTTCTAACCCATATAAGTTACATAAATCTTAAAGTAAATAGAGGAATAAGTAATTACCATCTACTCTTTATTTATACTTTAATATTTATACAATTTTGTAAAAGAAAACACATAAGTACCTCTCTTGCTTGCAAGGCAGGTGCAAGGAAGTGAATGGACCTGATCATTCCCTGCTCAAACTTGTCACTAATGTATACTCCGTATATTATAGCGGGAGGGAATATCAGTCAACCAGCCACGCCACGTCAGCATCCTCGTGGAAAGGCCATCTGAAGAATTTGAAATTACGTTTAGGTCCTTCGGTCGGTTTTTAGTGAAAGGATAAAAAAAAATCAAAATTACGTTTAAGTCCCTTCGCGGTTTTCGTTCATGTCATCCTGTCGGTTTTTAACACGACAACCCCAAGAAAAAACAAATTACGTCTAGGTCCCAAAAAACTTTTTTTTCTTTAGAATTGACTCGAAAATAATCGGAAATACGTTTAGAACCCTCCTCGGTTTTCTCCCAAAAAAACCACAGATTCGTTGACGATTTATAGCCGTTCACAGATTCGCCGACGGGTCCTAACGACATATTTTTAAAAAACAAGAAAACCGAAATTACAAAAAAAAAACGAAATTACGTTTAGATTCCTCCCGGGTTTCTCCTAAAAACAATTCCACAGATTCGCCGACGGCTCTTAGCAGTCTATTTTTTAAAAAAAAAGAAAGAAAACTAAAATTATGTAAAAAAATTCAAAAATATTCATCAAACTAAATTTCACATAACACACCGTAACGCGTAACCATAGCTAACGTTGTTTAATTAGCTCAGCGTGGATCAAACTTGCACCCGGCTGCACATCTAGGCACACGTCCCCCGAGTCGGATGCCACAGTGGCGGAAGGTCACGTGGCCCACGTGTGGGTGTCAGGTCCCCACGCCATCCTTGCAAATAGATCCCCGTGACCATCCATCCCTCACATTTTGCACTTCTCCTGCTCCCTAACTTGCCTCCTCAAATTCTCCGTTATACCTGTCTTCCTCTCGGGTGTATGTCTTTCGGTGTAAACCAATTATATTTTAGCTTTGTATATGAATGTAATTATAAAAATAATTTATTTTTCAATCGTGAAAGTGTCGACAGGTGTCACTTGTCACGTCTATGTACCATAAGTAGGTCCTGCCGAGCTAAATCAACATTACAACAGGACCCATTGGCCCGGAGCTCAGCAGCACATCTAACACTTTGCCAAACCACCGCTCCTCGGTAGGGCTAATAAATAGAGTGACTTAACGAGTACAATAATTAATTAAGTGAGCAATCAAGTGACTAATTAAGTGAGTGAAGTGATTGCTTGAGTGTGCAGACAAGAAGTGGTGGCTCGACAAGTGACCACCGAGCAACGATAGCTGGATAGGTCTGTGGATGAGCTGCCGAGCTTCTGAAGCTTGACAAAACTTGTTATGGTATATGAGCGTGGTAGGTGATACATGTTACCTGATGACTCTTCTGTGGTCAGAGAGAGAGTTATTTTTGCAATTACGTTTGCATAGGAACTATATTTGCAAAAAAATATGCAAGGAGGCTAGAAAAGCACTGAATTCTTCGGTGTAAAGGCACAGGGGTGTCATTTTACGCACGTGTACTATCACATTTAAAATAAGAGAAAATTTATAGTGTATTATATTAGTAATTATATGGTGAGTAATAGAAATTAGATGTATCTATCGATTTGTTAAGAGTATTCTACTACTCTACTATCAGAGGAAGTATAAATAAATACTCTCTCCGGTTCACAAAAACTTGTCGATTTGGGATACGTGCAGTCGAACTTTTGAAACTTTAGCTATCAATATCTTTTTAAATATTTAGATTGGATACATGAAAATCATATATTTAGATTTGTCTTGAGACGTACTTTCATAATATTATAGTTTTATTAGATTTTTTTAAATATATTATAATATAAATTAGTGGTCAAAGTTAAGTTTTAGAGACCGTGATGATGTCTAAAATGACAATTATTTATGACCAAAGGAGTACCGGTTAATCTAACCCACTGGATTGAAAAGAACAACGATTCATATTGAATTCAGTGTACCGTAAAATTGTCCAAAAGCAAATAGGATCCCTTTATACTTTGATGCTTGTTTGGATAGCTCATGATTGAGGTGGATGAGAAAAATCCCATTATCTCGTGAGAAATTGGAAACCATATCCTATAATTGGGATAATTCATACTGTACCACTTGAAAGAGTGACAACCATTAAAATACCACTCCAAAGATTTTTCTTCGTAGAATATCACTCCAAGGAGTTTTGAATTTACACAATGCCATTTTCCTTCCTCTCTCCACTTTAATTCATTTTTAGACTTTTTGCACATGCGAAAAGACGCATCTGCCCCTAAGGTTGCCCCCTAAGGTCGCAGGCACCCTTACCAGATCAAACCGAACAGCTTCCCTAAGCTAAGCCCCCTCCTCTCCTCTCCTCTCCTCTCTCTCCCCCGTTCTCCTCCCAATCCCTAGATACATGGGAGTAGAGACGGCGTTAGTGTGGTGAGATGGCAGCGGTGACGTTATTTCAGTGATACAGTTGCGGTGGCCTAGTACGTTGTCCCAACTATCATATATGTAGATCCTGAGCGCTCGTAATGAATCCAACAGCTCTTTCTGCCGTGCCGTTCGTGCCTTTTGAACGGCACGGCAGGGGATGCGAGTCCATTCGTCTCCTCAGGCGATTGATTAGTTTCACTTATTCATTTCTTTATACCAGACTACTAACCAAAACAACAATGTACGTCAGGCTAACCCCATAAGTTCATTATTAACTCTTACATATGGAGATGTAATTTCACGGCTGAACATTCTGAGCATCGCCAAGCATAGTTGTATTTGCTCCAGGACATCAGCTTTTTTTTTTTGGCTTTGTCTAAATATACTGAACTTTTGCGTGTATGGGAAATGCTAATTTAAATTTACCCTCGTTAAAGATTTGGTGATAACATCTTCTCTTTATGACAAGTGACGGTACCTCCCCCTCAAAGGCTATCTTTGTGACAAGTAACATCATCTCCTTCCTTCCCCACTTTTCTTCTCCCTCAACTTTTGACAAGTGCCATCACCTTTTTTTATCCCCCTTTCCTCCTCAGTTCCCTACCTCTCAAACTCAAAATAGTTTTTGTATTTCAAAATTTTTCTTAAGTTTTTGAAAATAAGTATTTTTTAACCACTTCCAAAAAAATTTTAAGCGAATTTTTCGAACCAAAAGTTTGTTGAATAGAAACTTTTCGATCTGGAAGTTTTTGAATTGAATATTTTGGATCTGAAACTTTTTTATTTAAATTTTTTTTCGAGTTAAAACTTTTCAATTTGAAATTTTTTAATTTAATTTTTTTAGTCGAAACTTTCAAATTTGAAATATTTTGGTTTAAAATTTTTTGACTTGAATTTTAAATCAAAACTTTTCCAACCAAAAGTTTTTTTGAATCAAAACTATTCAAACCGAAAGCTTTTGAATCGAAAGTTTTTTGAGTTGAAACTTTTCGATTTGAAATTTTTTGAGTTAAAAATGTCGGGGATTGGTAGCCTCGGCACAGGTAAATACCCCTCGGACTCAATACCGTTTCCCACAAGTTCGAAGCACGCATCCCCAAGCTTAAGCTCGGGGAAGTACGATCTCGAGCTCGGGCTTCCCGAGCTCAAGTCCATATCCGGCGAGCTTGGGCTCGGGTAGGAGGATGAGGCTCCAACCCGAGCCCCGCGCCATGACTCCCGTATCCTCCAGACTGAACCGTTTCTTGTAACGATCCGTTTTAGAGGAGTAGAAACTTTCTCCTGCGTGGGAACTAGAGCCAACAACTCACATCAACTCCCCCTGCGTGGGAACTAGAACCAACAACTCACGTCAGCTCGCAACGACCGCCTGACGTCGGTCTCGGGACCAAGCAGTAGGAGCCCAAGGGGCTCTCGGGGGGATAAAAGTCTCAGATCAAGCATGCGAAAGGAGGAGAGAAAGAGAGAAAGAATGAGAGAAAGAGAGAAAAAAGAAGGAGGACAAGGGGCTCACACGCCGACTCTCGAGACTTGAGCTCCTGTTGTACTCTCACACAGAGCATTACATTCATCTTTCGCCTTAGGGTAAGACTAGAGTAGAGCTTTTACCTAAGCTAGGGGGCTCGAACCAGTATAATCCTGATGTCTCCAGCCCTGTCTCTCCCCTTCGTTCTTCCCTGACGTACACGCCACACCATTGCCCAGACGAGCACGACCTCGGGCTCCGCCCTCACACGATCCTCCCAACCTCCCTCGCGGTCGGCGGTCCCGATCGCCGACAAAATTTTTTCGATTTGAATCTTTCCGAGTTGAAACTTTCTCATTTGAAAATTTTCTATTTAAAATTTTTCGTGTTGAAACTTTCGAGTTGAAAATTTTTCGAGTTGAAACTTTCTAATTTGAAACTTTTTGTGTTGAAACTTTCTTATTTGAATTTTTTTTATTTAATTTTTTGAGTTTTAAATTTTGAGTCAAATTTTTTCGCGTTGAAACTTCCCATTTAAATTTTTCAAAGTTTAAGTGTTCTAATTTTAAAGTTTGTGTTAGAGAGGGAAAAATGGGTGGAAGAAGTGAGTAGGGAAAAGAGAATGAGGAGGTGGATGGAGAAGATAATACATGACATTCTAATAGGATGTCCTTAGTCAGATATTATATTTTAATAGCTTTAATGTCTACCATCAAAAAGTCACAAAAGTTTAGTGTGTTTCATCACAGTCACAAAAGCCGGTGCCCTAGAGCAAAAGCACCAAAGTTTAGTGCCCGGTATCCAATCCTGACTTTTTTTTCTTTAGATAAACAGTAGGGTTGAACCATCCTGTATATACTATAAAAAAAATGAAACTAGAGGGAAAAAGTATGTACAAAAAATAACCCAAGTATTTTGTGTGTCTAGTTGATTGTCTGCATTACAATGGATCAAAAATAACACGACACCACAGGTTCTAAACTTAAAAAAATGAAACAATGTAAGTTTTCTTGTATGTACGAGTCATTGGTTGCTCGTGCTTTAAAACAAAAACTCATAACTTGCACTAAATCAACATACTAAAGCACAACCATTTGAAATATATTGTCGATGATCCGAACCTAGAGTCTCTTTTCGAACTTATTTGAAAAATATAAGAGCAGCATCAAGTAAATGATTTTATTACTGTGGAAATAATGTTACAAGAATTAGTCAAGATTAGATTGGTTGAGTCTCTTTTGGGGCCGCAGTCCATCCTATTTATAACCAACCAAGGGGTGATAATTAATTCTATTACAAACGACTTTTGCATTCACGTATGAGTCTTTGTTAAGCCTTGAACTGTCTTGCTTTTTGGTTAACCGTCGTAAGTTTTTAGATACGCCAATAGCGTCTTCACTTAATTATGTGTGAAACTAACTTGCCTTCCGACCAGTTTATTTGGTTGGAGCTTATAAAAGTGTATGACTACTTGTCATCAACTAGGACCAGTCCTCCCTTAGTTTAAACTGGTCGTCATTAGCTTATGATCAATTCACTACTAAACGAGGTAATGCTTCATTTGAATCGTGGTTATAGATATAATCGTTAAATGGGGCTACTTTTAGAGATATAGTAAAGTATTGATCTGGATAAATCCTCGTCATATGTCACTCACAAAAATTATCAACTAGCTAATATTGTACCGGTCAACCTATGTATCATTCATAAATAATTATTTGTAAATCTGCAAAAAAAAAAAGTGTACCAAAAATTGCATCTGTTTAACAAGCCATAGAGAATCATAGCAAGCACCATACATGCACATACGCGCAAATGATTTTCTCCTCCACAACAGAAGATCCTGTACCAACCCAATCTTTTGTATTAGTCCCTCTGTCATGCAGTATAAATCCACTTAAGATTCGTGCGGTAAAGGTTTTAAAACATTGATCATTAATATATGTTAAAGTATATAAATTGACTACATAAAAATAATGTTATTAGATTTTTGTTGCAAAATACTTTTATAATATGTAATTTTATTATTTTTGTTAGTATATCATTATATAAAATCCAATCAAAGTGTTACATTGGAGACCGTAAAAACTAAAAATGGACTTATGTTTTAGGGCAGAGGGAGTAGTAATTTTGTTCTTGTAAATAAATATATAGGCAGTTCTCCCTCTTTTACTAAATACAAGTTGCCCTGGGATCCTTACGGTCAAATTTTTAAAATTTTCATCACTAATATATATAATACTATATAGATCAAGTACATGAAAATTATACATTTATATTTGTCCTAAAAAACTCTTTGATGATATAGATTTTTCATTATTTTTACTAGTGAATTACTGAAAAAAAAGAACATAGTCAAAGTATTAATATTGAAGATTGTGAAAAGTAAAAAACACACGCGTGTAGTTAGCCACAGACTCACAGAGGAAGTAGCTAATTTGTAGCGATCTGCAGAGGCATACCTTAAACAATAAGCAATTCCTCCTTAAAAAAACAATAAGCAATTCTTTATATCTGAATTTATAATAGGAGTGTTTTGCGTGGTTTTGTATATACTTTGTAGTTTGTACTAGGCTCCACTTTCCAGCCAACCATGTAATCCTGTTTGACTAATTTCTAACGAGTCACATTTAACAACAGAAGAAAAAAAACAAGCCTTAACTTTGCAGCGCGCTGGTTGCCATCTGGATACTCCGGGCGCCTCTTCGGTCCGGCGACGGGGCCGGCGAGCCGAACGCTGGCGTCGTTATCGGCGTTGTACCCTTCTCCGTCCCCTCGTCTATCGTGGACAGGCTCCGGGTGGGCCCCCCGAACATCTTCTTCCACCTCTCGAGCTCGCATGCGTCTGGCTCCTGATCATCCGCCGCCTCGTCACCCCGCGGCGCCCATCGCCGGTTCCTTTCCAAGGACGGCCTGACGACCCGGCACTGGTTCTCTTCCTGGAAACAGACACCGAACAAGACGAAGCCGCAGCTGGACGCGACGGCCTCGCGGCGCCGCCGCCACCGCTGGACAAGAACGACCGCGAGTAGAACAAGCAACACCACGAAGACGCCGCCTGTAAGCGCGACGGCGAGAATCATGCCAGTCACCGCCTCCATTTCTTCGGCCTGTTCTGCGGCAACGATTTGTATTGCCCCTTCCTCGCTTGCGATTATTCGAAGCAAGCGCAACGAGTTAGCGGAAGCTGAACAAGAGTTGTACTCTAACTCTACGATGGCAACTGGTCAGGTGTGTCCGGAAGCAAGTCTTTGCCGGTCGTTCTACTCCAAGTTGCTATCGACAGTGAAAACTCCAGGTTCATTTGTATCTTCGGAAAAATGGAGTTGTGGTAAACGGTCAACCTACACTACTAGGTGTTAGTTGCGCACTTATCCGGGCCGGCAGCTTCTGTTAGTCAGATATCGTACATCTTGTGGGCACTGTACGTACTTGCGATATTTTCAGTATTTCCAACTACTTCAGATAATTTGTGGATCGGAGCAGCTGATTCTTTTGTTCTTGTTGTTTTGCTGAACTTCGGCAGCTCTGCTCGTAGTGTAAGTTAACGCTGTTGCCGTCGAGCAGCGGCATCTGCCGATCGGCAGGTTCAGATTAGTAGTAGTACAAATCAACGAGTGAGAAATTTCAGCATCTTCTAGAGCTCGTTCCTTTTTTCCTTGTCTATCTCCATATTACGTGCTTATTCAGCCAGATTGGACAGTCTGGCCACAGGCATGACATTACCTAAGCAATTCTTTGCAATCAGCTTAAATGAAAGAGCACGCTTGATTAGTATCCGAACCCAAGATCCGACCTTTTCATCTTGGCCCAGCCCAAACGTTTTAAAACCGGTCTGCAAATTTGCATCGTTGGACTTGTAATATCTCAGGCAGACCAACCAAGTATTGTGATGGACCGTTTCTAAATTTCGGAAGTCACAAGCCCATCATGTATTGAAACAGGCCCGTCATGACAAGGCAATTTCTGTGAATTTTCGAGCTCTATTTACTATTTTCTAAAGAAAATTTAGTTTTTTTTTGGTATTTTAAAAATCCAAAAATTAATTTGAAATCTCCAAATCAATTTTGGGCCGAATTCCTTTTCCCCGCGGCTCATTTCCTTTCTTTCTAACCCAACCCCTCTCTCTCTCACACGAGCCATCGTGGCCTCTTTCTCTCTTTGCCTCGCCTCTCTCTCTCTCTCTCTCTCTCACGACAGCCAGCCCACATGAGTCTAGCTCGAGCCGTGCGTGTCCTCCATCTTCATTCCCCTTGATGCCGACCCTCTAGTGAGTCCGGCTAAAATCATTTGTGTTAATTCAAAGCGCATCACATCGTGTTTCCAAGCCCCAAAATCCTTTCCCCTCACTCAAGCCTCTCACCGAGGTGGGCTCTAGTGAGTCCTAAAATCGAGCGCATCATCAGTAATCTAAGTGTCACCGTAATCTAAGTGTCACCGTCGTCCATTCACCATCACCATCCACGTCACCACCTTCGCCGTCTCATGATCTACCCTTTGTAAACCTTGCCTTCACCGAAACTCCGCTGCATCACCATCATTGTTGTGGCGAGACCGCCGACACCACCTTCACCTCGTTGTTGGCTCCCAACATGCACCTCACATTCGTCAGAACACTGCCACATCACCATTGCCGCCATGGCCGAAACCGTTGCCACCACCTTCACCTCACTACTAGCTCCTGCCATCCATTTCAGGTGATCAAATCGTGCATGCTCACTTCCCCTAATCTCCTTCTTATGATCCCATACCTCATCATCCGCCGTCATGCCACATAGCACCGATGCCCCAGTTCTAAAGCACCGTCACCACTGTACTATTCCATGTGCCTGGTCCATCGTGGACATGTGTTGCCTCATGGACTTGGTCCAAAGACTAGGGCCCACATGTCATTAAACCGCCACCATTTTTTCCTTTAGAAAATATTTTCTGAAATCCAAAATCCTTGCTGACATCATCATTGTGCAATAAATCTAGTTTTCTTTCTGATAAAAAAGCCAAATATCCCAAAAAAAGGATCAGTGAACAATATCTTCCTTCTCAATTTTATGATTTTAATCTTCTAGAAGCTCATTCTCCTTCGTTCTAACTTTGATTAACTACATTATTTCTACTAAATTCATCTAAACTACTAAACTATATTGTTATGCTAATTTTGTGAACTTTGGATTTATTTCTTAATTTTTTATTTTCACGTTTAGATACAGAAGCATTGGAGGAGTATGAGTTCGACAATCCAGACTAACACTATCCCGACTAAGGTAAGTTACATCTTTCACCATGTTGATCCATTAATTCAAAGTATTTATATTTTTCTTTTCGAATTCTATATGCGTATTTTTATTCAATATAATTTAAATTCCAGTTTTAAATGTGTGGTTACTTCTGATTTGTCAGAGCCATTTGTGATATTAGAAATAAAATCCTTTTTATAAAAGTTACTCTTTGCAAGGTTATTGTTGAGGAAAATTATGAAATTTTTATAAAACAAAATGAAAAATGGTTTAGATTGGACTAGTAGTTGCCAGGTGGGTGAGGATTGAGCACAAGATCTTAGTTTACGAGAAGTCTCGCTTAGTTGATTAAGGACCGGTTTATGAGCTACTAATTGTAAAGACTGTTCGTACTACCACAAGTCTGGTATAAGACAGATCTATCCAACTAATTTGTAACGTCCCAAAGTTAGTTGTTCCATTCAGTGGAATGTTGATGTTGGTTAGAGTTATTCCCACGCGATGCAAAAGGAGGCTTTCTAATTGGGTGGTTAACCCTTCGGTAATGGAATCTTAGAGGGCATGACTACTTTGGAATGACATATTGTAAAGGCCTTGTCATGATCTTCACACCAAAAAAAAAAAAGTGTGTTTATCGCGTGGCAAAAAGAGATGATCATGTTTTGTGGGTAAAGTTATATAGCATTTGCAGAGTGTAAAACTATTCAAATAGCCGATTGATCATAGTCAATGCCGAGCAAAGCCTTCCGTGGATTAGCCTTTTTAAAAAATGATTTATGGATGGAGTAATCCATGTGGGAAAATTTGACAGTTAGCCTTGGTAAATGTGTTGTTCGGAGGTTCATCCTTCACCAAGTTTCACATAATGCGAGGAGGTTTATCCTGAACTAGTCCTTCACTCAATAAAATTTTACATTATTATATAAATTTATGTTTTAGAATCTACTTAATGTATTTAAACATCAAATATTGCTTTACGTTAAAACAATCTTATTAAGCCTTCCTTTAATAATTTTCAAGCATGCATTAAGTCTGTAATGGGTGTAACTTGCAAAATACATTTTGTAATCACACATGTTTAATAAAAGAGTAAATTTCATAAAACTACAACTTTTTATACAAACTATCAGAAACTACAGGTTTTAGCTTACATTTCACAAAACTACAAGTTTTAGGAGAATTTATATCATAAAACTATAAGTTTTAGATTTGATTGTTTTTAAGTGTGGATCCACATGGTAGCCTCACGCACTCGCACTGTCAATTCTAGAACATATAGTTTTATGATACAAGTTCTTCTAAAATCTATATTTTTGTGAAATAGAAGCTAAAATATGCAGTATTTTTTATAGTTTGTAAAAAAAATGATAAGTTTTGTAAAGTTAACTCTTAATAAAATATTATTCAGAGGAGGACTTTATCATCCGTGAAGCTCTCCATGGCTAGGTTTTGCCTATAGTAGATCTACGGAGTCCTGCTATTCGGGTTCCCAACAAGTTGGAGAGGTTTTACGATCTTAGTTCTGACTTCACACAGGTTAGTTTTTAATATTTAGGAATATTCTTTGTGATATTGTTATATTTCACATACTGCATAATTGAGATCGTTTTCCGATGTATGAGAAAGCATTTTCATGGCATGATACTCCCATAAATTTTTCATAGCTTCAGTTGTACTAATATTCTACTTATCATAGTTTAGCACAATTAGTTAATTCATAGAATGAAGATAGCCTAATAAATTCTACAAAATATTAACACCGATAATTCTGCCATTACTTATGTACGGTAGTTATTCAAGTATGAAGATTTGTCCATAATACACTACACTGTCCATAATATACTATTACCGTGAAGATTTGTAACTAACCTTCCAAAGTTGTACCAAAGATCCGTACTTAAATAAATAAATACTCCGCATCTACATTACATGAGCTTTAGCTGTTATCATGTGTTTCTGAATTAGCGTGGAATAGACAAAGAATGTGGGAAAGTTACTTCCGGATTCGACAGGCTTTGAGTAGAGCGAACCTACCTGTGTGCTACTCCAGTCCAGTCCACAGAACCGCAGACAGACACAAATTGAATGCGATCACGTTGGAGTGCACGGCCGATCGATCGAGCTAGCTAGCTAGCTAGCTCCCCTATACACACACTTGTCATTTCAAAACTACAGGTTCATAGTGCATTCAGCTTCAAGAGATTAATTATCCGATCGATCAACTAGAGGTCTAGAGCCGAGTATGTCCTCCCGTTCATGAACAGGTTTGAACCGGGAGGATTCAAATTTTATTTTCGGATAAAATATCGTCCTTGACCGGATTCGAAAATTTCAGCGAAATTCGGGTATTTCGAACAAATCTCGTCCGAAATTAAAAAACAAAAATTCAAATCCGATTTGTTTTGTACTGAGAAAAACGAAATTCACCAAAAAATTACCAAAATTTCGGGCAAAATACCCGAAAATTTGTTGTTTTTGCAACGGAAAAAAAGTGGGTCAAACGAGGTCGACAAATTTTGAATTTTTTTTGGAGAGTCCTGACACATTGATGATATTGCCATAAAAATTTCAGATTATTCTGAAATCCGTGGAAGTTCTAAACATTCAAACATTGCTACTGTCTTGATAAAACACTGATCGGCAATTTTGAACCGAATGCAAAATAGTTCAAACCATGTTATAAAAATTTGAAATTGTTTTTGCATGGTTATGATGTATCTCTAATGCTCTCCTAAAATTTTTAGATGATGATCTAACTGTATGAATTTTTAAAAATTCGAACAGTACTACTGCCTTGTTAAAAGGCTTACTGGTAAACTTGAACAAAATAGAAAATTATCTAAACCACGTTAAAAACTTTTGAAAATTTTTGTGGATGGTACTGATGTAACATTAATATTTCTTTAAAATTTTTAGACGATGATCATTCTCAAATAATTTTTAAAAATTCAGACAGTGCTACGTCCTGATAAAAGTCTCATGATCAATACATAGATTTGCTTTAGCAATAAAAAAAGTTTAATTTTTTTTAAAATTTTACAGAATGATTATAAGGAAGTTCTTAATATATCATAAAAATTTTGAATCATGATCACACTCCAGTGAATTTATAAAATTCTTACAAGGCACATTACCATTTATGTTCTTTTCTTTTTGATTTTTGAAATATAATATAGCAAACGAAGTTCATTGCTTACATAGATTTGATTGAGCAAACAAACAAAGTTTATATTTTTAAAAATTTATATAACGGTACTTAGTCAATTATTAATCTCTCACAAAAATTTTAGATCATAATCACACTCAAGAAAATTTATAAAATTCTGACAATGTAACTGTCCCAATTATGTTCATTCTATTTTTGATTTTTTAAAGATAACAAATGAATTTAAATTATTTTTAAATTTTTTATGTATCATCATAAACTACTAAGTATAGTACCATAAAATTTTCAACTTATTATCAAGCTTGTACAATTTTATAAAAATCTGACAGTATTTCTGCCAAAGTTTTAAAATGTCTAAAAAATTCGGTTTTTCAACAAATTTTCATAGGAGTTGACTTTCCTAAGGGTTATTGGACCAAATCCGGCCCTAAAAGTTTCAAAACCAGGCAAAAAACATGAAATGTCGTCGAGAAAAACCAAAATTTCGGGATTACTGTAGCAATTTCAAAAAAATTAGATTTTTTTCTCCAGCCGGTACTTTAGATTTCGGGGTGGTCCGAAATCCGAAATTTCGCCGAAATTCGATGAGATTTAGAACCCTAGTGAACCGTGTGATAGATGCTACTCCCTAGTCCGATCGAGCTACACAACACACTAAATGGCGCGTCGAAATGATGTGGCAAAAATCAACTAATAATAGCACTCCAGTTTTGCAATTCGGTAGTAAACTTGTGTTTGGTACGGCTCCAGCTCCACAAATCCGTAGAGCTGAAGCTATGGGTATATTAAGAGTGTTTATGTAGGTCATCTTATTTACATTTTAGACTAAAAATATAAATTTAATTCAATTTATTGTAGCCTACAAGATTCAGATATGAGGTAGAACTGGGATCTGGAGCTCTACCAAACAGGGCCTAAATCACGAATACATTTCACTATAGAACACCAGATGCAATTACTATCGAATCAGTTACTAGTCAATGCGTTGGTCAACCTAGCTAGTTAATGTGTATTGTAATTTGTACATGAATCTATTTCTTCTTTATTTTAACCATATCTTTTTATTGGTAGCTCGGATTTGCAAATGATTTTCACCAGTAACTTAGTGACGACGAGAGGAATAAAATGATATAAGTCTTACTATTATATAGTAAATTTTATTGATTGGTAAATTAAATTACTATTTTTATAATATGAAATTATTACATCTACAACTAAATTTTTTTGCAGGGTTGTAGAAGCTTACATTCCCTACATATGGTAATTTTTTGTAGATATAGTAAGTTCTTGTTAAAAAGTAGTAATTTATTTTACCAGTCAATAAAATTAGTGTTTAATAGCAATACTTATATCATTTTATTCCTCTCGTCGTCAGTTAGCTACTGGTGGAAACCATTTGCAAATTTGAGCTACCAATAAAAAGATATGGCTAAAATGAAGAAGAAACAAATTCATATACAAACTACAATACGCATTAACTAGCTATGTTGACCAATGCATTAACTGGCAACAGATTTTGTAGTAATTGCATCTGTTGTTCTGCAGTAAAATGTATTCTTGATTTACTACCAGATTGCATTTCTTATTATGGTTTTTATTGCATACGTTTCTTAGTACGTTTTGGCCAGCGCGTGGAATAGATTAGCACTACCATGTATGTGTATATATATATATGGGCAACATAGAATTTTTTGCTTTTGTGGCCCGAATGTTTGTATTTTTTTGTGAAAATAGCACTGTGCCGAGCGGAATTTCAGGATTGGTCCCTGTACAGTAAAATCAAGCGAACCCAGTCCGCTGGAAAATTTTTTATGGTCAGCTGGATATTTTCTTCCCCTTTTTAATCCCAAATTCCTGCGAACTGGCTTCGCTGGATTTTTTTTTATTTTTCTCACAATTCCTGCGAAGTGGGTTATTGGAATTTTTTTTTTTTATTGGCGCGGAACAACATTGTGGCAGCGGAATCAGCGAACCCGTTATTTGGATTCATAGCGGCGGCGGCGGGGCGGTGGTGGCGACTTGTGGGCGGGGGGCAGCGAGGCTCCGCCGGGTGGCGATCTTGGGAGGGGTATTAGGCACATTTTGCTTGGTCTGGCCACACGATCAGTGAAAAAAAGAGAAAAAGCTTAGCGCGGGCGCACTGATCTATCTCGGCGCGTATAATTTTTTCTGCTATTACCTGTTCATCGGATAAAATAACAGAAATAGCAGAGAAAAAATAAAGAATTTTTTCGTTTTGTAGCCGCTTCGACAGAAAAAATTCGCAGCTCTCCCGCTCGTGTTTAGTGTTTGCGTTTTCGGTTGAATGCGTTGAGGATCATAACGATGCAAAAATTTTAGTGTTTACTTATCGGTTGAATGATCTATTTATTGTAACAAAAAATTACAGTAATAATTTATACCGATCTAAATGGAATTTTTATGAACAATGGACCACATTTGATCTTTCATATATGCATTACCATATTATGGGAAAATATTTAATTTACACAAATGCATCTAATTTCCACCAGTGCAATAACCGTAAGTATTATAGTCGACAACAACTCATGTTATGAATAGTTCCCACGAAGCACTTAAATTATTTGTTGAACATATATAAGAGCACATACACCAAAAGTTCAGATAATAAAATAAGCAATAGATTAGATTATATTACAAGGGCATTACAATAGTGACGAAATTGCTTGACGAACTAACTAACGAAAGCATTGTTTGTCATGGTGGAACAAATGATCGTTTCGCCTATCTGGGTACAGCCAGAATGATGTCCCACATTTTCTGCATATTACATGACCCATGTAAATTTTGAGATTTGTACTCGGACACTGCTCAATCCCTACTATGAAAGAACTCCATGGGGATCCGCATTGCTCCCAGCTGTCGTCGAATGGGTGTCTTATACCGTACGTCTTGGGTGTATAAGGCAGAATTTTTTGGTCTTTTTTATGTGGATTTCTGCCCTCCTATATGGGCATGTCATCCCGATTCCCAGCGTCCCCTATGTTAATAGCACCCGAGTTCCCGGATGGTCTGCGTAATGTGTCAAGGATTTGTTGCGTGGTGTGGACCTCGGCCAGCTGCTTCCCCTTGTCCCTTCCTCTTCGAGTGGAGGTACCCTCTTGCACCTCTGTTGCGTTGGCCGTTAGCGGAGACTTGCCGAGACGCCTGCTCTGTTTAGGCTCGCACTCCACTATATGGTGCAGGAGGTGTGTGTTGGGCTTATCCTTATACAACTGGAAGCGTGCCCTGCAGTCAATGCAGTATGCCCGCTTTGGTCGTTGAATAACACCGAAGGTGTACTCGGGGTCTAGCTTTTCTGGGCGGTAGTAGCACCACGAAGAGGGTTGCTCCCCCAGTTATCCCACACAGGAAGTTTGAGATGTGGGTGGTACGTCTCCGGGTCCACCCAGTTGAAGTAGCCGCACCATTCATCCTCGGCCAAGGGGCATCGGTAGAATCTCCGGTCCGCTAGTTCATCGTGGCAGGTATTAGTCACTGCCTGCAGGCCGTGTTCGCAAAAGTCGGGGCTTTCGGGTGGCCCTCGAGGAGGTTTCTCCTTTGACTCGAGCAATTTCGCAAGTTTCTCTTTGAACTCCTGTATGTGATGAACTGGTTTAGAATTACTACTTTGTGAGTGAAACATGAGTATGTTGTATGAAACTCACCAATTGGTTGGCCCCTTGCCCACCGGCCCTGAACTCTGGTCGATCTAGAGCGGGTACATATCCTGGCGGCCTCTCCCACCGGGTGAAGTTCTCAGGCGAAGCGGGGTAGGCGCCATGGCAGTTGTAGAGAAATTCGTTGTCACGTCGTTCCGGCCCGTCGATCTATTGGAAGAAGCAACACCGGTCCTTGTGCCGCAAAAGAAAGAACAATGCGTGAAATGGTACTGTTACCCTGTATTGTATGGACACCAGTAGGTTTACCTTGTAGGGGCGGGCACAACAGTAGTGAGTGCGGGCGTCCGTCTCTCCGTGGGTAGATTGCAGCATCTTCGCCGGAAGGTTGCAGTTGCAATTGGGTCGGGGCAACTCCGACAGAACTAGGGCGTCGACGCTACTGGCATCTGGGTTTTTGGGGCGAGATGACTTCTGCTTGCTGAAGAGGCGACAGTAGAACGACATCTTGCCCTAATTTTTGTAGATTCAGCTGACATTTATTGCTAGTTTGGCGGTGTTGGATGTCTCACCCTCGGCCGGTTTTATAGTGGTGGTGAGGGGTTACTTCACACAACTACAACACTTGTCCATTTTGACGGCCCGACATCCTCTGTGAAAAGCTGCACGACGTGTCACCCATCATCAAAGCTACACGACTTGTCACCTTCTGAGAAAAGCGGCACGACTTGTCACCCTCTGAGAAAAGCTGCACGACTTGTCACCCTCTGAGAAAAGTTGAACGACCTGTCACCCTCTGTCAAAGGCTGCACGACGTGTCACCCTCTGTTCTAGGCTGCACGACCTGTCACCCTCTGTCAAAAGCTGCATGACGTGTCTCCCTCTGTCAAAAGCTGCACGACCTGTCACCCTCTGTCGGCCTGAGATGGGTAGTGTTGTGTCGCTTGGTGGTGTGTAGAGTGTTGTCGAATCAGTTTGAGAAAGCTGATAGCACGATGATGGGTGACAGGTCATGCAGCTTTAATGATGTGTAGTGATAGGTCGTGCAGCTTTAATGATGTGTAGTGATAGGTCGTGCAGCTTTGACGATGGGTGACAGGCCGTGCTTTGATGATATGTATTTTTATATTTGTAAATTCGAATTCAAGATGTAAAAATTAATTACATTAGTAGAAATGAAATCATTGATCACTTGGTTGAATTGTATGAATGAATAATGTTTTATTTTTAATTGATTTTGTATGAAAAGCTTATTTGAATATATCAAATCTTGCTAGATTAGGTTACTGGTTACATATACAGGGTTTTTAAGAAGATATTGGTGATATGAATATTTTAAATATAGATTTCTTCATTGTTTTCGAGTTCGTTTATGCATATTATAGCTTACGGAAAGCTTATTACTTAAGATTGTTCAGCTATTAAGATTTATATAAAAAACATAATGAAATAAGGTTATTTCTTTATAATATGGTAATCTTTACTTTTGTTAGCATTTCTAAACTAATTTCATAAATTTTAGTGTTTAGCCCGGATCACCTTTCTTTCGCAGTTCGAAAGGTCCACCCCATATGGACCATCTCGAACAACGCCGTCACCATAAAACTTGGACAAATCTTGAATTTCTGACATTTAGTACCTACCACAGCGAAACACGCAAATACGCGAATTAAGTAGCAATGTACGATTTACCATATCCGTAATCAGTAATAATATCGAAATACTACACTGAAGATCACACTACGCTAGATGATACTAATTTTTTTACTAATAATAGGGGTGTTATTATACTATTTATTGGATACTACCTAAATTTTGTTTCACCGAATTAATATTCCATTCATGTTATACAATGTAGTTATTCTACTATGTAGCTCTCTCTTAGATAGCACTTTTGTTGTGTAAAAGACTAGGATTAAAAGAAGCTAAGTGTGGAAATATTCTCAATATTTTGTCATGAACATGTCACATATTAATTAAAATCGTCATGTGGATATGACTATTAGTGTCAACATGTAAGGATCTGTATGCACTATTAAACACTTCCTCTGCTACTACAATGTGCGAATGTCTTCCTTTCTCTACACTTAAAGCTACGTCGAGGGTAAAAATTACAAATGGAACCAAGTACTGAAAATTTCCTTATCAGTCTTTCAGCATCAATCTTTTTACTACTCACGTGCATTAGTGATTAGCCTAATGAGTCTCCTTCTCTCCATAGATGAGCTCTGCTTTCAAAATTTCACATGCTGAATAAAGCTTTCATTCACGTCATGTACATGTGGCAGACAAGATGTCCCCTGTGATTTGATTCAAAAAATTCCTCCCAAGGCTCTTTACATCTTTGTATTAGGCTGCCAGCAAAATTTTGTTCTAGTTCTTTCTCTTTTTACAATTATACGCTACTTAATTCAGTATCTATGCATAACAAATAGAGATATTTTACAGTGTAGGACACTGGTAGTATACAGTACGTAGTAAAAAATAAATCTAGCCGTTGATTTATTAAGGGTATTTATACTACTATACTACCGAAGGAAATATAAATAAAATACTAGCTAATCTGATCCATTGGATCGAAAAGAATAAACGTTAATGTACCGTAAAAGAGCTTAACAAATAATACATAAACAGGGTCCCATATATATCTAATTTAAAAAACATCGCGCGTACATTTTCTAGTGTAATGAATTGTGCAATTTCTGATTTATCTACCTGTTTCAATCTCCATCGGATTATTCTATTACTATGTATCTTACCAATTGTACATTTTCCCTGGATGTTTAACGCTTCTATCAGATGAGGTCTGTAAAATTTTATATGTTCTACCATTCTCCTAGATTTATTCTACCATCAGGATTCAGGACATAGGTGATGTCATTCATATTTACTTTGACCAGGAGCACTGGTTTTCTTTTACTAGCCGTCGAACATCTTTTACTCTTAACAGCATAATTTTACTTACCACTGATTTTACTGGTACCACCATTTTGTTTACTATTAAATGGTACTAACTTTTTAATATCAGTGCTGTTATTCCACTATTTATTCAATATTACCTAAATTTTGTGCCACCGAACTAATATTCCATTCATATATTCATATCATAAAAATACTACACTGAATATCAAACTATTGTCATTTCATCTCGTACTCATTATACATTTACCACGATTATTCCTACTGATAATGTACACTAATATTTACACTAACCTCACAGAAGCTCAATTGATGATTGCGACGGTTGGAGTATCATTCAAATTAGTCTTCCTGATGCTCTCCTCAAGATTAAATTTCTCAACGGATGTACGAACTCACCAGCCCAAAGAATACCTGCAAAAAAATAATCCCTCGTCAAATCATCAAACATATAAACTCCAACCATTTTCTACAAAATATAAATATCGCAAAATCCCTCCGAAAATACTCTTCCAAGTTTATTCCACCTCGTTTTCCTCTCTTTTTTCCCTCTCCTCTCTTCTGCCTCTCGGATGACCACTCGAACTCACTCGCTCTTGCCTCTCGAACGCAGAATGCGTTGCGCTGAACGCACAACATCACATTTATAGCCATATCCTGCGCTGCGCAAATGCGATAAGAAGCGTCATTTCTATCTGCTTTCGGCGTATGGATAAGACATAACGCTGCTGCGTGAATCGTCGCGTCAACCGTGCGTACTTTGCTTTTTCTCCTGAGCGGTCTCTCCTCCCTTCTATGCTTTTCTCTTTTTTTTTTGCTGACCGTGCGCCCGGTCCCCCTCCCCCAGCGCTGCCACCAGGCGGGAGCCCCGCGCCTGCCCCGGCCCGCCCCGTGTGCCCCTGCCAGCTGCCCCCACCCGACGCCAGCGAATCCAGCGAACTGGGTTCGCTGGATTCCGTCGCCGCTACAGTGTTCTGCGCCGAATAAAAAAACAAAAATTTTCTAGCGAACCCACTTCGCAGGGATTGGGAGAAAAATAAAAAAAATCCAGCGAAGCCAGTTCGCAGGAATTTGGGATTAAAAAGGGGAAGAAAATATCAGCTGGCGCCGTTCGCGGGAAATCCAATAAAAAAATTTCCAGTGGACTGGGTTCGCTTGATTTTACTGTACAGGGGCCAATCCTGAAATTCCGTTCGGCACTGTGCTATTTTCACAAAAAAATACAAACATCGGGCCACAAAAGCAAAAAATTCGGCAACATATGTAGTGAAAACCCCTTTTATCGTAAAAACTCCGTGAAACTCACATGTACAAATTCAAAAATTCCCAAAAAAATTACCATATGTAGGAAGGTGAGCTTCTACAATCCTACAAAATTTGAAACCCAAACTCAATTGCATTCGAAAGATATGAAAAAGACAAACAACTAGATAAATAGTACTTAACAGTGAAAAATCACTATTTAAGCTAAATTTGTCTTTTTCATATCTTTCAAATGCGAATGAGTTTAGTTTTCAAATTTTTTAAAATTGTACCCTACGTATGGTAATTTTTTGAGAATTTTTTAAAACTTGTACATATGGGTTTTACAGAGTTTTCACGGTACAAAGGGTTTTCACTAGATATGTTGCCTTATATATATATACATATGTACATGTATATATACATATATAGATACACGTATATACATACACGTACACATATATATACACGTATATAAATACACACATATACACATACATACACACACATATATACGTATATACATACAGTAGCGCTATTCTACACTTGAGTTGTATCGTTGTGACGCTGCCACGCGTCGCTAGATCGGGTCCAAAAATAACCCTTGGGCTCGAAACAATACTCGCAGTATTTAATGAGGTCGATATTGATCGTGAAATGAATATATGATAGTAAAATGTTGAATACGTGTTAATAAACGATATTGCCAGACTAGGCAGTGAAATCGTATATAGCGATATTAAAAGTTGTATCCATAGAACGAAGTAAAATCGTATGAAATATCAAAAAAATATTATTTTTTTAATTATAGCAAAAGGTTGTATGCATATTAGTAAAATCATCAATCCCCGATAGTAACAAAGTTAGCAAAATAGTTATCTGTGTGGTAGTAAACGTAACTGATGGGGATGGTAAGATAATGTTATTTTAATGGTAAAATGATATATAACCGATAGTAAAAATTGCAACATGTGGAAGCTGACAAAGATACGGTGAGTAGTAGAATCATATATATCGGATGGTAAAATAAGGTTATTTCGATGGTAGTAAGATTAAACAAGGTCCAGGCGCGGTACGTAATTGTGAACGTTTGCAACTATAAAGCCGATGGGCTCAAAGCCTATTTTGTCATACCCATCGTCATATATAGCATCGACGATAGGAGCTTAGTTCCACGTCACCTGCGAAGGATTATCTACCTCTGTTTATATACCAAAACTGGGACAGCCGTGTCGATCAAATGATACGTGTAATGTTAGTAAAGGTAGGGCTATGTCCGTGGCCCCATTGCACTATGTGCTGGTGGTGATGGATCCGGTCACCTTACCCTTTAACACCCGATCACTTTTGCGTTTTTGTTTTTGGCCACACGATTTTTAGTAACCTTTACTATCGTTCATGCATTATTTTAGTAACTCTTATAGTAATATGTACTTATGTACTGTGTACTACGAAATGACTATGTTCAGATATATGGTGTTACCGTTATTCATCAAGTATTTACTATGCCACTCTAGTCATCTGAATTTCTGAATTTACTATTCATTCAATACAATATTACTAACACTTCCATTTGTATTCACTATATTACATGCATACTTAACTAAATTGAACTACCGGATATACCAACAACCTTGGACAGATTTTTTTGACTAGTGTTTCTGTGATTTTCCCATTTCGATGAGTACCCTTTACTGCAATGGAAATAACCTTGGTGCTAACGGGTTGTGTATACGAATATGATTTAACACCACGGTCACTTTTGCCTATTTGTTTTCACTGGCACGGCCTTGACACCATCACATCGGCACCATTGTTGAAACCTTTACTATCTTTCGTACATGATTTTACGAACTCGGACAGTAACATGTACTACCTTGGTAAAAACATATGTGCCTGTTGTAAAATTTTGCTATGTTGTTTACATTATTTTACTATCATTGATATCAACTTTTACTGTTATGCCTGCTGTAAATTTTTACTATCGTGTTTCTATGATTTTCCTATTTCCTCAGTGCCCTTTACTGCAATGGAAATAATCTTGGTACTAACGGGTGGGTATACGAATATGATTTATTATGGTGCTTTCTACATTTTACTATCAATCTTGGTACCTGAAAGTGCATCTAGGCACTTATGTTATTTTGGTGATTAATGAATGTTATTTTGGTGATTAATGATAAACACTCATAATGACAATCTATGTAAATTAAGTAAATGCTTAACTTAGTGCTTAGCAAATGACAAACCTCTAATATGATTATATTGCTATGAGACTAACTTGTTATTGCCTAGTTGAGTATCAGTCTCATCTATTTAGAGGAAAATCAAATAGGAAGGTTAAGCAAAGATAAGGTATGCAATTTTGGTATCTATTCTATATTTGTTATTGCATTCCTTTTGTGCAAATGCATAGTGAACTCCAAGTAGCATGTTGATTATATATATGCACATTGGTTCATGTCATATTTATTTGTGCATATATATTCATTTGAGTTCATTATGGTATGCATGTATTAACTAGAGTTAAACTTCATATTGCTATAGATTGACTTGGTGCATGCATGTTTTATTTGTATATCTTCTCATGCAATTCTCTTAGTGAAGTTTATCTAGTGTTGGATCACATATTTACTCTTACTCCAATGTTATTTGCACATGTACAATTCGTGTATATTCTATCATGTGCTTTATTTAAGTAAAGTCTGTGATCCTTGCCATGATTTAATTGATTCATCATATTGGAAATTATCTCTCTAGTGCATATAGATCAATTACATATTCATCATGATGTACTTAGTAGAGAACATTTCTTATGTCAAGTGTTTCCATTTCTATTGTGCTTCTTTATATGAAACACTTGTTGTAATCAACTGCTCACAAATATCAACTTATTCATATCTATTGAGCTTTTGGGACTAATGTCTTTCATGAGTAGTTTGGAAAGAATTAGGTCCCGTATGTGTATGATGACCAAGGTATCTTGGAGGATGATCATTAAGCCGAGGTCAACAAGGCGGCGGTGTCACCAAGAGTCGAGGACTAAGTCAAGAGCAACTTGGCGTGGAGATCGTCAGAGAGGATGATCAAGTCAAGGTTGATAGGACGAGAGTCTCATGAGGTGAATCGAGTCGAGTTGGACAAGGCGAAGATGTCATCAATTATATGGTGAAGGTCTTCATGCATCGACATCAAGAAAGAAGACGGCAAGTGACTAGTTCTAGACTTATATTATCTTTGATTTAATTTGAGTCTAAGGATTGCCGTACTATTAAGAGGGATGCGATGTCGAATGACTTTTAGATGTGTCAAGTGCTCAAGTGATCCATCCTTGTGAATCTTAGAAGAGAGTGGTGTTGGTAGTGCCGGAAAGTGAGGGTTGTAGGTATCTCTTGATTTCTTTGTGAAATCTGTGGTTATCCTTTGAGTTTTGGGTAGTGAGACCTTGTTATTTGTGTAGCCCTCGTTCTTAGCTTTGGGAGAGTCCAAAATCTCTGAAATCGAGTCCGGAGTCAAAAGTTATGCTCGTTTTAGTCGAGTGCTCAGTCTTGATTCGGACTATCCGGAGTTAGTCCGGACTATCCGGATCATCCGAGTATCCGGATATTCATCCGGACTCTCGGGTTGGGTCTCTCTGTTAGCGTTTTCTCGGTCAATCCGAGTATCCGGATTGAAATCCGAGTCTCCGGTTGTGCGTGATCGACCCAACGGCTAGTTTTGGGAGGTCTATATATAGCCCTTCCTCCTTCTTTTGAGAGAGCTTTTGGAGAGGCTTTTGGAGTGGATTTTGAGGGGCTGTGTGGGGGCTTTGAGAGAGCTTTTACCCTTAGATCTAAGTGATCCCCTTGTGAGAAGGGTTGGGAAGAGTTTGTTGAGTGAGATTTGAGTTGATTGAGCACTTGATTTCATCTCCAAGCTTGTTCTTCGTGAGCATTTGTTACTCTTGGAGGTTGAGGACTCCTAGGCGGCTAGGAGGTCGCCACGAGCCACCGGAGCTTTGTGTGGTTGGCCGTGGGAAGTTTGTGAAGGCAGTTCCGCCTCCGTAAGGAAGGAATCAAAGGAGTGAAGACCGCGAGTGCATTTGTGCAACACAGGGAGGAAGAGGGTTGAAAGAGACCCGGCTCAAGTGTGACCGAGCCGCCTCAACGGAGACGTAGGATCCCTCAAGGATCCGAACTCGGGTGAAAAATCATCGTCTCCAAGTTTGCTTCTTTCTCTTGCTTTAGCATTTGATTTTGAATCTTGAAATTGCCCGATCTACTCTTTTGTTGTGTTTGGCTCGGATCTTCTATGCCCTCGTGTACGACATCATTTAGATCTTTTGTATTCAAGTAGATTGTTGAAAAATTGCAAAGATTTAAAATCTCCATTCGAAGTCCTCAATCCGGAGTATCCGAATCCCTGAACCCGGACAGTCCGGATAATCCGGAGTATCCGGATTGAATACCGGACACTCGGGTTAGGACCCTCGATTGGACTATCCGAGTATCCGGATTGAATACCGGACAGATCCGGATAATCCGAGTATCCGGATTGAATAACCGGACACTCGGGTTAGGACCCTCGGGATCGGACTATCCGGAGTATCCGGATTGAATATCCGGACACTCCGGATTGTTCAGGAAACTCGGGAGATTTTATTTAGCTGCAAATTTTTATTCCGCTGCATTTAGCTATAAAGTTTTTAATTCGCCTATTCACCCCCCCTCTAGGCGACATCCCCTGTCCTTTCAATTGGTATCAGAGCAAGGTCTCTCTTTTTATTAGACTTAACCATCTAGAGAGTAAAGGATGTCGACTAGAGGATTAGTGCACTCTCATGATCCACTTGTGCTAGATGGCACAAATTATGCTTTATGGAAATTAATTATGACTTCTCATTTTAAATCCATGAGCCCCCAAATATGGTGGATCGTAGATGTCGGCTTTTCCTCTCCGTTGAATGAAGTTGCTCCAACTGAAGGAGAGAGGAAATGCCTACATCTCGACGCTCAAGCTACTAATGTTTTATTTTGTGTTGTGAGCGATGAAATTTTTGATAGAATATGCAATCTCAAGAGCGCTCATGAAATGTGGATAAAGCTTCATGAACTATTTGAATCATCCACTTCTATCGAGGATTGCACTAAGGAAGAGATGTCGGGAGATGAAACATCAAGCTCCACCTCAAGCTCAAGTGATGAAGAACCGACATCTCCATCAACCTCAACCTCCGCCTCAAGTGACGATGAAGATGCTCTTCCATCACAAATCCGTTGCTTCATGGCGAAAGGTAAGAATGAGGTAAGTGACGATGATGATGATGAGCTCACTTATAATGAACTTATGAATTTGCTAGAGGAGCTCAATAAATGTCTTGGAAAGGAGAAAAAGAAATATAAAATTTTGAAGCTTGAACATGAATCACTTCAAAATGATTATAATATGCTTCAAGAAAATCATGAATCCCTCCTTTCCAAAGAAATTCATAAGCCTAAGGTGGATATAGGAATCTCATGTGATTTAATTGATGAAATGTCTTGCTTAAATGTTAATCCTAATATTTCATCAAAATTTCACATATCCACCTCTTGCAATGATTTACCTTGTTGCTCAAATTCATATGTTTCCACTTCCTCTATGCATATTGAGACTAATCTTGTAGAGGAAAACAATGAGCTCAAGGCCCAAGTCATTAGATTAGAAAATGACTTGAAGAAGTGCATAAAGGGAAAAGCCGTTCTCGACGAGATCTTGAGCAAGCCAAGGGCACCTCAAGATAAGCGAGGACTCGGCTACATCTCCAAGAGGGAGACTAGCAAGACAAGGCACAACGAAAGATATTCGAAGATCATCAAGTGCTTTGCTTGCAACAAGAAGGGACACCTCGCCTCCGTGTGCCCTAATAAAGTGGAGATCAAGCCACAATCATCAACAATGAGGCAAACCGACAAAGAGCAAGTCAAGAAGAAGAAGAGACGCTCAAAGCATACTTGCTACAATTGTCGGAGAAAGGGACACATCGGTAAGGATTGTCCCAAAGGTATTATCCTAAGCCTATTATTGTCAATGATCATTATTTGCTTAGGAAGGACAAAATGGCAATGTGTTTGCCAAGTTTGTCGATTCTCCCAAGTATTTGCAAAATTATGATATTCAATTGCTTAGGAGAGATGAATCTAGAAATGTGTTTGCTCAAAATGCTAGACTTCCTAAGACCAAGAAAAATCATGTTGATCATGTGCTTAGGAAAGATAACAATAGCAAACCATTTGCTAGATTTGCTAGATCCTCTAAGCCAATGCATAATTTCAATTATCATATGCTTAGAAGAGATCAAACTAGAAATGGTTTTGCAAAATATCATTGCCCTCCTAAGCCTTTTCATAAAAATACCAATCATTTGCCTAGGAGGAATAATTATTGCAAACCTATTTCTAATTATGTTAGTCAATTCAATAATATCCAAATTAGGACCATTTGGGTTCCAAAATCTATTGTGACTAACATTGTTGGACCCAACAAGGATTGGGTACCAAAACCGCCTAAAAGATTTTTAGGCAATATGAGATGGATTGGACGTTTGGCTTCTTCAAAGGGAAGATGACTTAATCATTTGCAAAATGGAGCCAAGCATGAGGATGATCACTCAATCATGAACCAATGCCATCTCGGGTAACAAGTATTTAAATTGATTCTTATAGCTTATAGCCTTGTGTAGGTTATATTGCATTATTCATGAAAATCAATTTAGATTGCTTGATTATATGCTTGCTCATGCTTATTAGTTGTTTTGATTGCAATCTTGAGTAAGTTTGGAATAGTGGCACATTAAGGGGGAGTGCTAAATCATAACCATGTATATTACATCCCTACATGTGCCCATATTTATATAAGTGCAAATATATATATATTTTCAAAATCAAGCCATTTAGCCAAAAGTCAAAATTTTGTATATCATTAGTATTCTTGTGAAAAACTAGTTGCAAAATGTATACAAATATATTTGAAATGTTTTTCAAAGGTTTTGACTTCACAAAATCCATTTTGAAAAGAAAATGAGTTTCATGATCAAAATCTAGATAGTAGTATCTTGTTTTGGATTTAAACTTATAATTTTCATAGTATTAAATGTAAAATGAATTTGAAAGTAATTCCAAAACGAAAATCCTAGAGTTGGTCATTCTTAACAATTCTTGTGTTCAAAAGACTTTCAAAAGACCAACCTAGTGAAAGTCATTTGATTTTGAAACTCGCCGAAAAACTATATTTGACCCATAATTGTCATATTATTGCACTTAGTGAGTTTCTCCGTTTGGACCGGATCTTGTGTAGTATCTTGGTTCAAAATGGTATCTTAGACTCATACACAAAATTCAAATCTCAATATCTCATCTTATTCTTCATTTGAATCTTGTGTTGAAATATTTGACTTTGTTTTACAAATAGCTATTTCAAAAGGACTATTTTGGTCAAAAGTCAAATCTTATGTTTAAAAGGCCCAAAATTGTGAAAAGCTTTGTAAAAGTATTCTAATATGTATTTCAAATGTTTTACAAGCTTTCAAAATGAAAATTCTATATTGAAATCAATTTTAGCGAAAAGTTTTGGTTTGAACTAAAATAGCTTATTCAAGCATTTTGCTCAAATCTTAGCATTCAAGTTGGATTTCATTATAAATGTTGGCTAGAAACCATCTTGATAATCATTTCTAAGCCATGGAAATTGAAATTGCATGAAATCCAAATTGAGTTGTATTTTAAGGCTTTTTATGAAAAACTATTTCCTATTTAACTTGCTTCAAAAAGGGTTAAAAGCAAAATATTTGTTTGAAATGCAAAATCTTATGAAAATAGTCTTCTAAAATGTTTTCAAATGCATTTCAAATGTTTTCAAGTATCTAACCCTTGGCTAGAAGCTAAAAGTCAAACTTTGGCTTAAAAAGATCTTTGTGATCTTGCTTTTGCTTTTAACTTCAAATTTTTCTAAAGCAAAATCTATTTGGAGTTTGAAAAAGTGGTCAATACAAAACTCATAGGGTTGGTCATTTTAAGCATTTCTTTAGTTCAAAGTTTTTCCAAACGACCAACCGTTCAAAAGTTATAGCCATTTGAATTTAACCAAAATCATCCATTTGACCCAAAATGACCCGTTGTTGCATTTTGTGGATTTCGCTATTTGAATTGGATTTATTTGCATATCTTGGATTGAAATAGTATTTCTAACTCATACAAAGCTATGAAAGTTCAAATCTCCATAAATTTCAATCCGGAATGCATTTTGAGCATTTGGTGAAAATTCAGTTTCTTTTCAAACCTACAAAGCGCATTTTGTCATATCTTTTGAACGAAAATTTATTTTAATGAAATTCTTATTGGGAAACCTTCTAAATAGTCCAATGTTTATTTCTGGAAAGTTTCAAACCATTTGGACTCAATTTGAAAAAGTTTTGACTTTTCTTCTCTTTGAGTAAAAATCATGCCTACAAAGCAAAATTTGGCATATCTTTTGATTGGAGACTCCTTTTGGAAAATTCTTTTGGAAAAGTTTCTTGGAAGTCTAAAGAATGTTTATGCCTAATTTCAAATAATTTCAACTTAATTTGAAATAGTTATGCCTTTTCTCTCTTTCGATCTTATTTGGCATACTCTTGCATTAAGTTGGATTTTACGATTTGAATGGATTTGATTATGCAAATAGGCTTATAAACATCTCTCTAAATCATATGAAGCCATATAAGTGCATATTACCATTCAAAACTCATTTGGTTCCATTTTGAGGATTTGGTGAAAATCTTAATCTTTTATGTGTTTCATATGCATCTTTCATCATATTTCTCGAAATGAAATTTATTTATTGAAAATCCTTGTTGGAAAACCTTCTCTCACATATGGAGTTCATATCTGAAAATTCTCAAATTTATTTGAACTCATTTGCGAGATTGTTGACTTTATTTGACTTAGTGTCAAAACTAAACCTCCAATGCCCATTTTGATCTAATTTTTGATTGGAGGGTGATATTTGAGAAATTCTTTTTGGAGAAGTCTCTTGGATGTTCATGGATCATTTCTGCAAAATCTTATGGCTATTGGACTTTATTTGATCAAGATTTGATCCAAATTCAAAATGTTGATTTAGGATGAAGTGAACAACCCGAGTATCCGGGTAATATATCCGGAGTATCCGGATTATCCGGACACTCCGGATCAAAATACCGGAGTATCCGGGTTGTACAGCTCGGCCCAAATTCTGAAATTGCTATCTATACTTTCTTGCAATATCTTGTTCATCCTATTTTTGGGGTTTCTCCTTTGCTCAAATTAATATTAGGTCTTCATAGCCCTCGAAGAGGATTTGAGACGGATCTGTTCCGTGTTGATGATTTTTGTATTTGAGCAATGGTTTAAAAAGCTATAATCGACTTTGTGCTGCTATTTGAATCTTTTTGAGATTTTAAGAGTTTTAAATTGGCATCTTGGCAAGCCTTTCAAGATGAAAACTAAGTGAACTTATTCATTGCTCCAAGCTTCTAAGTGGAGCATATCTATTTAAGTTTTCATTCCAATGAAAGTGCATCTTTTGGCTAAGTTATTCTGGAAATTGAATTTAATTGTAACTTAGCCTCAAAATATTTTCTCTCTTGCATAACTTCGAGTTTATTATGGAAAAGAGAAAATTTCCCTTGTAAGCTCAAAAGTGAGGTTGAATGTGTTTTACTCATTGTCTCTCTTACAAGTGGATGTCAAGATCAAATTTGAATGAGTTTCAAATATTTTCATTGTCATGTGGTGTAATAAAATCTTCAATTGATATCTTCAAGTTGTTTTTAAAATTGCATGCAAAGAGTATTGTCTTGTATATCATATATATCATGCATGTTGTACTTAGACATTATCAAACTAACTTGGGTCAAATTAAAAGATATTTGTTCCCGGAAATCGTGTGCTTGTCTATTGATGTTCAAGGTATTGGAAAAGGGGTCACCTTCGACGGTGGGATGAAGGAAATGGAGAGGAGCTCCATAGTACGAGGATCTAAGACCGGCGCGGTGATCATGACCAATTCGAACATGCGGTGGACAAGAATCGACAAAGGGACGTGTTTCTTTTCTGACCATATTCAATAATGTCTGTGCACACCATTATGCTAAATTGTGTTATTCTAAATGGTGTTGTATCTTTCAATTGATATGATTAATTGGTATCTTTCAAGAGGTATCCTCTAATCCTAAATTGTTTTGAAGTGTCATTTAACTTGCATTCGGCATTATCAAGAACTAAAAGGTACATATGGGTGACACATTGCAAAGAGGTATGCCCTTGATAAGTTTATGAAATTCTTGATCATGAAAGTGCATCTTACTTATACAACCTTGATTCATGATCTTGTATACATCTTGTGATCATATAAGCAATTCCTTCTTGTGTAATCTTCTTTATATGATCTTGATTGTTAGAATTTGATTTGATCATAAGCATGTGCTTAAATTATAAATTTGCTATATGATCTTGATGTTTAAAGAATATGTGAAATCATATTCGTGTGTCATGTTTAAGCATCACTTATATCCTAAGAATCATGACTTCTTTAATTTGGTATAATTAGAAAAATCTATTACCTAAATCTTGGAAATAATTGGTATCATATCTTGCCTAGATTTAGGGAGCTAATATTATTGTCCTATTACTAGCTCCTTATCTTTATTTTATTTCTCCTAATCTTTTTATTGAGTGTGCAATCAAGGGGAGAACAGATTTTATTGAATAAACAATAAGAATCCTTTAAGCACCTTTTGGGATTAATGACAAAGGGGAGAATTTATGGAATTATCAATTGTCCCTAATCGATTGATAAAAGGGATGATTTGTAAGTATGATCTCTTATTGTATCTTTATGCTTGTTTTAATGCTAAAATATCTTAATATTGTCATTTGGTGCAATTGATAATAGGTTTGTCATAAATCACCAAAAGGGGAGATTGAAAGTGCATCTAGGCACTTATGTTATTTTGGTGATTAATGAATGTTATTTTGGTGATTAATGACAAACACTCATAATGACAATCTATGTAAATTAAGTAAATGCTTAACTTAGTGCTTAGCAAATGACAAACCTCTAATATGATTATATTGCTATGAGACTAACTTGTTATTGCCTAGTTGAGTATCAGTCTCATCTATTTAGAGGAAAATCAAATAGGAAGGTTAAGCAAAGATAAGGTATGCAATTTTGGTATCTATTCTATATTTGTTATTGCATTCCTTTTGTGCAAATGCATAGTGAACTCAAGTAGCATGTTGATTATATATATGCACATTGGTTCATGTCATATTTATTTGTGCATATATATTCATTTGAGTTCATTATGGTATGCATGTATTAACTAGAGTTAAACTTCATATTGCTATAGATTGACTTGGTGCATGCATGTTTTATTTGTATATCTTCTCATGCAATTCTCTTAGTGAAGTTTATCTAGTGTTGGATCACATATTTACTCTTACTCCAATGTTATTTGCACATGTACAATTCGTGTATATTCTATCATGTGCTTTATTTAAGTAAAGTCTGTGATCCTTGCCATGATTTAATTGATTCATCATATTGGAAATTATCTCTCTAGTGCATATAGATCAATTACATATTCATCATGATGTACTTAGTAGAGAACATTTCTTATGTCAAGTGTTTCCATTTCTATTGTGCTTCTTTATATGAAACACTTGTTGTAATCAACGCTCACAAATATCAACTTATTCATATCTATTGAGCTTTTGGGACTAATGTCTTTCATGAGTAGTTTGGAAAGAATTAGGTCCCGTATGTGTATGATGACCAAGGTATCTTGGAGGATGATCATTAAGCCGAGGTCAACAAGACGGCGGTGTCACCAAGAGCTGAGGACTAAGTCAAGAGCAACTTGGCGTGGAGATCGTCGAGAGAGGATGATCAAGTCAAGGTTGATAGGACGAGAGTCTCATGAGGTGAATCGAGTCGAGTTGGACAAGGCGAAGATGTCATCAATTATATGGTGAAGGTCTTCATGCATCGACATCAAGAAAGAAGACGGCAAGTGACTAGTTCTAGACTTATATTATCTTTGATTTAATTTGAGTCTAAGGATTGCCGTACTATTAAGAGGGATGCGATGTCGAATGACTTTTAGATGTGTCAAGTGCTCAAGTGATCCATCCTTGTGAATCTTAGAAAGAGAGTGGTGTTGGTAGTGCCGGAAAGTGAGGGTTGTAGGTCTCTCTTGATTTCTTTGTGAAATCTGTGGTTATCCTTTAAGTTTTGGGTAGTGAGACCTTGTTATTTGTGTAGCCCTCGTTCTTAGCTTTCGGGAGAGTCCAAAATCTCTGAAATCGGAGTCCGGAGTCAAAAGTTATGCTCGTTTTCGTCGAGCTGCTCAGTGCTGATTCGGACTATCCGGAGTTAGTCCGGACTATCCGGATCATCCGGAGTATCCGGATATTCATCCGGACTCTCCGGGTTGGGTCTCTCTGTTAGCGTTTTCTCAGTCAATCCGGAGTATCCGGATTGAAATCCGGAGTCTCCGGATTGTCTTGTGATCGACCCCAACGGCTAGTTTTTGGGGAGGTCTATATATAGCCCTTCCTCCTTCTTTTTGAGAGAGCTTTTTGGAGAGGCTTTTGGAGTGGATTTTTGAGGGGCTGTGTGGGGGGCTTTGAGAGAGCTTTTACCCTTAGATCTAAGTGATCCCCTTGTGAGAAGGGTTGGGAAGAGTTTGTTGAGTGAGATTTGAGTTGATTGAGCACTTGATTTCATCTCCAAGCTTGTTCTTCGTGAGCATTTGTTACTCTTGGAGGTTGAGGACTCCTAGACGGCTAGGAGGTCGCCTACGAGCCACCGGAGCTTTGTGTGGTTGGCCGTGGGAAGTTTGTGAAGGCCGGTTCCGCCTCCGTAAGGGAAGGAATCAAAGGAGTGAAGACCGGCGAGTGCATTTGTGCAACAAGGGAGGAAGAGGGTTGAAAGAGACCCGGCTCAAGTGTGACCGAGCCGCCTCAGCGGAGACGTAGGATCCCTCAAGGATCCGAACTTGGGTGAAAAATCATCGTCTCCAAGTTTGCTTCTTTCTCTTGCTTTAGCATTTGATTTTGAATCTTGAAATTGCCCGATCTACTCTTTTGTTGTGTTTGGCTCCGGATCTTCTATGCCCTCGTGCACGACATCATTTAGATCTTTTGTATTCAAGTAGATTGTTGAAAAATTGCAAAGATTTAAAATCTCCATTCAAGTCCTCAATCCGAGTATCCGAATCCTCGAACCCGGACAGTCCGGATAATCCGAGTATCCGGATTGAATACCGGACACTCCGGTTAGGACCCTCGGATTGGACTATCCGAGTATCCGGATTGAATACCGGACAATCCGGATAATCCGAGTATCCGGATTGAATAACCGGACACTCGGGTTAGGACCCTCGGGATCGGACTATCCGAGTATCCGGATTGAATATCCGGACACTCCGGATTGTTCAGGAAACTCGGGAGATTTTATTTAGCTACAAATTTTTATTCCGCTGCATTTAGCTATAAAGTTTTTAATTCGCCTATTCACCCCCCCTCTAGGTGACATCCCCTGTCCTTTCAGTACCTCGTGCATGTTAGTGCTTCTAATGTACAGCTATGTAATATTAAATATACCGTGATAGTAAATATACCGTCCCACTAATACATGGGCTTCACAAAATCATTTGCAAACGTGGCCCATAACTGACCTCTTAACTGCGCAGGAATACCGTAGCACTAAATGGTACTCAGTACGGTTCGGTCGGACCCTAAACTGACTAGCGCGTGTAGAATTGCTTACACTACGCGCAGCTATAAAATAGTGTATGTGTATACATATAAAAGAGACTGTATTACTCCACTTTATTATATCAATAATTGTTTGTTTGATAGTGTGTTTTACTTTAGTTCATATATTAAATGGCATTGAAATAGCTAAAGAGGAGGGTAAATAAGGAAAAAATGGTAAAATATCATATTACAATTATAGAATAACATGTATTTAGAAATAAAATTTAAAAGCAAGGATTGAGGAACGGAGGAATGATTAATGATCGCTTTTTAAAACTCCCTATCGTGAGTATTGGATTCTCTGCTTGGGCAGTGCATTGGGATCGACTGGACGGTTTTTAAAACCTGACGAGACCGGAGTAGAATGCATGGGCTGAAGCCATGCACGGTGCTCCCCGACCGGCTGGTTTGAACAGCTGCTATACATCGAGCTCCGCGACCGACAGCTCCTTAAATCAGCCACCCGCTCGAGATCAAGCGCCCAGCTGCATGAAACCTTACTGTATGATATGCTATGCCGATGCACTGGCAAATGGAGACTTCTATTCTATACCCCTTCTGTGAACCTTCCCAAGCATTCGCATTCTACTGTATATTCAGACGACTAGAGCTTCTGGAAGATCCACTGATCTTTGACTTATCTCAAATGGCGCTCTCATTATATGGAGTATCGTACTCCTGGCTGTTGTCATGACTTGATTACAATGGTTGAGTTAAAATAATAGAAATTGGAGTAGCTAGCAAATTATTCTGGATCTTGGAATGATTAGCGATTCTCTTGCAGCTAGGCCTGGTAACGGTTCAGGTTGAAATGGGCGAAGTGGGTTGGGTTCTAATTTGAGTTGGCTTTGGGTGGATGGAAATAGGTTGAGACAGCTAACGGGTTAGTTTGGTTTAGGTTAGCACTAAAGTCGGGTTGGTTCGATTTGGTATGTGTTAAAAAAATTGGGTTATAGTTTGCGTTGATATAGGTGATGGGTTTAACCCATGCTGTGGACCCCTTCCCCCCGTATCTCCTCCCCTGTATCTCCACTGCCACCTCCCATGTCACCATGTGGGAGGGAGAGGAGAGGGATGACAAGACTGAGCTCGTGAGGAGACTTAGGTTCACTCACCAATCTCCATCACCGCAGGCCCTGCTTCTATACAACTCCACCATAAGAACCCTCATATACCGACTCCACACCACACACGATCTGTTGCCCTATGCCTCCTTGCTAAGCTTCGCCACAAGGTTAGCCCTGGAGATGCCTGCAGCTTGAAGCATGGCGGTGAAGAGGTGCTCCTTATGGGAGCTAGCAGTTGTGTAGGCCTTGTCCTGGGGGTGAGCACCGACACCTCATCCCCAACCAGGCTGGCGACATCGATGGTGCAGGCAGTCGAAGAGACTCCTAACGATGGTGTCGAGGACATCATGGAGTCACCACCCACTCACCTGCGAGCTATCCCTTCGATGGAAACCCAAGGAGAGCCATCCCGCTGCAGTGGTTGCTTCCCGTGGTCTAATGCTTTGGTCATTTTTCTAGTCCTGTTGATTTTTCTCCTTGTTTTTAGCTAATTTTATCCTTGTTTTCATGAACTATTTAATATAATTTTTTTCTTAAGTAGTCTTGCTTTGTTGAGGGGTGGCTGAAGAGCATTTGATGAGTGGTTGTTTTCAATGGGTTGGAAATGGGGGAGATTGGGTGGAGCCCACTTGAGGAAAAGGGTTTGGGTTGGGTTGGATTGATATGGTTTGTTTTTTGGAAGTGGAGAACTGGTCAGGATTGGTTTGGTGGGGTGTTTAACAGTGGAAGTGGGCTGAGGCAGTTTTGGGTTGGGTTCTAGTCCATTAGCACCCCTACTTGCAGCTGCGCCAGCATCTTAGCGCACGTGAGCATGATTAGGTTATTGGTACGTATGGAGTAAGTATTTCATCCACTTTGCCTTTTGTTTTAACAATGAAAAGGAACTAGAACTGGAGCTCAATTCCCTTTTGCCCTCCTCTTCACTCGTTTTAGTGGATATAGCCCTCTCTCACTCAAATTTGTAGAAAAAGGACCCTCTCAAACCATGGAAGAATTTTTACACAACACATGTCATCATGGGTGTAGGCAACAATAGGGCTCTATCGGGCTCGAGCTCACCCTTCGTTCGCTAGGCCCTAAGTACCCTCTTTATCACCAGTGCTCAGTTTTTTGTATAGCATCGGCAAATGCACATGAGCTCGGGCATGAGGAAGAAACTTTGCTAGGTGATAAGCTTTTTCTTGGGCTATGTGTCTTGGTGGGCTGCTACTTGTTGAAATCCTAATTTAGCAATTGGTAACTTCGCTAGCTGCTTGCAAAACTGGATTCGAACCATAGACGCAAGCAAAACCATAAAGAGAGGGAGGGGGAAGCTCGAACCCTCTCCTTTGTGAGGACATGGCACCCCACCGAGTCGAGGGTGCTTGACACACGTCATAGGGAGTTAGTGATCGTGAGGGCATGGTGAGGGCATCAAGTGGATGCCGGGGTGCCGACGAATAAGCGGACGTGTTGGGACATGCAACCCACCACAGTGACGGTGAGCATGCAAGGAAGACGTCGCAACATTAGCGAGTACCTGACCGGTTGAGTGGGTTGATCACAACAGTAAACAAGCAATATGAGCCCCTTTTCTGATATATGACTTTTTTCTCAATTAACAAGGTGACTCACGCACTTGCACATGCATTATCTTTAAAGCATATTTAAATGACTTGGCTATACATATGTGATTTTTTTGGGAAAATAGATCGTTGCAGAACTCCATTTGTGATATTTTAATATTATTTATTATAGAAGAGGATGTACTTACTCCGTTCCTTAGTATTTGTCACTTGTGACCGAAACTTTCTTCCACAAATACTTGCATAGCAAAAAAGTAAACGTAGCATAACATAACAATTTTTATTTATATCATTATCTCTTAATTTCGTTATTGCAATGTTTGTCAATTTCTTTTAGTACTTTTTTTAATGCACATCACATTTCTTGTAATGATATAACCGTGTGAAGTTCACCTATCGATGTACCACCTCTTAATCCCTCCATTCCATTGAGGTTCACCAAATAAAGAGCCTAAATACTTTTTTTTGATAATTTTTAGCGTATTCTATGTTTTCTTGCCCACTATAAAAACTTGTTATCAGCCTTTATTACAACATAGTTTAGAATTTTTATATATATACAAATCAAATTCATTACCTTATTTTATTTTTCCTCGAATTGGGTATTTCTAGAATTTTAATTCTAAATAAAACATAAAATTACATGAAAATCGAATGTCTAATTTTCATATATATTTTATTCTGAATTTATGTTAATTTTCATTGTTATTTTTTATTGACTTTCTCATACTAGTTTTAGGTTATAATTAATATAAAATTTTAATTTCTATTTTTTTATCTAATTGTTGTTCCGAATTTTAGCTATTTACATGTTTTAGTTTGGATTTTGTATGAAAGTAAAATGGTTGATTGTCTTTTATTTTTATATTCCAAATTTATGTTATTTTTTATTATACTTGATATGGACTCTTCTTTTAATCTAAGCCATTAATTTTATTGTTGTTTTATTTAATTTCAAATATTAGTTTTAGGTTAGCATCCATACACACATCGAACTGCTAATCTTTATCTAATTTTTATTCCGAATATTATCTATGTACATGTTTTAATTTAGAGTTCATATGAAAATCAAATGGATAATTTCTTTTTATTTGTTATTCTTAATTTCTACTATTTTTTATTATACTTGGTATATAGTCATTCTTTTAATCTAAAACATAATAAGTCATGTCCACTGGATAGATGGTTAATTTTTTTTGAAATAATAACATCCAATGGCTACTATTGTTCAACTTAGTTAAGGTCTATCAGATTAATAGAAAGTTTTTTTGGTGAGAATTTGTAGAATATTTATATTTTTTCATAGCAACTCTGAAAGACGTGTCACGAGCTTTTAATATATATTCGATTTTTTTATTTAATTTCGAATCGATGAGAATAACACAAGCTGTTTAATATGCTTGTCTACATTTGGACTAATCCATTGAGCCTACCCTCCATTTTTGTCCTAACTTTGCCATTGCGTGTCATTTAATTAATATGGTATGGTACCGCATTAGGTCTATATGCACGGGAAACATACGACAAACAACCTACTACCTTTCTACTCCCTCTTGTCACAAATAGTTGTTATTTTGGACATAGCTACAATCAAACTTTTGAAACTTTGAGTGTTAATTTCTTTTTAAATATTTATATTGGATACGTGAAAATCATATGTGTAGATTTGTCTCGAAAGGTACTTTTGTAATATTATAATTTTATTGGGTTTTATAAATATATTGTAATAGAAATTAGTGGTCAAATCTATGTTTTGGAGACTATCGATATCCAAAACGACAACTATTTATAACCGAAGGGATATCATAGCAGATGTCCAGAAGAGCACGGTAGGTCACCTGCTATAAGATAAGAGTGCAAGGTGATATGCTAGTATGTTTCTTGTACGTACAGGTATAATGCGATACCATACCTTATTAGGTGACACGTGTCATCTCCTAGTGCGGTAGCAGTGGGAGAAAGGATTATTTTTAAAAAAAATTGAGTGAGAGGAGGTTATTTCTATCTAAATCGAGTGAACAGGAAGCTAAATGGAGGAAGGCTTCCTGGGACTTCGCATGAAAAGAGAGCGAGCAGACAATCCAAGGTTGCTACGCTGGTGAAATTGATGGACTGTCCAAGGTTGCTGCATCCTCTTTCGACCACATAAAGGAGGAAAAAAATGACCTAACTGTTCAGATGCATGCAACATGGCGAGTGCAAACTGCACACATACTTTTCCGGCAAGTTTAGCTAGGCGCCTATAGCTAGGCCGCACCAGCTCCGCTCTAGATCGTGCAGTTCTAAGTTTCTAGCACGCATGATTTTCCTCGAAGTGCCAACGTATGAGTTGTGCACCTCATCAATGTTGTAGATCGCGTTAGAGATTTCCCTCCTTTTTTTCTATCTATATATGTATGTACTCTACTGGACATGTCAATATATATCATATATTGTGGAGATGTACTACTCGCATGATGAGCACAGCTTTTTCTGAAGATAGGTTTACAAGAAAGGAACGGGAGAGGGAAAAGAAATCGGTACTCCGAAAAAAAAAAGTGACGTTTTAGGTATCAAATAAGGACTCTAAAACACGATTTTTACCGCTAGTTTTAATTATAACATATTTATAAAGCCTAATAAAAATATAATATTATGAAAATATTTTTGAAGACAAATCTACACTTATCATTTGTATATGTTTGTTCTAGATATCGATAATCAAAATTTATAAAGTTTAGCTGCATGTATCTCAAAGCATCATTCTTTTGTGATGGGATGAGTACAGTAAACAATGAATTACCACGACTTATCCACGAGGCCATGAATGCATCCGCAATTGTATTGGTGCAGATCAACTGCGTGGTTCTTCAATTCATTTGACTGAATATATGTACAGTGCAGTATCCAGGGGAGGATCTCGGGCGCAGTTTTCTTAACCGTTCATTCGTTTTCGTTTCTGCTCGATCTTATTGGTGCTTTTACTCGGCTGTCTACCGATCGTACTTACTACCTATAACAATCTATATGCTATAGTTTGGTTTTGTCAGGTGGTGCCAGCGTTAATTCTTTAAAGCAACGAGAGTGACTGAAAACAAAGAGAAAAGAAGTGAAAGAAGAATACTCCTACATAGCAGCCAAATGTAGCTATGATACCATAGACCTATTTGCCATTTTTTCAGTCGAGTATAGCAAGATAGAAAAGATCTCTTCTACAGAAAAGATGGGAGCTGGGCCAGCAGCATGCCCAGCTTGTCCTCACATGAACAGTTTGTCAACTCCAACAGCAGACTTTCAGCCTGTTTCCAACCGTGAGAAGTTTTTTTTTCTCCCCAGCCACACCATCTCCCCTACGCTCCTGCTCAGAATTTACTACGCAAAATTAACCCTTCTCTGTTCAGTCACACCAGCAATATATGCATGCACACATGTTCAGCTCTCGTCCTCTGACATGATCCCCCAGGATCCAATCTGGACATCTTGCACCCGTGCACACACATATGCATACATCTACACGTACATATCTCTCAGCTTTCCTTGTGCTGTGTCAGCTTATTTTACACACACACTTGCCCTTACACCTCTAATTATCCCCTTCACATGCTTTCCCTCCTCCCTCCTCACTGTTCATGTCGTTCTCTCTTTACTCGCCATTTAATCGTTTCCCCACGCTCTCACATGGCGCCCCGTTAATATATAGCACCGCCTCCTCCCGCTCCACGCTCCAAGAACTCACTCTGTCCGAGCTCGCGCATATCCATCTTTACTCTGGCCAAGCAAGCAGCTAGGTAGCTTGGGCTGGCTAGGTTCTGTGTCTGTGGGCAAGCAGAGTGCAGACACACTAGCTAGCTAGCTAAGCTGCCATCCATGTCGGGCATGTCGTCCAGGAGGGGCAGCTTCACGCTGCGGCAGCCGCCGGTGGTGGACGACATTGGTTGCAATTGCCGCCGGCCGAAGCTGTTCTCCCTCTTCTCCACGTCCTCCTTGTCGTTCCGGGGCGGGGGGAAGCCCAAGTCGCCGAACGCCTCCTCCACGTCCACGACCACGGCGTTCACGACCACCACCGCGGGCGGCGGCAGCGGCACCACGGTCACCTCCACCGACTCGGCCTCGTGGGGCCCCGCGTCGTTCACCACCAACTCTCTGTACGAGGAGCCGGCGCATCATCAGGAGCAGGATCAGGAGATGAGGCAGCGGCGAAGGCAGCGCCGGCGTCGCAGGCGTGCCGCCCCGCGGGGCGGGGGCGGCGGCCATGAGCAGCTGCAGGAGGAGGAGCACGAGTCGGCGTACGGGCGGGTGACGCGGGAGAGCGTGGCGGTGGCGGTGGAGTCGGCGGAGCCGTACGAGGACTTCCGGGAGTCGATGGTGCAGATGGTGGTGGAGAAGGAGATCTACGCGTGGGACGACCTCAACGACCTCCTCCACCAGTTCCTCTCCCTCAACTCGCCGCGCCACCACCCGCTCATCCTCAATGCCTTCGCCGACCTCTGGACTCGCAACGGCCTCTTCTCCCCTCCATCCCCATGCCAGTTCTAGCCACCTGATCAATCAACCAACACGACAACGCCACGGCGCCATGCATGTACGCCTCCATATCATACTCTACTTGTGTTAACTACTGGAGTTAGTTTCTACCACCTGATCATCTGTTTGTTCACTAGCTACGTGGAGTACTTACCTCATCACCGGGAAGTTGTTAATGGAGATCCCGGCGAGATATATGTTGCACTCTAATGGTCTCCGGCTTAAGCTAAGCTGAAAGGCTATATATGCTGCATGATTAGCATCATCTGCTGCTTGATGTAATGTCATGTCATGTAATGATGTGCGCGTGTGGCGCCGTGGTGGTGTAATGATGACATACTTGTGCTGCTAGTCGCTAGACGCTAGCTAGAGATCAAGTGTAGCTGCTAGCTAGGATTGCATGGCTCACTGCTCACTGACACTAGAGTTTAGTACTGTTTTTGTTGCGATTCGTTTGCTCACTGTCCTGTACTCCTGTCCATGTACGTGCTGCGTTGTTGTTAATTTTTGCATGGTACTCCAACCCTTTTTCGTTTCGTGTGGAACGAAGTGGTGTGTTAACGTGATCGACGCGGGCTGTGGACTGGAGTGCAAAAGCTGCTGCGATGCTGCTTGTTTCCCTGTGGGGTTTCATTGGCTTGATGTGTTCAGTTGTTTCACTGTGTGGGCGAACTGACGCAGCTGCAGTAAGCTGTACTACTGTTGCGTCGGATGAGATTAAGATATAGATAGAGCTAGCGCGCCTGCGATTCAACGGCTGGGTCTTGCTACACTGCCTCGCAAGGCTTGCACTGTGTGGGCGTGATTGCTTCGGGACTTAGGAAGTTTGGACTGCTCAAAAGTCACCGGAACTGCCGTTTTGGATTTAATCAAATTTTTGAAATTTTGTTTGTCAATATTTTTTAAAATATTTAAATTGGATATATGAAAATTATATGGGTAGATTTGTGTAGAAATATAATTTTATAATATTATAATTTTATTTATTATTATAACTATATTATATATTATAATAGAAGAAGATAACCGGTCAAAGCTATATTTCGAAAACTATATCAGTATCCAACGATAAAACTATTTGGGACAGGAGTGAGCAGTAACTTGCTCGTTTACGCGTATTAATTGGCATAAATTTTGACTGGTCCTGTCTTAAACGTATACGTGTACGGCGAGAAAAAGCGCTGTAAATGCACAATTGGATGCTGTTTCTGTTGCGTCCTCGTTAAGATAGCACTGTGCGTGCATGCTAGAGCCAGCCATGCATTGGATCGATGGAGTCAAGTTTAAACTGCTAGCGATCGATCGACGATCAATACATGGGCCTCTGATTTATGGTGCTACAGTAAAACTTGAAGTTGAACTGACATGCATGCACATGCAATCGCATGATCATGTTGATGGCCGTGCTGGTATTTACATGCATGCTTGAAATGCAAGCAAGCATAGATTGATTCATCACACAATGAAACTTGAGAAAATTGGAATTAGAAGCTGGCATCATTTGCCACTGTTGGAACGAAATTGGGGCACGAGGACCAACTATATATGCTATGTAGAGCATCGATTCAAATAAAATCCTTTCAAACATAAAGGATATACTTGCAATTGTTGGATCATGGGGTGAACCATGGCACTGCCAGTGCCAGTCCCTCCTCCCTCCGCCCCTGTGTAACACAAGTACGTACGTATATAGAATACGGTCTGTTGAGAACACTATTAATTAGTACTCTAGAGGACCAGAGTACATGTACATAGAAGTCAAAATGAACTCACCGTATACATGTAGTGTAGTAAAACGAGGTTTAGCAATCCAGTAGTACTAATACCGTGTCATTATTTGTCCGATTCAACCATGCATAAAACTCAGCCAGGTCAGACGTAAACTACCACCGTGCTCGGTACTCCTATAGTCCTATGAAGTCGATTCATCTCACGACCCAACGAACGATTTTCCCATTCCCATTTTCTTTTCAACTTTGGAACAAGCAGCATGCATGCTCCTACTCAGTAGAGTGCTGCGGTTTGCAGCAGGTCCGGACACCGTAAAATCAGCGCGCCGGCCGACAATTACCAAGGCCGACGCGACGTGACTATCCAGAAACGTGCAAGCGGTTGGGGGCGGCTGGGCCGCGGCTGCCGCAAATGAATGCCAAGTCGTCCGCATTAGCCAGCCCGGCCGGCTTTCGCAGGTGGGGGCTCTTCTCAGGGGTTCGTGACCCTGACAGCCTGACTCGGTCAGTGCGTCCAGTGGGGCGCTACGCTAGGCGCTAGCTGCCCCGCGCCCGGCCGGAGCCCGGAACCGGCAAGGCTTTTCACTTTCGGCTGCGGGGTGTTTTGTCCGAGCCGCGCGCGTAGGCGGCAGAGCCAGCGGGAGGGGAGCTAGCAAGCCCGGCCGGCGAGGCAAAGGTAACACATCCATTAATGCTGACACGGTCGTAAAAAGGGGTCACGGGGAGGCGCTTTTGCCCCGGCCGTACGCACGCAAAAGCGCGGAGGGCCAAAGCGAGCGGCAAGCGGCGAGATAGCCACACGCACGCACGACGGCCGCCCATCCCACGCACGCACGACGGGTCATCATGGAGCGAGGAGCCCGTGCCGTTGAGGTGTCTGGCCCTGGCAGGCTACGGCTGCATGTGTGTGATGCTTGTGTGTGTAGGGACTAGGGAGGAAGGGGGTGCACGCATGGTTTGGATTTTGCTTTTCATTTATCGGCTCACTAATCCCGATTCGCCCTATCTTGTGACTTGTGAGCCATTGACTCTGCGCGTGCCGTTGGATACACACGCGTCCAAAGCATCATAAATGGACTGTGGTATTCAGCACCTCCTTGCAGCTTGTGATCGATGCTGGTTTTTTCCCATTGCAATTGCAAGTGCTGCAGGCAGAGAGCACTGGTAGGAGTACTCGGTTCTGATCCAAATGAAGTGAACGTATAGAGCAATCTATTTTTAATTTGCCCTGACAAAGTCAATGTACGACTAATGGTCAACCTACACAGTCGCACGTACTACTAGCAATATTTAATTAGTTCTTGTCTTTATAAATAACTCCCCAGCGTATGACTATAGCATGGTTGCCGATCGATCAACTCTGTTGTCTCTACTGGTGTTAACGAGCGAAAACTGTATAACAATACGAAGAAACTTGCTCAGTGTTTAAAATTACCGCTAAAATGAGTACTTGGGGGCAGATCGATATACAGCCACATTACAAACACAGGTACGTACGTAGAATACGGTCTGTTGCAAACATTAGTACTCTATCTACTCTACGGGGCCAAAGTACATGTACGTAGAAGTCAAAACTCACCAATACTGACTGTTTATCGTTATCTGGCCGATTCAACCACAAATTCAGCCAAGTTAGCCGAAAACTACCACTGTACCAGTCGGCAGTACTCCTGTGAAGTTAGTTTATAGTATCTCATAACCCAACCAACGATATTCCATTTATACGGAGTACATGAGTACTGGTAGTACTTAAAACACACACAGAGACACAAACATCGTTCTAATTTTTTGCGCTCCTTGCTTATTTCTTTCGATAAAGCTGCTTACATTTATTTTGGTGAGGGTGGAAACAATTTGGCTAGTGCGCACAATTACCGTGTTATATGTGGCCGCGTAAGAATTGAGAAACTTTGAGTCCTTCATTTGATGACACCTTAATCTATAACGAGACGAACTCCAGGTGTAGAGCCAAAATTAAGAACGCTGCTCTTGTGCACCTTAAGAAAACTGTATATGGAAGCTTTGCAACGGCAAGTCTGATTACCTTGAGCTCCACAGCCTCCGCTGCATCACTAAAATCAGAGGTGGGCATTGGGCCGGACTTTTTTGGGCCAGCATGAGACACGGAGGGTCCAGCCCGGCCCAGTGCGAACTGGACCGTGTCGTGCCGGCAAAGATGGTATCAGAGCTCGGTCGTCGTCCGAACCGTGGAATCGTCGGCCGTTTGGGCCGGATCCGTCGGCCGGCACGCGACGGCGCAAAGACGGTGTCCGACGGCGCTGCTGCGAGGAGGTGGCCAGGTGGGCCGTGGGGGAGAGGAGTGGGGCCTCGCCCACCTTGTCGCTACGGCCTCGCCTCCCGCGTCGCCTTGCCCGCCTCGCCCCGTTGCGGCCCGCTTCTCCAGCGTCGCTGTCGTGGCAGCCCACGCCCTCGGCAATCGCGCCATGGTCGCTGCGTCGTTGTCGTGGCGACCACGCCCGATCGACCGCGCCGCCACCGTGGCGGCCCACGTCCTGCCCGCTCGTGTGGTGGCTGCCCGAGTTCGTGCCTACGCCGTGGCGGCCCACGCTCTGGCCGTCGGCGTTGTGGTAGCTCGTGCCCACGCTGTGAACAACCGCCCAGCGCTGTGTCGTGGCTGCGCCCCATTCGTGCTATGGGGTCAGTCAATGCAGGAAGAGGCGTGAGAAGGGGAAGGGAGGGTCGGCCTGGCGAGGAGACCGAGGGGCGGGGAGCCTAGGAGGTGAGGGCGTGACCGCGCGAGGCCTGGCGGGATTGGGAAGGTGTGGCCGGGCGGGGAGGGAGAGAGAGAAAAGAAGGGAGAGCGTGGGAGCCGAGGGGGAGAGAGAGAGAGAGAAAGGATAGCCTTAGTGCCTCACGGGCTCGCAGCACGCGGGAAAAGAGGGGGGAGAGAAAGGAAAAGAGAGAGGGAAAAGTGGGGGGGGGGGTTGTCTGGTGTCACGTGATTTTTTTTGGAAAAAAGAGAGGGAAAAGATTCGCCCAACGGGAAATTTTGTTCAATTTTCAGATTTTCTTCTCCCACAACGTTCAACAAACTACAAAAATGACAATTATGTGATGCGTGACTTTAACATAGAAAATAGAATTATTTTCATCACTCTTGACAATGTATCAACTAACACGACAGCTATGGAGCATCTCTCACTGCACTTGGAGATTTACATTGGAGATTTTGTACTCCACTAGAGATGTGTATGCCATATCATTAATCTTATTGTGCAGGCAGGTTTGGATATAATGAAACCTAGTTCGAACAACGTAAGTGATGCTATCAATTTTATTACAGGTTCAACTGTAAGGTTCGTCCAATTCTTAGAGTACTGCACAGTCAACAATAAGCTACCAAGAATATTCAACCTTGATATGAAGGTTAAATGAAACTCTACGTATGCTATGCTAAAGCGGTGTACGGACTACGAGTATATTATCACCGTCTTCGTCAATTACAATAATGGTATGCTGTTGGTTTATGATGTGGACTAGAAAGTTGCCCGCCATTTTTGTCAATTTTTTTAAAAAAATTACAATACAACCAACATGTTATCTAGTGTGTACTACCCAACTTTTTGCTTAGTCATTGGGTAGCTTTGGACTATTACCAACAGTTTCAAAGAAAACAATGATAATTGTATTTTACAACCAATTATAGAATCAACAGAGAATTTTTTTAAAATATTTTAAAACTATTCTACATCTCTACTGTTTTACTACTATTCTGGATCCTTGGAGAAAATTATCTAATTTGCAGGGTGCTTTTGAGGGAATAGGTGAAGCATTCGATCTTGATTTTTCTGAGGCATACTAATGTTTATAACGAGTTTTTCAGGGTTTTTGACAAATATTACGAAAAGTTTGGTATCAGAAGTGAAGTAAGAAGATTTACCTCAACAACGCAACAAGCACAAGACAGTTCGACCGTTTCAAACATATAGAACAAGCTAAAAGACAAGGTGCCTAGTTCGTCTTCCAAAACGTCGAGTAGGTCGCAATGGAATCCACGGGTAGAGATCAACCACTACCTCGAGATACCTTTCGTGAAAAGCGAGTTTAACATGAACGGACAATCGACTCATCTTGCTCTTGTGGTGGAAGAATTAAAAACTTATTTACCCTGTGCTATCACATTTTGCATGGGACGTACTTATGGTTTTGGCGTCCACTTTCTCATCGGAAGTCACCTTCAGTTTGGTAGGGAGAATATTTGAGTCGAGAAGGTCGTCTCTCAGACCTGAGATGGTTGAGGCAATTATATACCTCAAACACTGGGAGCGTGCAGATGAAAGGACACAACATTAGATTGATGATCCAGAGATCACGAGCGCGATACCCGACTTTGACCATCTTGGCTTCAAGTAGTCTATGCATATGTATTTAGTTACTGTACTCTTTTCCTTATCGGGGCAGTCTACACCGAGGTGTAAGGTTTTGAATGAGGCACTAACTATGTACCTGTTCAAGAATGAATAAATTTACTTTTTTCCCTCAATATTTTGTGGCTATTGCCGTGCGTCTTCGGTTCCTTTCCTCTCGTCGCATAGTGCAAATGAGCTGGGCCAGGGCTAACACGGTACGAAACACGCACGAAGCGCAAATGGGTCGTGCTTGGGCTCGCCGAAGGCAAGCCGGACCAACACAGTATGGCAGGCACGACGGGCCCTCCTGATCGCGCATGGTTCAGATACAAAGCACGATAAACCTGTGCTGGACCGGTTCGATGCAGTACAACACCCACCACTAACTAAAATAGAGCAAAACATGATTGTTCCCCCCGAGCTTCCGGAAACAAAAACTCAATGCCATGACACAAAGTATTCCACTCATGGCAAATCAAGTGCTCATATCATGGCATGTGTTTTGGGTAAGTGTTAACTCACTAGGAAAAAAAGATAAGATGGCTTGAACTTTAATCTGCATCCTATGGGTGGTGGGCAGGGTTCACAAACCGTTTTTGAAAAAAAATGTTCAAAACTCAAAAATCGAGAAAAATCGTAGAAACCAAAGGGTTAAGAAATAAAAAAAATCGGGAAAAAATTTGAAAACTATTCGATTTTCACCAAAAACCAACCGACTAATTAAATATTCCTTAAAGCCGGTTTTTGAGTAGTTTTCAACGGTTTTTGAGCGGTTTACGTCGTATTTTTTTTTATTTAGACCGGTTTACCAACCGGTTTTGAATATCGAACCGCAGTGGTAAGTTCGAAAACCGTGGTTTTCCAGCGGTTTTCGTCAGTTTTTGAAACCTTAGTGATGGGTAGCAAGGGGGGTTGCCCGTGATGGTTCTCCCAGTCTCCTTCCATTTTTCTAGAAATTTTTTCCTTTTTGATCTTCTTATGAAAGTTTTTTTAAATATATCCTTCTTTCTAAAATCACTTGTAGATTTAGTCCCTACAAGTCACCTTCCGCGTTTTGAGAGTTTGACAGATCGTCTGCCGCATGAAGATTCCTGAAGAGCTCCCCTTCCTTGACAAGAATCAATTCTACTAATTAATCACTAACTTAATCGTACTACTTAATTAAATCACTATTTAATCAAATTGCTTACTTAATCTCTCGATTATCTTGTCAACCGCAGGTCCTTCCGAACCACCGGGCCTTGATATGTGGCTGTCAAGCAGGAGTGCTGCCTGTCGAGTTCTCTTGGCGAGTAGGTGAACCTATATGCATTTACTGTACTAGTCCTCTACCTTTTTTTGTGTGGAAGTAGTGCCTTGTTTTTTTTTTGGAAATAGTCCTATAGGTAGGGATGAAAACAGAAACGAAATTTTCGGCTATTTCAGAGAAAAACGGAAACAGAAGCTTTTTTTTCGAAAACAAACGGAAAATTTCGGTATAGAAACGGAAATTGAATTTTTTTGTTGGAAACGGAGAGCTATTTCCGACGGAAACAGAAACAGAAATGAAAATTCTGTATAAATAAAACCGGAAATTCCGTTGAAAACTTGGTCCACTTGGCCCAAAAAGGAGAATAGAGAATTTACATTTATTTCTGAATTAAAATAATTTTAGAAATACAAATGGTTTTATAGAAAATATCAAATAGAGTTCAAAAATTCCAGAAAAATTATCAAAAATATTTTAAAACATTTTGAATCTAGGAAAATTATTTATAGATAATTTTGGTTTTATTTTTCACATATAAATTAATTTTATAAATCTAACAATAATAAAATAGCATTTATAAACTACAGAAAATCTAGGATAAATCTCAAAAAATTATAGATGAACATTGAAAAATAATATGTAAATTTTAGGACGTTACACTTCTATAGTCGGAGGAGCAAGAAGATGTCGATGATAATGATATAGATGAGGACATGATGGTCTGATCTAGAGGACAAATAGCGAGCCTTCAGCTAATAAATTTGAGAAAAAACTTTCTAGTGATATCGGTGAACATAACATTGTTCTTGTGTCTGCCTTAGAGATGGAATGAGTTACATTATTTTTGCGGTCATGTATATCGTGCACATGTAATATGTTTTTGTGGAACTTTCCACTTTCATTTCCGTATCCGCTTCGTTTCTTTCCGCATCCGTTTCCGTCACTATCCGTTTTCGTATCTATTTCCGGGTTTCCGATTTCATTTCCGTTACCGGTAAAAAATATGGAAACGAAAACGAAACGACTATTTACTAATCGTTTCCTTTCCGTTTTCATCCCTTCCCATATACGAGCGTGGAGGGACCGAGATGGGACATGTGTCTCTTTCTACGGGTATGTAGCGCGGAAATAGGCGAGGGACGCGGCAGCCTCTACGAGCACGGGCCCGGCGGCCGAAGCGAGCTCCCGTGTTGCCGGAGAGTGGGAAGTTGCTTGCGCCGCCGGGGCGTGGGAAGCCGGTCTGCACCAGCCAGTGGTCGTAGCTAGCCCTCCCGATTGCTTCATTGCTTGATCTTTTCTTCTCTTCTGGTCCTGTTTGCTCGCGCTTTCTCCGAGAAGTCGAAACTCTCGGGTACATGGTAGCTAGAGGCCGGACTACGGCTGGTGTTTCCGTCCAAGGAGGAAGAAGACGAATGAATGTGTGGCCAGTGCGATCGAATTAATAGTAGCGTCGTACTGAAACATGACCGCTTTGTGCTTCCCGTGCCCCGGCGGCGCGGAAGCAGCTTCAAATTGTGCTTTGGCTGTCAAGCCCCATGCTCGCAACGGCTGTCGCGTCGTCCGCTTGTTTCCGCGTTACACATCCTGAAGAAAGGATACATGTCGCCTCTCGGTCCCTCCACACTCGTCCGTAAGACTATTTCAATAAAAACACACTTATTAAGATTTCTTTCGCAAAAAAAGACGAATAAGGCTAATAAAGTAAACACATATATAGCCTCTCACACTGTTAAACTCACTAAATAAACTAGTTTAGTAAATTTGAATGAAATACTAAATTTATGATAAACAAAATTTTAGGATAGAAAAGCGACGACTTCCCTTGCCTCAAGATCGCTGCTCCGATCCCTAGGCTCAGCTCGGAGGATGGTCAAGGACCACACGGTGGGAATTGATAATCGAGTTCTTGGCTTATCTAGCTCTCATCGTCTTTTTTTTTTTGCAAATCTAGCCTTCTATACACGGGTTTGCAAATTTGATTATCTCCGTCACCGTGAAAACGCGACGGTTGATATATGCCCCTACCACGCCCGAAAAACATGACATGAGATTGCTACCATGTCCAAAGAACATGGAACCTGTCCTGTTGCCATGAACCGCGATGCTCCCATGTTGCCGAACTCGACTGGCTTCGGCGCTCTCTAACCAGAATGCTGACTTCCACGCTCCGCATCGACAGTTGGGGTCTAAATTTACAAATGTGCACATTTGCAAAAAAACAGTGGTGCCGGAGGCCAGAAATACAATGGATTCTTTTCCTTCTTCGTTTTCTGATCAGATCACATGGTGTGTGGTTCGTATTTTTCACTTTTTGTGAAAAGAAAAATAGAGCTCATCTTCTTTTGATTCTCTCACCCGATTTTCCCATCTCGAGCCTCTTTTTGACATCTATGGACGAAACCAACACATAGAAGGGTTGGATATAGTGGTCGGTGGAGAAGCGTTCCCAATAAATGGAGGGAGTCGGATATGTGGATTTGAGGGAAGAGTGAAAAGCGAGTAGGTGTGGGAGGAGGGGAGAAAGTTGCAGGTTCTTCTCCGGGTAAATCATACAAACAAGCAGTTCTTCTTCCTCAGGGTGGAGCTATGGCGGGCAGATTTGAGCAAGCTGGAGGGGGCCGCGGGTGGCAACAAGGCGGCTCTGGAGCTAATCGCAACTGGATGAATGGAAGAGGCACCGACCGTGGAGATGGGTGGAATCCCAATTGGCATCCCAATCGGTGCAATTGTCTTCGCCAGGAGCAAAACCGCAACAACCTGGAGGTGGTAATAAGAATATGAATCAGTCTCTAGGTTTGGGTGGAAACAAAGGTCCTGAGAAGATGCAGAAACCCGTACAGCGATACCAAGTCCGCATTCAAAATCAGCAAGTGAAAGAAGGTGGTGTGTCGTCATAAACTCCACCAATTCCAAATTCAAAACCCATGGTAACCAATGAAACTTCTCATAATGATATTCTTGTTCCTGTGAATCAAAGTGACAAGAAGATAAGTTTGTTTCAAATGTTGGGAACCTTGTCATAACATTAGAGAATGCAAGAACTCTGTGTTATGTATGATTTGTGACAGAGATACACATATCACATCTAAATGTGTCTTACCTCGACAACCAAAGCCTATTGGTAAGAGGGTGGGTTTTGCTTCTATGGGATTGGGTTTCTTCCTTGCTCAAAATTCAAAACCCACATCTTCCAATGGTACCAAGAACGTTACAGCTCTGATTACAGCGACAGCAGGGTCTTTGTCAGTGGATCAGCTGATAGAAGATTTCAACAAAATGTTTGATTTGGGGTGGTCCTGGTCCTGCTAAAATGCATGGCCCAAAAACATTTCTGATGAAGTTTCCAAGTGTATCAAGGATAGATGAACTGAGGAAATTCAAATCCTTTGAATTGTCCGGTTCTGGAGCTTCAGTCTCAGTATCAAAATGGACAGCTGAGACAATGGCAAAAGCCAAACTGCATTCAGTGTGGATCAGAGCTTCAGGAGTGCCGGGGGAAATGACGCACTTGCTAGGTCTATGTGAGATAGGTTCAGTGATCGGAGTTGTACAAGAAGTGGATATGGACTTATGCAGAAACTATTGTATTGCTAGAATCAGGGTTGGTGTGAAAGACCCAATGAAAATACCCCCATCTGTTGAGTTAGCTGTGGAACCATATCTGTATGAAATTGTTTTTCATGTGGAGGCAATTGTAGAGGTGGGTGGTCTGCTGCATGGTGCAGGACATGGTAAAACAATAGAAATACTGACTCAGAGAAACCTAATGAAGACCATGGTGATGGTGAGGATAGAGAGAACAAAAGGAAGAAAAGTGTTGAGAAGGAAGACACGAGTCAGGAAAATGTACAGGGATCAAATCAAGGTAACTCAGGCGTGGGGAACACTCTTCAACCGGTTGATGTGTTGGGAATAGATAAAGGAAAACAGTTGAAGCAGACTGTTATCAATCCTGCTCATCTCAATCTTGATATTCCTGAATCAAGTAAAATGATAGTGGGTGATCTTCAGTTAAGTGTGCAACTGGGAGAGGCTGAGCTTAAGAATTTGTAACAGATTGCAGAAGATAGGGAGTTGGCTGTGAGGTTACAACTGTTAGAACAACAAGCTTCTGTAAAGGCCATACAAATCGAAAAAGGTTAATGTACAGGAACAATCTCCTTTCTCAATTGCAGTTGATCATGAAGAGCCATTGTCGAAAGAAGGGGAAGGCAGTCAGGGCAGATTCCATTTCTCTGCTAGCAAGGGATCAGACTCTGTAGATTTTGCTATTGCGGTAGGAGTGGTATAAAGAAAAAAAAATTGGAACAGGAAGAGGATGTTGTAGTCAATGATATACAAATTCAACAAGACAAGATGAAGGAGGCTGATCTAATCAGTAAGCTAAGACAACAGAAATTTGGGAACAAGCAGCTCAGTTGAGAAGGAGTGCAAGACTCAGAGACAGTGAAGAGGTGAACATGATGGAGAAAGCTCAGGAGCGGCAAAACGCTAGAAGCTTGGAACAAGCTCCAGGTACTGCGGCCAATGTTGTTCCTACAACCCTTAATGCCTCAGATGACACTTTGTTCAACTTAGCTAATCAACTTGATGTAGTTCTAGATCCAAATATTTGTGAGCAGAAAAAATAAGTTGATTTGCTTAGGTCTTTGCCTCTTTGGAACAAGCTAGAGCTAGTATGTATTTAGCAAATGTTTCAGCTCAAAAGATTCCTGAAAAGAGTAATGAATCAACTCAAGTGATTCTTGAGTCTGAAGTGCTCCAGGAACTTTTGGCAGATGAGGAGGATTGACCCTCTGATCTGGAAGAAGCTTGTATGAATCAGGTTAAACAAGCTTTCCGGGGCAGGAAGAAAAAGAAAGGATGTTCATTTGATTTTTTCACTATGAAGACAAAAGGGTCAGATCCTAAAAAAAATGTAATAATAAGAAAGATAAAACATGAAAGATTTAATTTGGAACTGCAGGGTGCTAGGGTCCCCTGAGAAAAAAAAAGATTTCTTAGATAAATTATGCTAGAAACAAAAGCTAGATTTCATAGGTTTGCAAGAAACCATGAAACAGAACTGTACTGGTAATTTTTTCAGACATATTTGTGCTGGTCAGGAATTCCATTGGCATTGGGCTCCTGCTAAAGGTAGATTTGGGGGTATTCTGGTTGGTGTAAGAGCTGACAATTATGATGTGTTAGAACATTATGAAGGGGATTTTTGTGTGAAACTCTTTTCTTAGGAACAAGGACTCTGGTTTCACATGGTATCGTGTGGTAGTTTATGGGGCTGCTCAGGATGAGCATAAAGAGAGATTCCTTGCTGAATTGTCTCAGTTGTGCTAGCAAAGTCAGTATCCCATGGTTGTGGGAGGAAATTTTAATATCATTAGAAATGCTTTGGAGAAAAATAAAAACGGAGGATATTCTAGGTGGTCTTTTCTTTTTAATGCTACTATTGAATCTTTGGGTTTAAAGGAATTGGCTTTTGGTGGTAGAAAATTCACATGGAGTAATAATCAAGATGATCCTGTTTTTGTGAAATTGGAAAGGATTCTAGTTAGTGTGGACTGGGAACTTCAATTCCCTTTGGCTATTGTGAGAGACCTACCTAGAACCCTACCTGATCATGCTTCTCTTCTCTTAGAAACTTGTCAAGGCACTAATTCTTTTGCTTGTTTTAAGTTTGAGTTGTGCTAGCTAGTGAGAAGATATTTTTTATGTTGTTTTAGCAAGTTGGTCAAAACCTGTGATTCATTATACCAGTATATATTTCTGGTAGAACAAAATTCGTAGGTTGAGACAAGATCTTAAAAGGTGGAATATTAATGTGCTGGGTTTTTACAAGAAAGTCGAACGGGAATTGTTATGTGTTATTGATAATCTGGATAAGAAATCTGAACATTTTGGGCTAAATGTAGAAGATAGATTTATAAATCAAACATGTGAGGCTCACTGTCATGCTTTGCTCAGAGAAGAAGAACGTAAGTGGTATCAAAAATCTAAAGAAAAAGATTTGCTTGAAGGAGACAATAACACTAAATATTTTCAGTTAAAAGCAAGTGGTAGGAAGGGAAAAAAAATTAGCTTGAACCAAGAGGAGGGACTGATTGAAGGTGATCAGAACCTCAGATCATATATAACTGAATTATACCAAAAGTTCTCTGGGGAACCTGATGAAAACAAAATGTCAATGAATCTCTCTGATTTTGATACTATCAGTGTACAGGACAGGGAAAAATTAACTAAACCTTTGGATCTAGAGGAAATTAAGAATGTGGTTTTTCCATGGAACACAATAAATCTGGCCTGGTGGCTTTCCTGCTGAATTTTATCAAGCATTTTGGGATATAATTAAGTTTGATCTCAAAGCAATGCTTGATGATTTTCATAAGGGGTCCTGCTCATTGAGAGGCTTAATTATGGGAATATAACTCTTCAACCTAAGAGCATTGATGATGATAAGATCCATAAATATAGACCAATTTGCTTGCTTAACATGAGTTACAAAATTTCTACCAAATTGACGACCTTAAGACTTAGTGAGGTTGCGCGGAAAGTTCTCTCTCCAGAACAAGCTACCTTCATTAAAAATAGATATATCATGGAAGGTGATGTGGTTCTGCATGAAACTTTAAATGAAATGCATAAGAAAAAGCTATCCGGTGTGATGCTCAAGATAGATTTTGAAAAAGCGTATGATAAAGCTTGTTGGCCTTTTTTTATATCAAATGCTTCAAGTTGAAGGTTTTGGGAATATTTGGTGTGATTAGGTTATGAGAATTGTTAGGGGGTATGTTCAGTATAAAGGTTAATGATGTGATGGGCCCTTATTTGAAGAGACACAAAGGTGTGAGGCAGGGGGATCCGCTATCTCTTCTACTTTTCAATACAGTAGCGGATGGGCTTACCATCTTGATAAAAAGGGCCAGGGAAAAGAGCTTGATAAAGGGGTTGGGTCCTTATCTAGTTGACTATGGAGTGTCGATTCTGCAGTATGCAGACGCCACAATATTGCTGATTGAAGATGACCTGAAGTCGGCCAGGAATCTCAAATTCATCCTTTGTCTTTTTTAGCAGCTCTCTGGTTTAAAGATTAACTTCCATAAAAGTGAACTTTATTGCTTGGGTGCTGCCAAGGACAAGGAAGATGCTTGTGGGGTAATCTTCACTTGTGCGTTTGGGGGAACTCTTTTTAGATACTTAGGCACTCCTATTGGTGTTATAAGACTAGCTAATGCTCAATGGAAACCTATAGAAGATAAAACTGAGAAAAAAACTTGCAGGTTGGCAAGGGAAACTTCTTTCCATTGGGGGTAGGGTGATTCTTTTGAATTCTTATCTTAGCAATGTCCATGCTTATATGTTATCCTCCTTAAGAATTCCCAATGGAGTGCTTAAGAGGATTGACTACTTCAGGGCCAGATTGTTTTGGTAGGAGAATAGAGGTGTTAAGAGATATCATCTGGTTAATTTGCCTGCTATTTGTAGGCTGAAGGACCAAAGGGGTCTTGGTGTTTTAGATTTAAACTTGATGAACATAAATCTTTTGGGTAAATGGCTTTGGAAGTTGGAAAATGAAAATGGTTTATGGCAAAATCTTCTCAAGAGGAAGTATTTGCGTAATCAAACCTTGTCTCGGGTGGAGAGCAAAAGTGGTGACACACTTTTGGCAAGATTTGGTTGAAGCTAACAAATACTTCTACCCTTTTTGTACTAAACAAGTGGGGAATAGAGAGAGTGAGATTTTGGGAAGATTCCTGGCTGGGCAACAAACCTTTGATGCACCATTTCCAAAGACTTTCCAATATGACTTTTAGCAAAAATGTAACAGTTGCTAAAATATTTGCTGAAGGTTTCGGGAGTGTAAAGTTTAGGAGGTTGCTGTAGGGAGAAAAATTGAACGTGTGGACACAGCTACAGCAGAAATGTTGACCAACAGGATAAGCTATTGTGGATTTCAGGTGATAAGTTAACACTGCATTCCTTTTATAATGCACTGAAAACTCAATAGGTTACGTTTCCACACAATTTTCTTTGGAAAATTAAGATACCTCTTAAGCTGAAAGTTTTCCTTTGATTGATATTGAAAAATAGCATTCTCACCAAAGATAATTTGGGGAGAAGAGGTTGGCAAGGTTCTCAAAGTTGTCAACTCTATGGAATGATTGAATCGGTGGATCACCTGTTCTTTCGGTGTCCCTTGGCAAATTTCATTTGGAATGTTGTTGCCTGTGCTTTAAATTTTCAATTGATACCGAGTAGTGTTGAGCACTTGTTTGGAACCTTGATCACTAGCTTTTCCAAATCTAATCGCCGGATGGTACTTGTTGGTGCTGTAGCAATTTTATGGTCTATCTGGAAAGCTAGAAACCAAGCCTTTTCTAGAACATCTTCCAACTGATCCTAGTTGTATGGTGTTTAATGTTTGTTACTGGCTTGATTCGTGGACAATTCTTCTGAAAGGTGCAGATCGAGTCCTTCCAACAGGGGAGCAAGGTGGGCTCGGAGGTATTCAACAGAGCTAGAGGATGGAGCATGGGGATTAAAAGACTGGAAGGCGTATATGGACAGATTGTTAGCTGAAAAGTTTGTCCTTGGAGGTTGACTAATGCAGAAGATGAAGCTTCCTTTACTTATTTCATTTGGTCATCGTGGTTGAGATAGTCAGGAGTATTTTGTGCGAGTGCATAACTTCTTTCCGTGCTATATTAATTTCGTTGGGCCTGCATTAATGTGAAGCCGGTAAACATGATTCCTAATCTGTTGGTTAGCTTGGCACTATGTTTTCCTTTTTCAGTTTCTTAATGGTCGTTTAGTCTGAACAATGTAATGTTAATCCATCAGTTTCAATATATGAAGCTGAAGGAACAGTTTCTTCAGATAAAAAAAGTGTGAACTTAGAGTGTGTTTGGTATGGCTCCAGATCCATCAGATCCGTGGATCTGGTGGAGTTGGGTATTTCTAACTCCATAGATCCGTGGAGCTGGAGTTGTAAATATATTAAGAGTATTTAGGTGGATCATTTTATTTACATTTTAGACTAAAAATATAAACTTAATTCAATTTATTTTAGCCTACAAGATTCAGATCTAAGGTAGAGCTAGGATCTAAAACTTTACCGAACAGGGCCTTATTCGGAAGTGAGATCCCACAGCGGGCCCATGTGGAACTAAAAACATTCCATAAAGCAATATGGCCCAATAAGAACTCACATCTGGGTAGGGCTCTGGGCTCATCTTTCCCAGCCCTGCCCACGTAACAATGCTTGAACTCCCCTTCTGCCTACTCTGGCCACTCCACCGGCCGAACCTGCATGCCGCTGATTTCTCCGACCTAATTCGGTGGATCAAGTGATTTATCGTGGAAGCAAATTCTGAGAGACCTTCCTTTTTTCTAATCTGAGAGACCCTCGTTCTTTGTTTGACATGTGGAATTATATCAATCTCAAAGCAACTGATGGGTCATTGTTTGGCAAATCAAGTGATTTATCAGTAATTCGCTACGTCAACCCCCTCGCCCCCTACTGCATCACCGGGTCCGGCTCTATCGTCGACCGGCAGCCGCCTGTGACTGTAGAGAAATTGGGGATGATCTGGTTGTCACATGCTCTTCTCGAAGTCTCAACACGGCTGTATAAAAACTTCTCAACGTCGAAATCGCCAAGGTCGCAGATGGCGGCAGCGATCCGGCCGGCATGGCATGTGACGAGAAGCGGAAGCGATGAAGTTTCATAAACAACGCATGGTTGTAAACAGAACCGCGTGAAGGAGATCAGCTAAACCAGGTTTCCGATGTTGAGCATGAGGTTGATCCGCGTGAAGAGATCACTTTTTCTAGCTCCCGCAATCTCAATTTTTGAAAAACCAGCGCTCTCTCCATCGAAATTGTAAATCTAGTCTCCTTCCTCACAACGAAAAACACAGTACATGCACAGTAGCTGGTGAGCAAGACTGCTAGGCGCAAGCGCAGGAGCAGACCAACCTGCCATGAACACCAGACGCGGGAGCATTGATGGCGGGCGTGGGAGCAGCAACATGCCGCAGCTTGCTCCCACGTCCGGGCAATGCGGGAGGCGGCCTGCCGTAATTGGACAGCGTGAGAGGCGGCTTCCCGCAGCTGGGGGAGCGTGGGAAGACCTGCCACGACCGACGTGCGTTGGAAGTACCTTCTATGGTGGAGAGGAGATTAGATTTGCAATTTTCACTCAAGAGTATGCTAGTTTTGCAAAAAAAAAAAAAAAGTCACAGAGGCTAGAAAAGTTATCACTCGGATCTATGTAGAACATCACGTCACTATTTGTAGGAGTGTGTAAAGTACAATACCCCTACTGCTATATTTGGTGACATGTTTACTGTATAAGAGGGGCTTATGTGCATCTCTTTGATATAATTGCACAAATCTTGAAGCAAACAAAATAATAATTTTTATTCTTTATTTATATTTTAATATTTATAAAACTTTAAATAAAATTGCATAGAAGCAGCTCCCATGCTGTATGGTGGGCTGTGGGCTCCAGGGTTTCAAAAACCAGCGAAAAACCGTGGTTTTCGATCTTACTGCTGCGGTTCGAGATTTAAAATCGGTCGGTAAACCGGTCTAATTAAAAAAAATTATGCGACGTAAACCGCTCAAACCGTTTTTAAGGAACATTCAATATGTCGGTTGGCTTTCGGTGAAAACTGAGCGGTTTTTCGTGGAAAACCACAATTTTTTTTGTTAAAAACCGAAAAGTTTTTTAGTTTTTTTCCAATTTTTTTATTGCCTAACCTTTGGTTTGTGATGATTTTCTAACGGTTTTTCTCGATTTTCGAATTTCGATTTTCAAATAGTTTTTACAAAAAAGGTTTTTGAAACCTGGTGGGCGCTATGCACCAGCTGACCAGCACCGTTACCTGTTGCAGTTCACACCATAATACCATATGCATCCGCATGCCGTGTTGTCTTTTACACGACCTCTACTTTTTCTCGATCGTCATGAACTCATGGTCATACGTACATTAATCCATCACATATTCACACGACACGAGTGCCCAGCTAGGCAGCTAGCTAAGGTCTCACGAGTTCGTGTTGTGTTTGGATTGACACCCTGGCACGGACCGACATGGTATGGTTCAAACACGGCACGACCTGGTCCGTGAGCAATCCGGCATGTTTAAGGGAGGTGCGACCGTTTAGTTTGAAAAATAATCGTTTTATAGCGGTTGAAGGATTAAAAAATTCAAGAAAAAATCAAAAAAAGATTACATATCTCGAGTTTTTCTAATTATTCTAATTTTTTTAACGCTAACGGGCTATCGGACCGACCCGACCCGTTAAACCAGTGAGGCCAATAGGTCATGCCTGAGCCAACCCCGACATGTGAACACAACCCGTTTAATAGCCGAGCCGAAACGGTCGTGTTGTTCGTTTAACCGGCCGGGCCGAGCCGTGCAGCCCATTTAACCCTCTCTATGAATCAAAATATCTTGATCTAGTACAGTCTAGTCTGCCATTTTAGCTCGACAAAATTAACACGCACACAAACCAAATTAACCACCGAAGATTAGTTCATCTCAAATTCTCAAGCCAAAATACAAGAGGTTTTCGGTTTATTATTACACGGTGAGTACCCCAGCTTTAGCCTTCAAAGGCACCTCCAACTCACCCTCCGCCAACGTGCAAGAAGAGCCCCGGGAAGAGCAGGACGAGCGGGCCAGGTCGGCGATGGCGACGATGACGTCGACGAACGCCGCCACGATGGCGCCGTGCGTGTCCTTGCCGTTGGCGCGCAGGTACCACCCCAGCATCTGCTCGAGCCAGCCCCAGTCCCCGACCCCGTTCGCGGCCACCATCTCCTCCATGGACGCCCGGAAGTCCACGTACGGGTCCGCCGACTCCAACGCCACCGCCACGCCGCCGACGAACCCCTCGCCGGCGCTCGACGACTTCTCCTCGAGTATGGAGCTCGTGGCTGACGCGCCTGGGTTGAAGAGGAGCCGGTCGGAGGAGCGGAGGCCCCGCACGACGGCGGCGTCCGCCGTGTCGCCCCCCACCTCGGACGCCATGGAGAGGCTGTCGGAGCAGTCGTGCCGCGCGGAGGAAGTCGTGAAAGAAGACTCGGCGGAGTCTAGGAAGATGGAGGCGATGGTCTTGGCGCCCGGCGGCGGCTCGGCACGGAAGGACTGCGTTCTTGGGTGCTTGCAGGACGGCCACGCCCATGCAGGTCCGGTGGCCGGAGTAGGAGGCGGTGACGGCGAGGTGTCTTTGGCCTTGGTATGGAAAAGAGAACTCAGGGCCAGCTTCCTGATGACCATTGGTGTAGTTTTCCAGGTGAACCGGAGGAGGACAAGGAGAAGTGTGCGCTGTGTGGCTTCGATACATGGGGTGATATCGACTATGCTATTGGTCGTGACCGTCGTAGTAGTTTGGTTTAAAGGTGCTCTCGGGAGGGAAGATGTGACTAGAGTGGGCTAAACGGGCGGCACGGTCCGACCTGGCTATTAAACGGGGTCTGACTCGTTTCGGCCCGATTAATTAACGGGTCGTGCTGTGCTGGCCCACGTGTCGGGATCCAGCTTAAACACGGTCTGTTGGCCTCACGGGCCGTACTGTGTCGGCATAGATGCGACAGGCTTAAACGGGGCGGGTCGTTCCGTTAGCACCAAAAATTTCAAAAAAAAACATAAAAAATGTTAGAAAAATTAGAAAATAGGAAAGGTACGAAAAAATACAGAAAATATGAAAATTTTAGAAAAAAAATTAAAATGAGACAAATAATTGGTATTAAATAATGAGCTTTATTGATGTTTGACTACCTCGTTAAAAACTTTACTAAGTAAAAACTCAACATGAGAAAACCTTGGCACAGAAAAAAGAGTACAGTATTTAGCTCAGTGATATAGGAAAAAAGTGAAGATTACAGTTATTCTTCCTAATTATCTAAATAAAGATTTTCAAATATCTCCGCTAGCATAACATTTTCTGTAGTATGTTGATCAGCTTGTTCTCAATCTTTCACAGTGAGAAGTATTTCTACCATCTCATTTGTCAAATTTGTTCTTCTCTCCTCGATTATTCTTTCGGACAGACTGAAACAGACTCCGAAGAAACCGTAGAGACAAGAACTGTTAACACATCTCGTGCTATATATGGAAGGCATCTGATATGTTAACTTGCGCTCGTGCCACCATTGCAAAATACTGAAGTCCTCATCTTGCTGCTCTTGGTAGTTGACAGTGTCGCTGTTGAGATATGCAACTAGCTCCCCACCACTTGTTGTGTCCGCACTTGATGTTGTTGTAGTCGAACTCCTTGAGGAAGAGCCACCTGCACCTCATATCTTTCTTCACGCAATTTCATTCTTACCTATTGTGTGTACTGGTGGAGGTCGCTGCATGCAAACTCCAGCAAATATCTGATCATACTTAGCATAAACTTGAGATAAGTTAGCACAAACATTTAAAAAATAATTAGAATAATCGGTATCTACCGCATCACTTAGAAGTGAGAGAATATTGCTCTGTGAGTAGCGGTTGACCATCCTATCTACAATAGTGTGTGTTAATAAAAACAAAAATATGCTCTCATAGGGTATGAGAGACTTAAGCATTAAGTAAGTAGAGTTCCATATAACAGGTATATCCAAACCAAACTTACGCGGACAAACATCCATTGCAATAAAATAAGTCTTATATGCTGCTACTCGTTGATTAGAATTATTTAAGAAATATATTGCAGTGCGAAAAGGTTTAGGATACTAATTTAACCTTTTCAAACCAGATTTAACTATAAGATTAATAATATGGCAAGCACAACACTGATGTAATAAGAAAGATTCAGCATAGGAATTGAAAAGAAGAGTTCATGACAGAAGTATTTGCTGAAGCATTATCTAATGTTATTGCAAACATTTTATCACTAAGGCCAAACATCTTTCACAACTTTTACAATACAATCAACAATATTTTCACCTGTGTGTGCTATATCAATTAATTTGAATCCTATTATTCTCTTTTCTAGTTGCCAATCATTGTTTACATAATGAGCAACTACACTAAGGTAATCCTACTTAGCCCTACCACTCCATATGTCATATGTCAAAGACACAGAAAAAGTACATGTACTAAATTGCTCTTTTAGCTTACTATGATAGTTATTATAGTATTTAATCAAATCTTTAGTTGTTGTCAGTCTAGAAACTGAAGAAAACTTAGGATTATGAGCTGTCTTAATATAGTTTTCAAATGCAAGTGACTCACCAAAGTTCAAAGGAAGATCTTGAAAAGCGATTTAACAACAAAGAGATTCACAAGTTAACTCAGGGTTGTAGTTCTAGTGATGTACCGTACCGTCGGGGTTGTACTACAGCCGCGTCTGTCTCAAAGCCACCCCCGCTTTTCTCCTATAGCTCTCAATATGCCTCTTCAAGTGCCCCGTTCCATCTGTAGATTTCGTAGTTAATTTTTGCTTACAATATTTACATATAGCATACCTGCTCTGAACGCTGTCTGATGTCTCAAAAATCTGCTCGAAATCTTCCCAAACTCCCAATGTACTATGTCTTAATATTTTCGCCCCGGTGCTTGCTGATGCAGTAACACTTGTAGAGCCTGAGGATGGTACAAGTACTGCAGCTTCTCCAGCTTCATAGGATGCAAGAAGCTCCTTGGATTAAATCCCAAAATCAGAAACTGGGAAGGACGAAAAATCGTCACGCTCTATAAAGAAAGCTGCAAGAAATAATTACGCTATTAGTACTTTAATAAAATTTAAAATACTAAAAAATTAAAAATTAAATCAAAATTATTACATTGATCTCTTCACAAAAGCTGGAAGCCGAATTTCGGAATTTTGGATTTTTTTTTGGCAAAACTAATTTGAATTTTGCCAAATTACCATCAAGAGCAAAAAAAATTCCACAAGACAATGAATAGAAGAGAATGCAAGATTACTAGTGTGAAAATGAGGGGGGTAGCCACCTATTTATAGGGGAAAAAATTCAGAATTTTTCAAAAAAGTTTGAATTTTTTAAGCATCCAACGGCTAGAAAACGGCTATTTTTCAAATTAAACGGGCCAAACGAACCGTGCATGGCTAAACGGGCCATGCCGCCCGTGGGTCGTGTCGTGCCGGCCCGCCGTACCGGGGTGCTGGCCCAAGCACGGCATGAGCTCACGGGCCGTGCGCACAGTAGCTTGTCTCGGGCCGGCCCATTTAGTCCAGTCGACTTGACCATCTGGCTGTGAAGTACCACAGACAAAAATGCAACTTGCGAAACACATCAGTCATATTCGAATGATATTATTGTTTTGCTGGATATATATATAAATGCATTAGTGATCTAGCACTGTAGCACCCAGCCCTTGGTACCACATTGTTAGATTACCTTGAGTTACATTAGTATATGATACATGTTGGTCAAATCGTAACATTTTCGATTTAATGTTTTTGGGCGAAGCGAAGGCGAATATCTAAGTAAGGTGTTATGCATATAAGCCCACCCCCAGGTGAGAGTTGAGCCTTCAACGAATTTTAGGCTTCATGGTATTATAAGTATAAAGAAAAATGTCATATAATAATACCAATGGCAGTCCAAACGTATTCCTTGAAATGTTTTTTTTTGCGTTTACCGAAATGTTAGTTCACTCAGCTACAATAGTGCATGTGATTGTCGCATGTTCTTCTATTGCATGTTGTTTTTACGCTGCAAGGCCTTCAATCAACAATGAAACCTAGCGAGGACGAACCATTACGGGTCTAGCGGTGTGAGTGGGTTGTTCATCTCCACAATCTCACCCATTCGGTTTGATTCATAGGATTGGCTCGATGTGCTTTATTTAATCATAGCGCGCGCACACATCGTGTGTATTCAGAGTAAAGCACGTACCTGCATTGGAGTCACTCCAAAGTTTTTAGCGTGTGTAGTGAATGCGTCCGTGTGTATTTGCATGAGTGGCGTGAGTGGGGTATGCATGTGATCATGCGTCCTACTCTCTAGAAAACACATGAAAACTAATTATTGTTTTTAATTAGCAAATTCTATCCTATCATAATTTGAATTTACGGTAGAGTCATTTGAATAGAGGGTTTAAGAGATGGTCAGGACAACCAGGTTTCATTTTGGCCTAAAATTTATCGAGGTAGAAAGCTCTAGTGGGGCCATGCCAATTTTTGTGAGGTCTATCACTAGCTTCCCTTTTAAACTAGGGTGCATGGCTGCATGCCGTGATTTGCATAGGAAAAAAAACTATTTTCTTCAGAAAATGATTTTATCTCCCAGCAGTAGAGCTCAGACTTGCTACGAAGCATGGAGCACCACGGGTTGGGAAATGCAGGGTGGCACTATGGCCCTTGCCACCCATCCGGCACACAGAGGATCCGGAGTACGAGGGTCGAGGGCACACATGTGCGTGCAACAAAAGGCAGGACACTCGAACAGGACGATGCCGATATTTAGCCAGCCATTGAAACATGAAAGGCCACCTTGTCTCGCAAATGGAAAGACGACCCGGTCTTTCTACCACGAAGCATGCAAAGAGCTGTGTGTTTCCAGCGAATGTTTTCAAGCCTAATTCGATTCCTCAGAGGAGCTTGACTCCGGCTGCCTTGCTCTTTCATGGGCTTGTGCAAGATCGGAGGCCATGGCTTTGCCTCCTGCGTCGCTGCAGGGGGCTTGCCTGTTTGAACTTATTAGTTTACTCATGCATAGCTCCCTGCATCCGATAGATTTGTGAGCAAACTCACTTCGCCTGACGGCCAGGAGCTACGTCGCAATGATGCACGATGCAACCGACCTGAGCAAACTGTCAAGTCCCGCGCAACTATGCAAGCTTTGGGTAGTATATACGCATGCAGCTGGGCAAACTGACCAACCATTTGCATTTATCCTGAGGTGAAAGCACGTGAGGAGCAGGAGGCCAAGCTTTTCAAGCTTTTTATTCCTTGACGTGAGGAGCTTCCTTTGCATTTCTTCACCCTTCTGAACCCTGATATGCCTTTCTGCCTTGCTGTCTGTGCCGATCTATCCCGTTTCTCTGTTTCGCTACTGTAGGAGATTGGATGTGGCTTTGCCTCGCCAGTTTCAAGGTGTTTTTTGCAGTTGCAGGCAGGCAGGCTCCGTCTCAGCGTTCTTGCCTTCATTTATGGTCGCTGCTCTTAGCAAAAGGAATTTTGGTGATTTTACCATATGGACCGATCCCATCTTAATCTCGCCAATTGTCGTGTAGGCAGGGTTTCGGATTTCGGTTTCGGATCAAAATTTTTGTGGAGAGTTCTGACGTATTATTAATGTTGTCATAAAATTTCAGATTTTTTGAATCATGTAAATTTTTAAAAATTGAAACATTGGTACTGTCGTAATGAAACGCTCACCGGCAATTTAGAATGAATGAAAAATGAGACAAAGCATGTTATAAATATTTGAAATTTTAATAGCATGATTCGACATGTGAATAATATTGCCATAAAATTTTGAGTTATTCTGAAGCTCGAGGAATTTTTAAAATTGTGGAATTCGGTGTCGTGAAGTAAGAAATTTGTGACATTTTGACTAAAATTCGAAGATTGGGAGTCATAATTCGAAACAATTAGTGTATATTGACATGAAAATTATTAAGAATGTAATAAAATTGATACACACAACAAGTCTTCACATATTTGCATATGACAATTAAATGAATGTATGTTTGCATCACATACCTACGAGTAGTAAAGCGCCCCTGGTGCAAACTCCACCTCCGTTTTAGATCTGGCCGGATTTGGCCGGAGCTTGGCCGGACCAGAGAGGGAGGAGGCTGGAGAAGTGAGCTGCGCAGGGGAAAGTGAAATGGCAGAGAGCCTCTCGGTGGAATGAGTTGTGAAGGAACTTCAATGATTGACGATGTATTAAAGCCTCCGACAGCCGGTACATGACTTGAAAGGAAAGGAAAAAGGAGAAAGAGTCTTGAAGATTTTTAATCAAGGTTAAAGACCTCTCAGTAGGTTAGAACAGTGTTGAGTTATTTTTAAGAGGAATAGTGCCTAAGATCTTGATTTAATCCTAAGTGTGGAAATGACTCAAAATCATACCTTGAAATCATGCTAGTTGCATTTGGAACAAAGTTTTAAATGTTACATTTTTTACCTAAGATTTTTACCTAAGTTTTTTACCTAAGTTGCATTTAGAACAAAGTTTTAAATGTTCATTTTTACCTAAGTTTTAGCAATTTCAATTTTTCCGGATTTTTCCATCCGGCGCAAAACCTCGTTCACGCCGGACCACTTGAAGTAGTCCGCGCAAAAAGTCGTTCACGTGGGACTACTTCCAAGTGGTCGTCGTGAATGACTTTTATCCTATTTCGATTTTTATTTTTAAAACATAACAAATGATGTTAAAATATTTTCATAAATTTTATGTATTATCCTACATATCTTATGATACTCCCATAAATTTTTCATAGCATGAAAATGCATTCTCAATTTTTAAAATTGAGAGAGTGTTTACATGTAGAAATGCCAAAAGTCTAAAAATAAACTTTTTGAAACATTATCATTGAAGATCACTTCTGAGAACTTATTGATATAATTCGGTCAGATCCGCCAAAAAATTCAAATTCTGTTTAAAATTCGAAATCTCGGCGGTTTTGCCGAAATCTCATGAAAAATAAAAATTCGAAATTTACTGTAGCAATTTCAATTTTTTCCGGATTTTCCCATCCGCGCAACAGCTCGTTCACGCCGGACCACTTGAAGTAGTCCGCGCAAAAGGTCGTTCACGCGGACTACTTCCAAGTGGTCCGCGTGAATGACTTTTTATCCTATTTCGATTTTTATTTTTAAAACATAACAAATGATGTCAAAATATTTTCATAAATTTTATGTATTATCCTACATATCTTATGATACTCCCATAAATTTTTCATAGCATGAAAATGCATTCTCAATTTTTAAAATTGAGAGAGTGTTTACAGCAAGTGCCAAAAGTCTAAAAATAAACTTTTGAAACATTATCATTGAAGATCACTTCTGAGAACTTATTGATATAATTCGGTCAGATCCGGCCAAAAATTCAAATTCGGTTTAAAATTCGAAATCTCGGCGGTTTTGCGAAATCTCGCTGAAAAATAAAAATCCGAAATATCTGTAGCAACTTCAAATTTTTTTCGGATTTTTACATCCGGCCGGTCTATGCAAACTCGCTGGGGTCCGAAATCCGAGATTTCGGCGAGATTTCGCCGAATTTCGGCGGTTTTTGTAACCTTGCGTGTAGGCCGGTCGTTGTCTCTGGAATATCCGATTATTAATTTTACCTTGTGGCATATCTGGTGCTTGTCTGCCCAATCCTCAAAATTGTATCCGCGACAAAATGCACGCATGACCTGAATTGTGAATATATTGCATGAGATAAACCTTTTTTTACTACATCGATCGATTGTAAGATTGGCATGCGTACCTACTGTGTAGAACATTCTCTTTCTCTTATCTTGTACTACGTGGATGGTGGAGTAATTTGGAACGACTATCTGCATTCTGCATGGAGCTATCTCATACTTGTGTGCACATTAAACATGGTGAACATTGTGGCTTATGCTCGATGCAAGAGGGTGTAGAGGGCAAGAAACTGAAAATGGAGTGGTGCCATAGGGATTTGATGAGGGCCATGCATGCTAAAGAAATGGACTTATTGCGATTAGGACCTCGGACCATGATTTTATAATATGATTAATTGTTTCAGCAATTATTGATGGTCCGGCTCGTACCAAGTTCATAATTTATAGTAGCACATATGGAAGATATTAGGGTGTACCAAGACAAATTCTCTCGTCTTGATTTCTTAAAGACAGTTCGAGTTGAACAACCAAATCGAGTGCGCCCGTGAAAGCTACAACTCGTCTGTTTTAGTGGTATCCCAATGCTGCAAGCATGTGCTGTGCTTGTCTATGATCAAATACTACTGCAGATGCCATACTTGCATGCTTGGTCAGTAGAGATCACATGTACTATGTACTAATAATAACTACTTGTAGGAGAAACTTAAATGTACAATTTAACGCAAATATTTGGAGTTACATACGTTATACGAATGTGATTTGACTTTGAAGGCATGTACGTTTAACTGCATTACCAATAGTACATGAGTCCGTAATGGTAGTATGGCCAGAGAACTGATAATTGACAAGGTGGCTAAGACTCCTGGCACCAGCTTGGGTTCATGGCCGCAGGTTTAGGACAAATAATTGCTTCTTGGCACTACTGTCGCAGGAAAAGATATCTCCTCTCTGCAAGACTGCAAGCCACAAGCTGAGTAGTTACCATGCATGATGACCAAACAGTAACTTGTACATGCAAATGCACTGTACATGTACTCCCAATCATAACAAGATTTTCATTTTAAGGAGGAAATATATCTAAAGCAACATCCCAACCTGTTTCCGGTGTTCATCAAGCTAGTTTCCGAGCTCTCTTTAGATCATCGCATGGTTGCACAGTTTCGCCCCTTTTTTTTTATCTCGGAAGATGCAGGTGGCCGGTTCCTGCATGTATAGATAGGAGGGCATATCTACTGCATGGATGCATACAAGTGTATCCTTGGCACGCTTCACATTTTCGTTTTGGAGCCGGTTTTCGTAATGGTTTTGAAAACTGTAAAAAATCGCTCAAAAATTGTGAAAAACCGAACATATGAAAATTCAAATTATTTTGAAATCTGGTCAAATCGGCGAGCGAAAACCACGATTTTTGCCAAAAAAAACGTTAGAAACCGAGCCAGGTTGGAAAAATAGGGGAAAATGTTAAAAAAGGATGGGAAAAATTGCAAAAACAGAATGTTGTAAAATTTGTAAAAATCCTGTGAATGCTAAAAAAATAGAGAAATGTAATAAATATATAAAAAAGGTATGTAAAAACATGAAAAAAAATCCGGTATAATCTCTCTTAAATATGAAAAAAAATTGACATGACCTTTGCTATATTTTAGACAATTGAAAGTTGTAAATTAGGCATTTAGCAATAATATGCCAACAAATAATCTTTCATTGCAATACTACTCATATATCAATTACACAAGTGCAAATATAGGCATTTACATAATCACATAGCAATATCATTCGCAATTTCACTACCATTCACATGTCAACACCATTTACATTATAGAACCTTTCAATTGAAGTTGTGGAGTAGGCATAGACATAGCTTCATAATTCTTCCATTATCGCAGAAATGCCATCTTCGATCTACATGAACAGAATTTCAGTAAAAAATTGAGTTGCAATGAAATGAAACATACAAATGAAACAAAATTTCGGTATGACCTTTGCTACATTTTAGACAATCTGAAGTTGTAAAGTAGGCATTTAGCAATAATATGTGAACAAATAACCTTTTATTTCAATACCATTTGCATATCAATCGACATGTCGTAAATATTGTTGTTACTAAAATATGATGACGTAAATATTGCTACTACATATTACTCTTCTATCGACATGTCGATGGAAAGTCACGTACAGTATATGAAGATGTTCCAGACTTTCAGTGGACACCGATACGGTAGATTCGCTGGAGTCCAGTTAGGGTATCAATAATACATGCATAAATTTCATCATGAAGTCATCAATACGGTGTAGTTAATATGAAACATCCAGCACAAATGTAGCATACATGCATAAATCAGTAAATTGGTATGGAGTAACAATAATACATGCACAAATCAACTTTCATGCTCGCATTTGTCTGAATGTGTGGTCACTGTCATCCTGAATTCCTGACCAACCATATTGAACCAAGTATAAATTACAACTATTGGTGAATTTAGAGAATATTTCAAATACTCGGGGGCAAATTTAGAATTTATAAAGTATTTTCCATTTGTGCCATCTGCCAACTTTGCAACTTACAATTTTTCAATACAAATTTCAGAGAACAAGAATTGAAGATTGCAGGTGTGATGCACTGCTGCAAGTTCGCAACTTCTCTTGCTTGTATATGCCTACATGATCAACATATATACATGCATAAATTATTAACCATGCGGTTTGCAACAAAAAAAAAATCGACTTAAACTGAGCGAAATCTCATCTAAAACCGTGATTTTCATCTCATTTGTCGATTTTCGCTACTCCCTCAAAAAACTGAGAAAATCGAGCGGTTTTCTAGGGAAACCGAACAAAAACCGCTCTATCTCCGACAGTTCGACGGCGCTTGGCTACCGGAGTGGAGCGACGGTGATGCAGTCGGCTTTGGCTTGGAGTGGGGAAAGTAGAACTTCAATTATTGCTCTGCTCCAGCCAGCTAGTAGCGTCGGCATTTCAAGCAAAGTAGCAAGGACGGGGTGGGCTGGGGAAGCCCACAGGCCATATTTTTTTTTGCTTTTATCTATTTTCAACATTTCAAATGGCTCCAAAACATCTCCAAACTTCTTTTTTTTCAAAAAAAATTTACACCATAGGTAACAGAGGAATTAATACTAATTTTAGGAATTTCTTGGATAAATTTTTCTATTTTTTTCAAAATTTTCGAATTTGAATTTGAACTCAAGCGGTAAACCGCTCTGTTCCGATTGCCCAGCCGACCTAGTAAGCACGAAAACTGTGGTAACCCAGCGGTTTACCGTGGTTTTCTAATCCCTGATCATGGGCTTTCATTTCTCCCTCACCCTAGCCTGGATAAAAGGAAGTTTTCACCCACAGCGCCACGCACAGGCGATAACAAGTAGTTCGGCACATACGCCCAAAATGAACTATTCATCAAAATAGCCTCGTAGACTTTTTTTTGTAAATCTATCTCTCATGTGATAAAATTATAAAAATAGCCCCTCATTGATTGCGGAAGAGGTGTCCCCTGTCATGCTATGCAATCGTAAGGGCGCTGCTTCTGGCTCCTGCCGTGGCAGCATGCTTCCCTACCCGTGGTAGCCACGCTTCCCTGTCACGACGGCCGTGGCAGCCGCGCTTCCACAACAGGTACTACGGTTGAATAGCGCGTAGGGGATAAGTATCTCTGACCGGCTCTTCCGCGTTTAATAAGAGAGCTATTTTTATCACTTTGGTCGAATAGAGATCGTATTTGTAAAAAATGAAATCTAAGGGTTATTTCTGCGAACAGTTCGCCCAAAATCTACCAAAAAGATTGCCACAGTCCACATGGAGGCCAGCCTTGTCTTGTATACTAGCAGGCCAGGGAACAGCAACCGACCAGGCAAGGCTTTCTTGCGCCGCGCCCTCCCAGTATCCCCTCCGGGGCAGGGCTCCCTGGTCCCTTTCCTTGAATGCTAACTGACGACTCATCATGATTACAATGTCTATAGTTGTGATCAGTGCTTGCTGCTACGATCAGAATACTGTCTCTGTGAGAGAGTAGAAAGAAAAGTTTTACGTACAGGCTGAAAAAGGAGAAAGCAACTGTTTGAAATTTATTTCTTTACCTTTAAAAATGGTCGCACGTACGTAGTAATATGTGTGGCTGTGCCGTGCGCTGGGTCAAAACGGACAACCCAAAAGATACTGGAGCAGCTTGAGATTCATATCAGGGTCTGCGGAAGTGCAGAGAGAGCAGAGAAGAGTTCGAATCCATAGCTACGTGGCTGGCAGCGTGCCTAGCTCTTGCACACTGTGCGGCTTGCATGGTGCGAGAAAAGAGGACTTGCGCGCGCACTGGGGCGCTGCCGCTGCACCACCTGACCAGTGATCATCGCCGGAACGGCGTCCGACGGGCGAGGCTAATGATGGCTATGGCGTACGTCCGCGCGAGAGGCCGCAGCGAAGTCCCGTCCGGACGCGTGTTGACCTGCAGCCAGATGCCGACGGCCCGACGCCGTGCGGTGGATCTGTGTGGAGTTCGCAGGCTTTTCCCGTGACTTTTTGGACTCTTCGGTCATATCAGTACCCGATCGAACCAGCCGGACGGATGGACGTGTGCATCTGCCCGTGAAATTTTTATTGTTCTAGCCTCAGTCGATTTTTTTTTCGCGATTAGACGCCGTTCGAAAGAAATAGCAAAAATAGCCTACAATCAAACGGTCCCATCCTCAATTTTATTTTTCTATTGATTTTCCAACGCACCGGATCCGCTGGAACTTTTTTTAATTTTGCAGGCGGTATAGCAGCGAATCCAGCGGACTGGAACCGTTGGATTTGGCGAGTTCCAACGGTTCCAGTCCGCTGGACCTCGGCAGGAGTGGGGGGCACGTCCAATTTTTTTTTCACGGCCAATTTTTTCTAGTTTATAAATCTGAAAAAAAAATTGCGTTACATTGCGAATTTTTAAGTGTATTAGCCCTTTGCGTGTAGTTTTTTTTTTAAAATAGCTATGCTCCCGACAAAATTTTGATAATTCAGTGGACTTAGGTTGGGGTCGACGTGATTGTTGTTTTGCACAGTCGCGACACACTAGCTTTTTTTTTCTGCGGTGAAAAATTTGCCCTGGTTATATGTTTATCCCGATAATAGTTGTTGTCGCAACGCGCTGCAAATTTGTATTGTATTACAACGTATAGTTAATTTTTGTCTGTAGTAATGAAAAATTGCACCTCGCAAAATAAAATCCTGCGAGTCGCGAGCGCGTAAAGCAAGTATCCCGCCGGTCCCAACCGCTGGCAATAATATTGTGTGCCGCTTCGAAATGATTGGAAAAAATTCTCGACTGAATAAAACAACATTGCCTTATTATTTTGCTATTCATACAATTTTATCGCGAGATCGGCTATTTTACAGGAAAAATTACGGCGGCAAAACTAAAAAAGGGCAAAAATAAAAGCTGATTTTCAAACTCCCTACATACTTTCAAAAGCAAAAATGAACGCAGAAATTATCAAACGCTGGAAATGGCATAAAAAATTCCGCCTAAGCAGCGTGGGCTAGTTAAAAATAATTTCTCGGGCGACGACAAAATTAAATTATGGGGTGCAGAGCTAAGTCACAAACTGGGATACAATATAGTTACATATCTTAAGAATTCATAAAACTGGCATACAACATAGGCACATACATGCCTTAGAGAATTCAAGTCATAAAACCATACATTCTATGATCATGGTAGTCGGGATAGAGAAGGGTAAAAAAAAGTAAAGTTATATATTGGTGGCTAACGGGGTATTACGCTTGGATCGCTGATAGGGCTAAATGTAATATCATTGTTAGAATTGAGAAGACTCCAAGGGCGCAAGTTTTCTGGTCTAGGTGGTATAAAATCGTCATCATCATCGTCATTTGTATGGTTAGGAGCTAGCCTGCCTCTAATGCTGGTTGAACGTCCTCTTGCATTGTTGCTTGAACGGCCTACTGTAGTAGTGCTTGAACGGTCTGCTGTGGTAATGCTTAAACATTGAGGTCTAGGTGATATGAAATCGTCATCGTCATTTGCATAGTTAGGAGCAAGCCCCTCCGGTATTGGTTGAACGTTCTCTTTAACTAGATGCTGCAACAGTACTGTGTCGACCTCTATCCCTTTAGTTAGATCCTTTTCTATGTCTTCTGCGCGAACCAGGCATTACACCTCGCTGAAGAGCATATATATCACTAAGAATTTCGGGATATCTTTGTTCAGCAACTCTTCATCCTTTGAGAATGGCTAACACATAAGACGAGCATACGAAGTAGTGAATTTATGTATATATAATGCTAAAGAGATTAGTAGGGCGAATAAATATAAAATAACTAACCTTAATATGCTCTGTATACTGATCGGACAGTATCAGTACCCTCTAAGATCTTATAGAGAAACATAATACAACAGAAGGGTGGTCGACTAGTTCGCACACCTTCAAATACTTTTGAGGCCACAATTGTAAGTGCGCTTTGAGGTCGTCAGAGGTCACAAGATTCAGGCCACAGGGTGTCATGTTATACCTCCGTAATGTCGAACGCCACTCTTGCAATTTAGACACCACTTTACTTAGATTCTCCTCCTTGAATGGATTATCCTTCCCACCACGCGTAACCTTCAATGTGTAATGAAGGGCTACGGTGCTTATATTCAGTGTCCAGGAGAATACTCTGCTAGAGGACGCAGCTATAGTGATTAAAATTTTTGCCGCTCGTTGACCGCACACGAATCTGACCCCCTTCAGATTCCAATACTGCACCCTTTTGCGCGAAGCTCGACAAATTTTTCAGTGGCCTGTGCCCTGCCCTGGCTGTTTCCTTCACTCGTTGGCTGAGCCCCCCACTTTTTTTCTCCGCGCGTCGCCCCGTCGTCCATTTCTCCAGCCGGCCCGCCGCGCCCCCGCTCCAGCCGGCCGCCACGTAGTCCCACCCCGCCCGCGCCACCGGCCGCCACGTCGCACCGCCCCGCCTCGGCCCCGAGTTCAAAGATTCGATCCATTGGAACTCGAGCCGTACTGCGCGCTTTTCTAAAAAAAGTTCCAGCGGATTGCGTTCGCTGGAATCCGAAGATAAAAAAAATTCCCGCGGATCCGGTCTGCTGGAAAATCAATAAAAAATAAAAACGTGGACGGAGACCGCTTGATTATACTGTGCAGAGGCTATTTTCGTTATTCCTTCATCAGGGTTTCAAAAACCGTTTTTGAAAAATCGTTCGAAAACCAAAACTCGTAAATCGTCAGAAACCGAAGGGTTAGGAAATAAAAATTTTGAAAACTTTTTTAAAAATAGTCAAAAACCGTTCTATTTTTGTTTGGTTTTCACCGAAAACTAACCGACCAATTAAATATTTCTTAAAAATGGTTTGGTTTTCGAGCGGTTTACATCGCATAATATTTTTTTAAAATGTTTGAATATTTTTTAATTAAACTGGTTTACCTACCGATTTTGAATATCGAACTGCAACGGTAGATAAAAACCGTGGTTGTTGGGCGGTTTTTAAAACCCTGGTCACATCTTTGGTATTCGTTACAAGTCTGAGTACCTATCAATCTGTTAATTTCAGTCTTTTTGCCCCGGGAAGCCGAGCCGAGCGTGATGTTCAATCTGAAGTACAGAAAGGCATCACGCGCATACACACAGGCTAGATCGGTACGGCATGACATGAATGACAAGACCATATCGAACCTTGAGATTGAGCATGATAGACAACACGGTATGGTACTTTTGTATGGGTCGTGTTTAGGCTGGTACGGCAGGAAACAAGCTTGATGGGCCCGAAGTAGGTATGATACGTAGTAGGGTGCTCTGCTGCGACGTTATGTTGTGGCTCGCCTTATGGTCGGCGTCTTTTACGGTCCTCGCATGCGGAGAAAGGAGAGACAACGAAGATGCTAAAAGGTGAAGAATGAAGACCGAAAAGTACATACCCACTGACACCGAACATGCGCACCAAACCGCTTTGCACTTGGATACTCATAATAGATATAAGTTTTGTAACGATACAGTAACTCTGTATCTGCTCAGGAATGAATAAAATTTAGTTTTTTTCTCCAATATTTGTGTCCACTATCTTAGTTTCGTGCGTCTCCGACTCTTTTCCTCTCGTCGCAACAACGCAAATGGATCAGAACTAAATCAACACAGTACAAAACCGACATAAATCACAAATAGATCATGTCTGGACTAGCCTAAGGCAATCCAGACTGATACGGTACTGCACGGTGGACTAACCGAGTCGTGACAGCACGAGACGGTTTAAGCATGTGACTTGATGAACCCGTGCCGTATCGGTACAATGGCCACCTCTAATTCTCAGGTGGTAGAAAGATCGGTGAACTATTAGTCAGCGAGCAACGGATCTATGATGTATAGACTCAGTCAAATAACAACGTTCTTTATATAAATGTATGATTCTCTTATTATATGTTACAGTTAGTATTGGAAGTTCTTATTGATACTGGCGACTCCGATTATCTCATTCGCTGGATCTGCCCGCGCTGCTAGTACTATTGAGCATGCAGGAAAGTCTCAGGTGACGGAGACACGGCGGCTGCAGAACGCGCTAGAACTGAAATGGGCTAGAAATGGGTGGTCCACAGGCTACAAGGCCTAGCTCCCTCTCGTTTTCGTCCAGTTAGGCCCATACATGGTCTACTCTGCGCTCTAGCTTGCCTACGATGAAAATAGATTCGTACCATGAATAGATATTGTTCTTTTCGTATCTTAATTTTTTTTTCTAAATTTAGATATAGTCTGGCCGGATACGGATATGAATTCAAGTTATTCGGGATACGGATACGAAACGGATATGGATTGAAAACGGATAAAGATATACGGATAATGGACACATATATAGAGTAATATATGTTGCAATATGAGTATATGACCATAATAGCAAGTTATATATCAATCAAACTCAATAGACATCATAGAAAGAATATGCTACACGAGGATCAATAGAACCAGCTAATTATCAATATAAATAGGCCGCCATGGAAAAAATACGATAAAAATGGGCTAGGCCTTGCTGATATCTGAATAGGAAAAATCTAGATAGAGAAAATTTGGATATTCGGATCTCGTCCTGTGTTTATCGAATATTGGTTGCTCCAAATCCGGATTCAAGTATTCGGATCCCATCCCTAATCTGGCTGGATAGTCAAATCCGATCCCGACCAAATCCGTTCCTAAAAGAGCAGGAAATACCCAGCTCGTTTTCGCTCGCCGCTTGCCTCTTCTCTCCTTTTCATTTTGGATTGGTCCACTGCACACTTTTGTTTTCTCCTTCCTAAATGAAATTATAAATCTAACCTCATTCTCGAATGTAGAAGCACCAATATACGATATGTGTTATCTAGTGCATTCCCCTACCCATGGTTCAAAATCTCGCTAAGATTTCAGAAATGTTGGCTGAAATTTTGGATTTCGGTCGAGGCCAAGATTCCAAATATCGGCGGGATAAAAATATCTAAATTTTTTCAAATTGCTACAGTATTTTGTTCGATTTCACCAAGATTTCAGCGTTTTGGACCGAGATTATAAAAAATTCGACCAGTTTTCATGTTTCTTTATCAGATTTCGTACCAAATTTTTGTGGTGAATTATAGTGCCTTTTATGAGGATTACATGTGAAATTTTTTTAAAAAATACGTATATAAATTATGTAACCCTAAAAAGCAGCGACTTCCAAGAATTGAAGGCCTAGCACAACAAGACGAGTTGGCCGGTGTGATTATCAGCTAATTCAATTTCCAATGTAAAAGATTTATAAAAACAGGCCAAATCAAAATCTAACTATGGATATAGAGGATGTTGGTAATATTGGTTAGGACTTTGGATCAATCCGGTCTAAAAAGTTGCTTTTCTATCTGGAGCATATCGTGTGAAAATATTTTCCATGTGATGATCATTGAACAAATATACTTGAGAATGTATTTCGGCGAGATTCCGGATTTTTTTTACTAACATGATCAAAAAATTTCGGTCAAAGAGAAGTTAGTAAAGAAGTTTAGATTCTTAGACTATACTACATTACACTGTAGAGACTGACCAATATATACTCAGCCCTACGACATCGATTGCCTTTAGGTTTTATTCCCTCAAAAGCGACAGGAAAGAGCACATGAAAACTACTGCAACCATCATTATCATCATCAATTCATCATTAATAAACCAGGATCAATGAGAGGGTAACCAATGCTAACACCCTCAATGCCTCAACTGAAGATAAACCTTACAAAATAAAAAAGAACACCGATAGTATGCTGCTGCTACGTGTTATCCAAATACATCAATGAAAAAAGCAGTGTAATCATAGCACCTAGCTAATACTTGTCCTACGCCCAAGCTCAAGCCTCCCATAGCACAGGAGATTGATTAATCAATACCAATAGGGTTTCAACTAGTATTTTATGTGCAAATGCTTACTATTTTGCATTCAAACAGATAGAAAATATAGATAAATGCTTGCATAATTTTTTTTCATATTTTTCCTAGTTTTTTCTAGCCTTGAGAGACCATTTCACAGGGAGTTGAACATGGTCGCGGTTTTGCCCTCCTCAAAAATAACGGATTCAAAATTTAGTTTTTGAATTTTGATCGGATTTTGACCGAAATTCCGAAAACTCACCGAAATTTCGGATTTCGGTCGCCTTCGAGTTATGGTTCGAAAACAATATTTGTAACCTTGCCCCTACCGTAATAGATGATCGACACTATAAATACCGTCCTGCCAAGCTCTGGTACCACGACAGTTATCTACTGAGCTTGGATATCACGGTACCCTCTCCTACTGAATTCGGCAAGTACCTATCATGGTACCTGAGCTTGGCAGGATGGGGTACTGCTAAGCATGGGCAACACGGTAGGTTTTACCAAGCCCGGCGTGCTCAGTAGGTCGGCTACCACGACTCTAGCTATCTACTGAGTTAGAGGAGCATGTTAGGTGATACGTCTCATGCCGCTACTTTCTTAGAAGAGAACGGTAATTTTGTTTGGACGGGGATCAAGTTTGAAAAAAAAGTACGATGGACGGAAAAGCTTGAGATAACGGAGCTGCTCTGCAGATTGGCCCACGGGACGGATCGTACCAAAGACATCCAGTTAACACAAGTAGTACCGTTGTCTTTTTTTGAAATACTGTCAAGCAGTACTATACTGGTATAGATTTGGACGTCAGCATTGCGCCCTTGATGATTAATTGCGTCTTACACGAACCCTCCAACTAGGCAAAGACACGGTGGCCATCGTAATGGTGTACCCGACCCTGTGTAAAGGTGTGTTTGGTATTTCTAACTCTATTAGATCTGTGGAGCTGAAGCTGTGAGTACATTAAAAGTGTTTAGATTGATCATCTTGTTTACATTTTAGATCAAAAATATAAACTTAATTTACTTTATTTTAGCCTGCAAGTTTCAGATTTCATGTGAAGTTAAGATCTGAAACTCTAAAAAAACAGATCCTAAGTATCCGTGTTACTTATGCTGCACCCCTACACTTCTGCTAGACGAAAGTACTACGCGAAGCAGGCCAGCGAAAGGGCAAGCGACTCATCTACAGACTAGTGGTGGAAGATGCTATCAAAACAGGACAAAGTGCAGAGACCAGCGGTGCACGACCACGGGTGCTGTTGTCCGTGGGTCTGGAAATCTGTACCAAGCTGGCACGACCTTGTGCTAGAACGCCACGGGGCAAGCACGGCCGGTGCCAGGTGGGGCGGTGGCGCGTGCGAATCCACTAATCGACGGCACGGTGGGCGTCGGTGCCGGCAGCGGAGCGTCTGGTGGATCCGGGATAGCAAAGTTAACAAGGAGGAAGCCGCGCCAAACCGCGGGCGGCGAGCCGGCGTTGGCTCCTCGGCAGAGTAGCGGCCGACGAGCCGAGCTGGAGTGTTGGGTCAATTGCTCGTAGGCTGGCCGCTGGCGACAAAATTTTGACGCATCGGGCTAGACAGTTGCACTGAAGTACGGCAGTCTGGCCCCCTATGAACTCGGCCTGATTCTTTTGGGTATTAGTGGGCTGGGCCTTGGTTCCAGTTGTCTGTGCCTCTTAGTAGTCGACGAGTATATATGAGCAAACTGAAAAACTGAGGCTCCCCTCATGTATTTACTGTATGGAGTATCCGAGTATGGACCGGCGACTACATAAGAACAGTCTGCAAGCTGGTGATTGTTGACGCGAGTGCCTTGACAGCGGCTGCTGAGTTGTGAATATGTGACTGCACATACAGATTGGGGGCCATTGGGCCATTCTGATCCAATTTCGTAGAATTTCGTTTCTTTCTGTCATGTTTAATATGTACTGCCAATTCTATTACTACTGCCCATTCTGGCCCTTCCCTCCTGCTTATTTTCTTTTTGCATGTGTTGCAGATGGAAGTAATTGTTGGTTCCCCAAGTAGGAGTACTTACGGACAGTTATGGAGCAGTACCACTGCATAGCAGCAACCAGCAAGAGTAACCTGTCTAGTCTGGGTTAGCATCTAAAGTGGCACACTGACACCTCTATCGGCATTTACAGGGCCAGATGGCCGGAACAGGTCAGACGGATCTGTAACCCTGGCCATGCAACAACCGCAATTCATGAGCACTTAATCGTTTCCTCTAGGCACTATGTGGCATTCAATCCTTTAATTATCGTGAGGTTACCAGCTGATCTTTTAGGAAGAGGATTTAAAGGAAGAGTGGTTGGTGCTTCACTGCACTTTACTTGCGACTATGTTGCTGTGTTGTATACCTATACACAGAGCTGCATATCATCAGGTGTGCTGTGCTTCTGCCCTGCGCCTTGGAGTGACTCCCACACTTTTAAATGCAACCGTAACATATTTGCCTTCTTCTCTGCTTCAGCCCAAGGCCCCTCTGGATTAGTAGTACTATCTGATTGGTCATTTTCAGATAGGTGGCAAGTAAACCAATACTCCTACAAAATCTTGTTTGAAATAACATAGCAATCAATATGCTTACTCACTAACCGCATAAACTGTTTGGTCACAACAGAACACAATTATTCAGTGCAAACTGAAGTGAATAATACAAGGCTCATCTTTCTTTCAGTGACTTCGATCTTGGCCATGTCACGGATCGACATCGCTGGTACTCGGTGAGAAGTACTAGTACTAAATACTAACACTCGTCTCCAGTTGGCAAATTGTTAGGCAGAGGACATGACTTAATTCCGTGTGCTGCAGACGTGGAACATGGCAATCAGAACAGCCTGCGAAGGTCATCGCATCTGGCGGGCAGAGTTGCTGTTTCTTCGCAACAACAATGCATTGAAGCGAAGCAAAAGGGTTGGCGCGCGCGCGGGGTGCTGTTTAATCGCCTGGCCTGACACCCATTCCCTCCCTCTTATCGCTGCACAACTGTCTCCAATTACTCGTGCATTTATATGGCTTAAAAGCGAATTAATCGGCAATAGGTCTTCCTTTGAATGATCCTAACCACCGAGCATCTTCCTGCTCGCCGTCGCGGACTGGAGAGAGTTTCGCTCTCCAATGTCACACTGCCACAGGAGATTCTCTTGATAAACATGCGAGACAGCTGGTCTAGCTGAAGGAAAGCAAAATCTACGGCTTCTGATACTTACACCTTCATTCTTGCAGGGGGGAAGGCTCAGGTGCAGCCGTGCAGGACATGTGGATTATGGAGAAATGAGGTCAATTTGGAAATCATTTGGATTGTGGAGTTATTTGTGCTCCCTTTCTTCTCAATTAATTAACAGCATTTCGGTGTTCTTTCTCACAAAATATTATACCAACAAATCTTTCTATTCTTCATCGTCTTTTCTGCTCGTACTGTAACTTTTAACTTTGCTTGCCGAGTTCATTCTAGATTGACCCCCCCCCCCCCAACCCCAAGCAAATTTTTTTGCACAGTTGCACCTGTTTTGACGAATTATTTTTTAAATAATATATTTTAAAATAATTTTACAAAAATAATATGCCAAAACAAAATTTTAGAAAAATACACCTCTGTCGCCATTTTAATTGATAATAGTGCTCTGGCGCCGTTTCAAATGGTGGCAGATGCCTGTTTAGTCATAAATTGAATTGGCCAACGTATTATTTTGTCGTGAATTCACTTGGTTGACAAGGGTGAGGCTTCTGTCATCATTTGAATTGGCGATAGAGCTCTATTACCAATTTAAATAGTGACAGAACGTCTATCGCCGTTTTAAATGGCGACAGAGGAGTATCTTTGTAAAATTTTGTTTCGTCATATTATTTTTGTAAAATTATTTAAAAATGTATTATTTAAAAAAAATCCTGTGTTGACTCTCTTGATAAAAGGATGGATTATAATTATTTCTAAAAAAGATAAAAATGTGACTCATACTCCAACATCTGGAGGCATTTGACAAAAATGAACGGTTGGATCAACTCGAACATTGCAGACTATTGGTGCTCTACTATGAGATTTAATTATGTGTTTCTTAAATTGAACTGTTTGAGGGACCTTTTTGCAGGTGTTTCTTTACAGTATTCTGAAAATATTTCTTTATGTTGGCTTAAACAACTCCTCCCATGTCAGTGGGCCTAATCATATGAGCTTAGTTTTGGAGGGCTTAAACCTCAAGGTTCAAGGTACTACAGAGCTAAACCCTGTCAAATAAGATACTGTCAAAGCCTCCACACCTTTGACACACAAGGTTTTGAAATTTCGTTTTCGGACTATATCTTAGAGGCGACCGAAATCTGAAATTTCAGACAAAATCCAAAAAGTAAAATTTAAATCCGGATTTTTTTTACCTATATTTCCTAGATTTCGGCTAGAATTCAAATCCAAAAGGCAATTTGAATTTTTTAATTTGTTATTTATCCGATAGTTAGAATCTCGTTCTCCGGCTGAAATTTCCCGTCGTCGACACATTCTTAATGAGGCTTTTCATGGGAGCTAAGCCATTCCGAACAAAACCAGTGAACAACCCAAGAAACATATCTCTAATTTGAAGTTTTAAACTATGGCCATTCATTTCTTTCGGAGTGGGCATGTTGCACGCAGTTCCACGCGTCCAGCTTCGTCATTTTAGTTCAAGTGCACGTTAATGCACATATATTTCGTCAACCGCATTACACGTTACTTCAACATGGTCATGTACTGGCCATAAGGGTGTGTTTGTTTAATCGGACGAGATTGAATGGAACACGATAGTTTTTGTACATTTGATTCTATTATTTTATTTAAATGAAATGATTCAGCATTTATATAGATGTTTTTTAAATTTGTATTCTACCATTTAGGAATGGTGATAGTTCCATTCAAACAGCCAAACACAATGATGATTTTTTTTAAACCATCTCATACATATACCACTTAATACAAGTAACCAAATACACCCTAAAAAATGTCGATATGCTAGGACAACGGACAAGAGCATTACTTGCATTAAAATGTTCATGACACAACAAACTTAAATCTTTTCACTGTTGCACATAATTCTAGGCAGAACACTTGCATAGGACGCACTAAAACACGAAATTATTACCTAGACCAATTCCATTAACAGTGCACTGAATGGAAGAACAGGTCTATGAAATAATTCCTTTCGGCATGCGCGCGAACAAATTAACTCAATCACAAATGGTAAAGCTACGACGACGACGACGACCTGAAAGCAAGAACTGAGCTCAGCGGCTGCTCGATCAGAATGCGGTTTCACCGGCGTTGCCGCGGGCGGCGCTGGTCGTCTTCGTTGAAGTCGAGCAGTACGGCGCTGTGGCACCGGGGGCACCGGGGGTCCTCCCGGGACAGCATCACGTACATCATGCAGCGTGGGCACCCCGCCAGGACCATGGGCGCCCCCGCGTCCGGGCTGCCCTCCGACGACACGCACGAGCTCGGCGGCGACGCGGTGGACGACGACGAGGACGAGAGCCGGCGCGGCGACGTGTTCGTGCCGTTGCCGCCGCTGTCACTGCCCGGCCGCGCCGTCGCCGACGGCCCGCCTCCCCGCGCCCTCGACAGGCTCAGCCTCAGGCACTCCAGCTTCGACCCCTTCCCGTTGTTCCTGCTCATCCTCACCGCCGCCGCCTGATCTCACTACACACAATTGCACGACATTAGTGTCACAACACACACAATTAGTTCACAGCACAATGCATGACACAAGCCTCTATTTAACGGCGTAACACATTGCACCAAACCGCACGCATTACCTTGGACTTGGGCTGAGGAGTATGCGAAGAGAGGCAGCAGTACGATGTGTTGGTGGATTGGAGCTCTCCACTTGGTTGCATATAGCTATTGCTAGGTACGCGTATTTGTCATGCACCTCTCCCTGCGTTATATAACGAGGGGTTGAGGAGGAGGGAGGGGGTGGTGTTCTTTAATACTACAAGAACAGCCACATTTTAACTCCGGTCGATTCCCTCCAAGTCTCAGGAGTCTGGACTCTGGATGCTGTCCCGCCATATCTGTATATAATTTTTTTAGTATTTTTAAGCGCTTTTTAGAGGCTGGAAAATTCTTGTGGTATTGGATGGACGTGTCTAGAGGAGGGCACTCGGGCCGGACTCTTTTAGGCCAGCCCGAGGCACGGCGGGATGGTCTGGCCCAAAACCCGGCACGTAACTGTGGCATGGATCGTGCTGGGCCAGTGAACCGGGCATGATGGGCGGCACGGCCGTTTGAGCCGGGTTCGTGTCAACACAACACGCCGGCATGGCCTGGCACGGGTGCACTGTCGCCGGTCCGCGGTAGGGCACGGCTGTCCGTGGCAGGGCACGCGCGGCCTCGCCTCGCCTACCACGCAGCGTTGCCTAACGCCTCGTGGCCCGCCGCTCCCCACGCCGCGTGCCTTGCTCGTCGTGCCGCACCGCCTGCCCCCCCCGACCCGCCACCTCGCACACCGCGACCCCGTCGCATCCCGAGCCACGCTACGGCACGCCGACTCAACTCGCCTAGCCTCCCACAGCCGCTTGGGGGAAGGGCTGGAGAGAGCCTTGAGGAGGAGGATAACCGGATAAGGATGGCCAGAGGAAAAAAAGAAAAGGAGAGGAAGAAAGGAAAAAGATGGGAGAAAAGAAAAAGGAGAAAAAGAAGAGGGGAAAAGAAAAAAGATTAAAAAAATTCAATTCGAGTAATTTTTTTTCTTTTTTATAGGCAAATTAAACCCATTGATAAAGTTGTATCGTGAATTCCATTAAATCTGTTATACTGACAAATGTAGGTACCAATTTTGCAATTTGTTATTCAATTGGTTCAACAACCACTCTCTCTGTCTCACTCTCCCTCTCTCCCTCTGACTCTCTCTCACTCTCTATCCCTCTCTCTCCCTCCGACTCTCTACGTCACTCTCTCCATCCGACTCTCTGTGCCACTCTCTCAGTCCCTCTCTTTCCCTCCAACTCTCTATGTCACTCTCTCCCTCTGACTCTCTGTGTCACTCTCTCTGGCTCACTCGCACTCTTTATCCCTCTCTCCCTCCGACTTTCTATGTCACTCTTTCTGGCTCGCTCTCACTCTCTCAGTCTCTCTATCTCCCTTCATTTCTCTATGTCACTCTTTCAGTTCCTCCCTCTCGCTCAAACTCTCTATGTCACTCTCTCAGTCCCTCTCTCCCTCTCCTCGGTCGGCACCGCGTCTAGCTATCTCCACTCCTATCGCTGCTCGCTCGCTCATCGCTCTCTCTCGTCGTGGTAGCCTCTCATTTGTCTTTCTCGCTAGTTGCGCCACACTATTATCCACATCGTAGTAGCCTCTCCTTTGTTTTTCTCGCTACGTCGCCACCCTCTGCCTCCCCCGACACCACGCTCCCTCCTCCGCCGTCCTCTCATCCTCCCTCCCTATCAACCCCATTGACCACCACAGATGCCCACCCTTTCAATCCAACTTCGGTGACTCCATCGATCGATGCACCTTTCCTCTCGTCAGAGTAGTGCAAATGGGTCGGGCTTGAACCAGCACGGCACAAAGAGTAAATAGGCCTTGCCTGGGCTCGCCGAAGGTGAGCCAGGCCTGACCGGCACAGCACGGTGAGCACGACGGGCCGTCGCGACCTGGTACGATTCAGACATGAAGCACGATGAATCCCGGCCCGACACCCACCTCTAGACGTGTGGAAGAACAGGTGTTTCTGTGGATCCAAAGGAGAGCAACGGTACGGGATGTGTTAATGAGCTGGAGATACTTTAATTGCCCCAGTAAATATGAGGTACTACACTGTCCCTATAGAAGTTCTTTTTGCGGTACACATATATATATACGCTGGAGTAGTACGCGCGATAAATTATGTTTAGCGAAACGTGACAAATCAAATTAAAGGCTAATATACTCATTCGTCATGAGAAGTTTGCTATGATTGGAGCTTAACTTGTTCTGATTGTTCATGTAGTAACAATCATATACGATAATACCTTGTTAGGATTGTTCATGTAGTAACAATATACTATAATACAAGGAGGGTCTTCCATTCTGATTTAATGAAGAAAATACAAGCCAGCTAGGTTAGCAGCCCCTGCATCGATCCCTGGGGTTCTAAACTGACAAGATGCAATCTCACACACTTTAGCTGCTACTGTTGTGTACACCGGAGAATACCCAGCTAGCTATTATAAACGAACAGTGCACACAACGTCGTCATCGTACTCGTGCATGTCCCGAGACAGGATGGATGGCGCCCTCCTTTCCTCGTCTGACCGCGTAATTCGTACGCCGCGAGACGCTGTAGCTGATCCATGGGAGCCGGTGTACTTGTTGCGCTCATCATCAGCCATGCCGGATTTGCAGACCGTATGCCAGGGCAAGACTGAAATAAGGCAAGTACGAGGGACTCAATTGACCGGACATCAGTTGCCACTTGCCAACCAAAATAGCGGGGTGGAAACCGTTTCCCCGTCTCTCTTCTTCCCTCTCACCAATAAGCACCGCCCACATTACACCAGACGACAGCCCACCACCCCCAAATCGCAACAGCACCAACGCGGCCCGTGGTGCTCCTAACGCCATCTTTCACCACCAAAAAGCTAACTCCATTGCTGGGTTGTTTTCAGCAGTCTACTACCTGCTAGCAGTGCTACGGATGACGGCTACCTCGTTGCCACGTCGAGCCACCGGTCACCTAGGAACTCGGAGAAATTGTAGTTTTTTTTAAAAAAAAGCTATTTTTTTTTATTTTCTAAGCTGAAGAACAACGGTAGTTTTTTTTATAAGAGTCCGTTTCAAAAATAGCTAATTTTCCTCAGCAATAAGCTGCAAAAACAGGTTTAGCCTAGTTTTCAGCTTTTTGTTTTTACTAGTTATATATGGTTTCCAGCTTATGTCAAAAACTACTTAAAAGCTAGGCTGTTTGGGAAAGTTTACTGGCTTTTCAGAAGCTAAAACAAACTTAAAACCTTCCAAGCACGGTCTAACACTTCTTAATAAGGTTTCGGCTTTCAAATTTGGCTTTTCCATCACTTATGATGTACTGCTACTCTCTTGCAAAAAAAAGATGTACTGCTACTCCTACCCTTTACTCGATCTGGGATCACGAATTGGAATTTGCACAAGTAATAATCATTCCACGCTCATACGTAATCCGTGGGTAATATTTCAGACTGATTAATTAGCAGCAGCAGCCGAGGTAACTGCCGCCTAAACGGATTCCAATCTGCGATTGGAGAATGGGCCATAAAATCTAGCCAGTCTAGGCCTCTAGGGCGCAGGCGCATAAATGGCACTGAGTGGCTTGCCAAGCCAAAACTCTAGCACTAATTAGCGAAAATATACTTTGTTCATCTAAATTTATAAAGCCTATTTTCTTTTAGTACATAGATCGAAAGATATTAAAAATAATTAGACTACCTCTAATTATTATTTTTAAGTACCATATTTAATATATACATGTAGAGAATATCAAGTAATGTGAATATTTATTAGGAGTAAAAAAGAAGATCATACTAATTTTTACAATAAAACAAAAAATACATCTTATATTTATAAATAAGATTATTAATAAATATGTCGTATAAATTTGAACAGATAGAGTGCGCAGAAAGCCAATTTTAATGAGGTGCATAAATAAGTTTTCAAAACATAGCTGGTATCTACACGCAACGCAACCGCGGCATGTGCCGGCCTTTATGCCTCGCCAGAATCTTTGAATGGGAGGACGCTTCATGTGGGGGAAGAAAACTGAAAAAGGTGACGTACAATACACACAGATGGGGTGCATTTGCACGGTACAGAGGGGAAAATATAAAAAGAAACCACGAGTAAATTGGCTACAGTGTATTGGCAGGCTGTGTGCTTTAAGATTCGAACGTGGGCACCGTGTTTCATGGGCTGTGTTGGACCGTAGACAATTGGGCCACTTATGGGTCAAGTTTGTGTACTTGGGCCTTTACTGGTCTACCTGTTATTTGCGCCAGATTGCCACGGAAATTTTGCCCGAGACAGGTTGGGGGTTCGAGTTCGACAGCGCAGGAGGGGTGCGTGTATCGAATAATTTTTCACCTGAGAAAATAAACAAAAGAAAAGAGGAAAAGAACGAGAGGTGAGGGACGGAAAGTAGTGGCGTGGGCGCGCAGGAGGGAGGCGATGGAGAGCGCCGCGAAAGCGCGGCGGCGGCGGCGGCTGGTGGAGAGGGGATCCGATCGCGTCGCCTTCATCACCGGCCAGGCACGCAGCCTCCCCTCCGACCCGTATCCAGGTAACCAGAGGAAAGCGAGACTTTTTTTTTTTTTGGAAAATAATCCCCAAATCGCTGGTTCATATGTCTATTGTAACACCTGTTGCGCTCGCATCCAGATTGGGTTTGGTGGTAATTGTGTTAAGGCATTCGGTTCTGTTTTAGGGCACTATATGAGTGCGTCTATTACTCGATTATTGCTTAGTGCGCGGAACTCGCTACGAGGGTTGCCTTAGATGTGCTGTAGTAATCTCCGATTTGTTGTTACAATCTCTGGTACGAGATAGAAACTACCTAAATTACACGGTTCGTCTGCCAAGTACTAGGTTACCAGATCATGGGGCAAAAACATGAAATTGTGATTTACAGCGTCGGCAGCGGAGAATTTGTTGGATGCATATTCGGTGCTATGTTGTGGACACTCAGGCTGCCTGCTTCTTTTCAGATATTTTCTGTAATCAGTACACCTTTTTCAGACGTGCTTTGCCTAATAGAACGCAAAGTTGTGCTGATGTATGGCTAAAAGTCTTAATGAAAAACTTATACCCAAACTAGGGAATATTGATTGTAAAATTTCATATCTGTCATTGTATCAGCTCATTGAGGGGCAACAGATAGAAGCTCACTACTGTAGCATCTGTTTCATCAGACTTACTTTGCGAGTCTTAGAAAAACTGCACCGAAAGTCATGGTGGCAAGTTTGTAAAACTGGGAGATGTTCATCAGGTCTCTGTTGCGACCTAATCATACACGATCTAATCAGCTATCGCGCTTGTCTTTCTGAGTGTTGGTAGTTTTATGAGCTACCATTCAGTTTTTTCCATGTCATATTGATATCAAGCATAGTGTCGTCTTTTACCCATTAGATTGCTTTCCATTTCATAATTCCCCTTGTCCATCTCTTATAGACTCACTACGAGTGTATATCATTTATCACTTATAGATTAATCATAATTCAGTTGTCCCAAAATTCTCCTTATATATCTTGTTCTTAGCTTAGGTGATAGAAGTTAATAATCTGAAATGCTATTATCCTGGTTCTCTACAGATCTGCTCGAAAGTTAAAACATATGGCTTCTTAAACATTACTAGTATAGTGCCATGTCTTCCGGTTTCCTTTTCCTAGCACGTAATATATGGTCTTTTCCTTTTCTAGAACGTTTGTTTCCTTTTCCTTAATTCCAGAGTATTTGTTTACTTTTCCTTGATATGATGCTGGAGGTGGGGGGAGATCTGTTGTGGGCCACAGGGATGAGTTAGACACATTAAACAATGGCCATCGGATGTGGGTGAGTAAAGCTGAGGAAAGATCTGAGAGGTTAATTTTGATGGAGGCAAGTTTCTGGGGACGTTTCGCTGGGTGCATGAAGGTTAGGCCATCTTTAGTGGGGTGTATTATTTGGGGTGGATGTAGAAAAGAATGCTTAGGTGCATTATAAAGGGGTATAGATGTCTTGATCAAAATCATCTGCCATTCTGCAGATTCACCACTTAGTACTGTTGATGCTGATTCATCTCAGCTATCTGAACGGCAGCCAAGTGAAGGTGGCATTGGTGGTGTCAAGTTCAGCAATATAATTCAGTTGCAGAAGTCAGAACCTAGTGACCTCGTCCCTGAAATTCAGCCAACTGGTGAGCCCCGTCGAGAAAAGGCCAAGGATAACACCCAAAGTAATGAAGGTGACCTCCAAAAATCAAAGACAAGCAGTGCAGTTCCTGAAATTCAGCTGGCAAATGAAACACCGTTGCAAAGGATCTGTGCCTCCAAATCAGTCTAACGAAAATGCAGCTTGGTCTGTGGAAACTCTGAAAGGACACCTGAATTTCACGCCGCACGAGATTACCCAGGCCATGACAGCTACAGAATATAACCGCTTTTTAGCATCGATCGTCGTCGCCTTTCTGATGGTTCTTTCAAACTGGGGCCTGGATATTGGTGGAACCATCACCAGAGTAGTATTGGGCACCAGGCCGCTTCTGTTTCTTATTATAACGAACATTACCATTGTCTTCACCTTGTTGATGGAGAACAAGGACCCCAATGCGAGGGGCAGACCGGCCGGCACCAACTTTGGTTCTGCTGATAGTTTAGGGCAAATGCTGGAGGTCGGGTTGCTGCTACAGAAAGCCCTGGGGGCTCTGCTGATGGACTGCAGCGTTTGCGCTGTCATCATGATCTGTTTTCTTGGATTCTGAGACACTTCAGATAGAGTTATAGGAAACGCTTGTAAGAGTTCTTTTTTCCTGCTGTCTACGGTACTATGACGTCTATTATTCGATCTTGTAACATCCTCTTTGGCTGAATTTTGATTTATTTACTGTTTTCTGCGCATATACACTATACAGTGCATTGGGGCTGAATTAAAGCAGGCCCAAGAGAAACAAACGCGGGCAGCAAGAGTTCGTGCCTACCTATCTGGTACCACAATTATACTTGCCGCTTAGGCGATTAATTAATGAAGTTTTACGGTGATCCGATGTCTCACATTATCACGCAGAACTTTATAAACAAAAAATTGTATTGCCAATTCGACCTGGTTGACAGATCATGCATGGTATAACAGTTGAACAGCATGGTGTCGCATAGTTGGATGGCTAGACAAACTGTGACGGAGGAGCCGGGGACCTGGGAGGCTGGGACGGGGCAGGGTTCCAAATATCGTCGAATTTTGGTGAAATTTCAGTTCACACCGAAATCTAAAATACCGGCCGGACAAGGGAAAACTAAAAAAAATTGAAATTGCCACAATAACCTAAAATTTCGTTTTTTCCTCCGTGAAATTTCGCCGAAATTTCATGTTTTTTTGCCGGTTTTGAAACTTTTAGGGCCGGATGTGACTGGATTGGTCCAATGACCCTTAGGAAAGTCATCTCTTATGAAAATTTGTTGAAAAACCGAATTTTTGAGACATTTTAAGATTTTGGCAGAAACACTTTCAGATTTTTATAAAATTGTACAAGCTTGATAATGATCTGAATATTTTATGGTAATATCTTTAGTATCTTAGGATCATACATAAAAAATTTAAAAATAATTTACCTTCATTTGTTATAATTAAAAAATCAAAAACAAAATGAACATAATTGGGACAGTTACATTGTCAGAATTTTATAAAAAAAATTGAGTGTGATTATGATCTAAAATTTTTGTGAGAGATTAATAATTGTCTCAGTACTATTATATAAAATTTTCAAAAATTTTAAACTTTTTTGTTTGGTTAATCAAATCTATGTAAGCGTTGAACTTCGTTTGTTATATTATATTTCAAAAATAAAAAAAAGGAGAAGAACATGAATGGCACTGTGCCTTGTAAGAATTTTATAAATTCACTGGAGTGTGATCATGATTCAAAAATTTTACTAGATATTAAGCACTTATCACCCTTCTGTAAAATTTTTAAATTTTTTAAATTTTTTTATTGCTAAAGCAAATATATGTATTGATCATCAGGCTTTTATCAGGACGTAGCACTTTTTGAATTTTTAAACATTATTTGAGAATGATAATCTAAAATTTTTCAAGAAACATTAATGTTACCTCAGGACTATCCGCAAAATTTTTCAAAAGTTTTTAACATGGTTTAGATAATTTTTTTTTTTTCAAGTTTGCCTGTAAGCTTTTTAACAGGGCAGTAGTACTGTTCGAATTTTTAAAAATTCATGAAGTTTTATCATCATCTTAAAATTTTATGAGAACATTAGAGATGCATCATAACCATGCAAATTTTTTTTCACAAGTTTATAACGTGGTTTGAACCATTTTGCAATCGGTTCAAAATTGCCGGTCAGCTTTTTATCAGGACAGTAGCAATGTTTGAATTTTTAAAAATTCCACAGACTTTAGAATTATCTGAAATTTTTATGAAAATATCAGCTATGTGTCAGGACTCTCCAAAAAAAATTAAAATTTTTCGACATTTTTTGACCCACTTTTCCGCCGTTGCAAAAACGTTAAAATTTTGGACATTTCGTCCGAAATTTTGGGATTTTTCGATGAAATTTTAGATTCCGATGTGAGACAATATTTTATCCAAAACGAAATTGGTTCTTACGAGGTGCGACCTTTCACCTATGTACGTCGGTGCCCCGGAGACAAAAGAGAAGCCCGTAGATTGGACTCTGCCAGGTGTCACGCACTAGTTAACCACGTGCCACCCGAACCTTGGAATCCTGTCGCTTATTACGTGGCGTCCGAGAAACCTCGGTGCCCAAACACATGTTCCCAGCAGCGTGCATCTCTTCAAAACACATCGCTGTACAAGGTTATCCAGTCCAACTTCGACAGCGTCGTACCAAAGCATAAACCATAGAGACAGTGACATCTGCATTAGCAATTATCCTAACCTAGACATCACACGACGTTGCCACGTCAAACTCCATTAGTTCTGACCAACCTAAATGCTGAAAATGTAAAGCCTAAACCATGTGCTGGCGGCTGGCCGAAACTCCCAGCCTCTGTTTCTGGCAAGTAGTCCGTCCACAGCTACGCAGAGCGCCCCCCACGGCCGAGGTTTTTAGCCTAACTAAGATAGGATATAATGTACACGTCATTAACAAAGATAAGAGTAGCGGTGATGATTTAACAAAGGACAGTGGGTCGCCGTCGTGGCTGGTCAAGGGGTTGTGATGTCGTGGATGCTCTTGCGCTTGGAGTCGCGGGTGGCGGCGTTGGTCTGCCGGTTGAAGTACTTCTGCGCGTGGCTGGCCACCTGCGTCGGCGTCCGGCTCCTCACCGAGAACCGCGAGATGTTCCTCCAGTCGCCTCGGCCGTACTTCTCCAGTCCCTCAAGAAACAACCTGCGCACGCATCGTGTAACAACAAACAAGAGACGTAAATAAGTTTTTTTATATAAAAAAAAGAAAAGTAAATTTACAAGGATAGGCGGTTGCTATCGGGTGGCTGGCATGCGGGACCCGCGTGCCAGCTGGGAGGAGTTCGTTGTCTTCTCCGATAAACAAGCCAATGCGGGAAGATCCGGAGAAGTTTCGAGAACCTCCTCGATCAGAGATGAACAGAAATGAGAAAGGAACCCTCGATTTGGGACTTTCTTTGCCATCCATACCTGTGTTCTTCCAAGGACCAGGGTATGCCGCGTCGCCGCTCCTCGCTGTGGGACTTGCCGGTGCGGCGGTCGGGGGTGCCATCCTCGTCCCAGCAGCCAGGGACGTCGACGGCGCCACGCTCGATGAGGTCGACGTCGGCGACGAGCGCCTGGTAGTGCTCCCACGCCTCCTGCGCGGTGCGCCCGGGCAGCTGCGCCGCGACGAGCGCCCACCGGTCCGGCGCGTGCTCCGGGCACAGCACCAGCGCGCTCTCGAACACCTTGTCCTCCTCCTTGCTCCACGGCAGCCTCGCCATCGGCCGCCCAGCAGCGCGGTAGAAATCCATGGCCTCTCCTCCCGTGACGGCACGATCGGTGCAAAGTGCGCTACGTCAATTAACTCGGGCGTTGCGTGTGCTCGTGGGTGGGTGGATGGGTTGGCGGGCGGCGCCGTGTGTTAGTTTGGTTCGTTGCGCGTGGGAACGGAGTTTATAAAACTTTGCGGGGTGGGGTACACGGGACCAGAGCTCTGGAACAGAACGGGGGTTGGCTTGGGAATCCCGTGGGGGTTTCTATTTAGCCGCGTGCACACGTTTCGGGCGTGCGCATGTGATTGTGGGGTGGGGGAATCGGCGCCGGATCGGAGGACGCGTGAGCGTTTGTGCAATTGTGCGTGCAGCCACGGCGGTAAATGCGGACGAACTGCACTCGGCCGCGCTAGGGACGGAATGTAGGCGCGGACGGGCTTGTTTTCGCCAAAGTTCTAAAAACAGGCCAGATTTTGAAAATCTTGACTGAGATCTCAAATTTCGGACGACGATGGGATCTAAAATCCCTGCTGGATAAAAAAAAATTTGTCACAGTAATATCAGAAATCTCGACGAGATTTCGCCAAATCTTAGGTAATTTGATAAAAAAATTGACTTTTTTTTTACCGTATTTAACCCAATAACCCTTAAGGAAGCTATGTTCCATGAAAATTTGATGAATAACCAAAATTTTGAGATGTTTTAAAATTTTGACAGAAAAGCTATGAGATTTTTCTAAAATTTGATATGCTTGATCATACTCTCAAAAATTTATGGTACTATATTTAGAGGTGTAGGATCGTACAAAAAGAATTTCAAAATAATTTAACTTCATTTGTTATCTTTAAAAAATCAAAAACAGAATGAACATAACTAAGACAATGACCTTGTCAGAATTTATAAATTAGCTCGAGTGTGATCATAATCTAAAATTATTAGGAAAGCTTAAGCATTGCCTAAAAACCCTTCTCTAAAATTTTCAAAAATTTTAATCCTTTTTTGTTTACTCAATAAAATCTATAGATACATTAAACTTCATTTGTTATCTTTCAAAAATAAAAAACACAAAGAACACAAATGGTACATTACCATTGTAAGAATTTTATAAATTCACTGGTATATTATCATGATCCAAATTTTTTACAAGAGCTTAATAATTGCATCAAAACCCTTATCTAAAATTTTAAAAAATTCTAACCTTTTTTTGGTTGCTCAAGCAAATCTATATATTGATCATAAGGCTTTTATGAGGATGTAGAACTGTCAGAATTTTTGAAAATTCTTCAAACTTGATCATCATCTGAAAATTTTATTAAAACATTTACGATACATCAGGACCATACAAAAAAGTTTCAAAATTTTCTAATGTGGTTTGAACTATTTTTCATTTAGTTGAAGTTTGATGGTAAGGTTTTTATCAGGATAATAACACTGTTCAAATTTTTAAAAAACCCTAAAGCTTGATAATCATCTGAAAATTTTATAAAAACATTATTGATGCATCAGAACCATGAAAAAAAATTAAAAATATTCTAACATGCTTTGTTTCATTTTTTATTCGGTTCAAATTTACCGGTCAACGTTTTATCCGGACAGTAGTACTGTCCGAATTGTTAAAAATTCCTCAGGCTTTATAATCATACAAAATTTTTATGGCAATATTACTAATGTGTCAGGACCATTTTTCACTCGGTTCAATTTCATAGAAATGTAGACAAAATCTTACCGAGATTTCGGCAATTTCGAGCGAAATCTCATAAATTTAGGAGGAAAAAAACCGTATTTGAATTTTTGTTTTTGTATTTCATCTGAAATTTGTCTGAAATTTTAAGATCTCGGCAAAATTTTGGATTCCATACACCTTCGAGATGTCAACTAAAAACGAGATTTGAAACCTTGGTTTTCGCTGGATTTTTCGGTTTCTTGTTCGGTTTGCTCGGCGTGAAGAGTTTGCTTTTTTGGAATTTCTAATTGAGAATGACTTTTGTTGCCGTTCCTATGACACGTAGAAGCACCTCAATTCTTCATTCACTTTCATTTCTCTCATGGCCACATTTGGTAACATCCCCTTTATCTCGCTTTTCTTTTCTATTCCCATCATCGTAAACTCAAAAAATTGTTTTCAAATTTTTCACTAAGTTTTTCAATAAGTAGTATTTTAAACTATTTTTGAATAAAAATATTTCAAAACGAAAGTTTTTTATTCAAAACTTTTTGAACCGATTTCTTTTGAACTAAAAGTTTGCAAAGCAAAAGTTTTTGAAATTTTTCGTTCTTAAATTTTCTCACTTGAATTTTTTTCTGATTTGAAAATCCCAAAGTTAAATTCGTCCAAGTTAAATGTTCTTGATTTGAGTTTTCTCGAGTTGAAAGTTCCCCGAGTTAAAAATTTTTAAGTAGAAAAATTCCCGATTCAAAGTTTTTTTTGAGCGATTCGATTTTTTTTGAATTGAAAATTTCTAATTTGACATTTTTGAGTTGAAACATTTTGTTTCAAAATTTTTTGATTTAAAATTTTCCGAGTTGAACTTTTTCTTGTCAAAATTTCCTTTTAGAAATTTCAAAATTAAAATTTTATATTTGAAAAGTTTGCGTTAAAGAGGACAGAAGGAGATGGAGGAAGTGAATATGGAGGAGCGAAGGGAGAATGATAGAGGTGGATAGAGAAGTTGACACATGGCATCGTACGAGAGTGTCTTCAAATATTTTAGTTTTGTTGAGATATCACCGAACTCTAGGGTTTTGTGGGCGAATTCTAAAACTACCCCTGAGGTGTTTTTGCTATAAACATATCACCACATTGTACAAGAGAATCAATTATCAATAAAGAGAAAAGAGTTTGCCCCTCTATATTCTTTGTATTCTTCGCGATTGTTCTAGTTGTTCGATTGGTGCATAGTGATTAATCCACGATAGTCGTCATTGTTATTCAACATGTTATAAGCATGAAACTCTGTGAGGCTGAACAGGAATTTTTGCCTGCATCAATCTTTACTGCATTGAATTTGGACCCACATCAAGCGATTAATCTTCTCCAAACCGTATATAAGTTTGAATCACGTGAGTTAATCCCACCTGAGCAGTTTCTTTAATCCTGCATATTAATTGTCCTAATTACCGAGTTTAGTCATTCTTAATCTATAATTAGAGACAAGATTAATCTAATCCATAATTAGGATTTTTCATGGGCACTATTCATGGGTGAATAATTTTTTTTGCCACAACAAGAGCACGCCGTCACGCCCACCGCGCACCACTCTGCTTGAGTGCTAGCCTGCCACTTGCTGTTCCTCGCCTCCGCTCAGCACGCGCGACGCGTTGTTTCGCAGGCCACCGACCCACCACTGCACGTTCACCCGCACCGTGCCATTCCTGGCGTCGTCAAGTCCCACCATGCCCCCATTGTGCATGCCTTGTCGACCGTCGTGCTCCACCACGCCCCTGCCAGACGTGCCTCACCGGCAACCGCGCTCCACCTCGCACGAACCCATCGTTGGGCGCGCCTTGCGCATCCGCTGTGCACATTGCTGTCATCACCGCCCAAAACTAGTGTGCAAAGGTTATAAACCCTAACCGCACCGGCCCTCACTCGCACGGGCTGAACTGGCCTCATGGGCCATCGCAGCCCACAGGCCACTCGGCCCATTAAGCATTAGGCTGCACAAAAAAAGAGATGAAGGGGAGGCCTATAGAAATTTGTGATTTAAACCCCAGGTATTCTTGGAATTTTTTTCTTTAATATTTTTTTTATTCTTTTTTTCAAAACTATGCGTCCGAAAAAAAAAATTACGAAAATGCCCCCCGTCGCCGTGTATGGGCGATCGCTTCATACAGGCGATTAGCCCTGCGTAACAACTCAAGCCCGCGTCCAGATCCAGCCGTCTGGTGGGCCCCCTATCGCCCTACATGGCGATCGCCCATGTAAGGCGACGGCTTGTTTAAAGCGCACAATGCAGCCAGGAAGCCGAAAGAGAAAGAAGAGAAGAAAGGAAGAAAGAAAGAGAGAAGAAAAAAAAGGAAAAAAAGGTAAATTTCTGATTTTTTCTATAGTTATTTGTAAGAATTTTTTTAGAGATAATTGTAGGAATTGTTTTATAGGTTGCGTAATTAAAGTATCACTTAATATTTAGGACTTTGTTGTAGTATTTAGAAATTTTAGGATTGCGTAGTGTTTAGAAATTTTAGAATTGTATAGCTCTCGTGAAATTTAATGTAGCAGTTACTTAATGTAGTATCTAGTATTTAGAAACTTAATATAGTATTTCAGTATATGCAAATTTAATGTAGTATTTTGTACGTAGAAATTTAGTTCAGTAGAAACTATAGGCAATATTTACAAATTTAATTTATTAGGGTTGTGTATACCTAATTTTATTACGTAAATAATGTATTAGGCAATGTAAATAATTTTGTAGTACGGTCAATGTACGTTTTGTAGATTGTATTTTAGAGTAATATTTTTCTGTCGGACGTTGCAGCATGTCGGAGAAATTGTATTTCCAAATATTTTATGGAGATGGGGAGATAGCACAGGGGGCGGATGGGGTGGATCTATCATCATTTTCAAGAGTCGTACATGGCATATGTAGACCGAGCGATAGGACATACAGGGGTTTGTTGGAGTGGATGTCTCGGATGTTCAGTTTGGATGCCCAGACTGTTCGGTTGCGTGTGAGCGATGAGTGAGCCGAAAGCGCAAGACCGTTTTACGGAGAGTTGATTCCTATTAACTCGACGTCAACATGGAGGAGTTATGTTGGTTTTGCCGTAGAGCGGGGTTGGCCGCTTATGTTGTTGGTACAGTGCTACCCAGTAGCTCCATCGGTGTCGCAAGTTCGTGATGTCGGGGTGGACATTACGGGGGAGGGGACGTCAAATGTAGAAGGATCACGAAGAGCAAGCGCAGGAGCCGGAGGCGAGGAGCACGAGGCGGTGGTGGCGAAGGGACCGGGGGCAGAGGAGACAGCGGTGGAGGCGCGAGGGGTGGCCGACGAGGGAGGAGGTGGAGGACATTGTTGACTGATGGAAGAGGAGGACCGTGGGGATGAGAAGTCACGATGGTGAGCACTCGACGAGGAGGACAACGCCACGAGGTGCCTATCCACGGTGCGTGGACCAATTACAATTTTGAAGACCTAACAATGAATGAAGGAACATTGATGCATGGGAGTATCGTGAGAGCGAGGTGACGGAGGGGGCCATATATAAAGACAAGGAGGCTGTGATGGATGCGGTGAAATCTTGGGCAATATCTCTCCGTGCAATTCGGGGTTGTGAAGTCCGGCAAGAAGGACTACGACGTGAAGTGCGTAGTTGATTCGTGCCCATGGCGGTGCATGCATACTAGGGAAGTGGAAGGACTCTGGAAATGCTCCATAGTGATTGAGCATAGCTGCGGCTGGAAGAAGCGGAGCGAGGACACGCAATCTGTCGTCCACTTGGGTGGCAAATGTGTTTTATGGTCGGATCGTGGACAATCCCCATCTGCGACCTCGATCTATTATCACGGTAGTGGAGAGAGGTTTCATACAAGATTAGCTACGCAAAGGCATGGAGAGCAAAAGGACTGACTCTGGAAATACGGTTCGGGGCGTCGAGGCTTCGTGCGAGAATATTCCCCACTTGCTCGGGGCAATCGCACGCCGGAACCCGGTACATCCATCGACCTTGCGAGTTTCCTGCGGGTGGTGTGTGCCGGTAAGTGGGTATTGCAGCGTGCATTCTTCGCACTGGCGCATGCATAAATGCGTTAAAACGCATCGCCGGTCCTTTGCATTGACGGCACGTTCCTCACGGGGAAGTACAAGGGCCAGATTCTAACTGCGATCGCGGTGGATGCCAACAACCAGGTTCTACCGGTTGCGTTGGCATTCGTGGAGGGGGAAAACACGGAGAGTTGGTACTGGTTCCTTGAAAGAGTGAAGCTAGCAGTTGTTCTCGACAGGCCTGATGTTACATGCAGGGCTGTCAAGGGCGATCGTGGATATGCAACAAGGGTCCGCCGTCGTGGGAGCAGCAAAGTGGCCAGACCTGAGGAGCAGGTGGTGCATGAGGCACATGGGTGCCAATTTTTTCCGTCAGTTCAGGAACAAGGAGCTTATGAACATGTTCAAGCGCCTGTGCAAACAGAACCAATGGAGGAAGTTCGACGCGTTTTGGAAGACGTTGGACGAACTAACGAAGAAGCAATCAATGGATCCCAGAGGTACCGCTAGTTCATCAAGGAACCCGATGGTGTACCATGAGCAGGGAGAGGACCCCACAGCCTTGTGTGCGCTGCCGACAGACCCCCAAACCTCCGGCGTAGGCCGGGTACCAGCATAAAGAGTTTCACCGATTGGATACGACATGAGCCTTTGGAGAAATGGTCCCTTCTGCATGACGAGGGCGGCTCGCGTTATGGGATCATGACAACGAACCTGGCGGAGATTTACAACTGGGTAATGAAAGGCACCAGATGCCTTCCACTGGTGGGTATAGTTGAGGGTGTCTTATTAGGGACACAGAGATATTTCATTGAGCGATACAAGACCTCCACAGCATGTATGTCGGACAATCGACTGTCGTACTCAACTGTTGTGTCTACCTACATGTCCAAGAAAACAAGAAAGGCTGCACACATCGGGTTACACAGAGAGTGGCGTGGAGCGGAGATACCACGTGCGCTGCGGTGGCCGAGGTCGCGAGGTGCCCAGGAGAGGACTTCCCATGCGTGCATACTCCGAGCGGTGAGTGCGAGTGCTCCTGCCGAAACCACGCCGCTTTGCACTTGCCGTGCTCTGCGTCATTGCCGCAGCCGCCGAGACGCATCAATCTCGTCGTCCGTTCGTCTCCCGCACTACTACAAGCGAGCGTTCTCAACACGTGGCATCACGAGGTGTGCACGGTGCCGAGTGGATGGATCGTTCACAAATGACCCCCTCCGACCATCGATGGGTACCGGACATCCGAATGTTGAAGTGAAGGTCGGACGTCGAAGGACAAGGCGCATTCGAACGATATGGGCGAGTCCGAGGCGCCGCAACCGCGGATAATGTAATTTTTCATGTTGTTCCCATCTTGTATTTTTCAATGGACCTAAGTTGTGATGTAAGTTGTAATGATCGATGTAATTTTCAATGTACTAGTAAGTTATTTTTCGCATCATGTTGACGAATACTCATAAAGCAGGGTGCACCAACGCCCAATTGCAACAAGCAAAGCCCAGAGCAGCAAGCGGCGGCCTCGAACACGGCCCGGCCTAAGCAGCCGCCCCCGCCTGCTACCCAAATGCCTACGAGACCATTCAGGGAGACCATTCCGACGGTCCCGACTCCGACTCGGCGAGGTTCCCGACCCCCACGGCGGGATCGGATCCCCAACTCCGACTTCGGCGAGGTTCCCGACTTCGCGGGGACGGGATCCCGCGACTCCGACTCAGCGAGGTTCCCGACCCGCGGCGGGGACAGGATCCCGGCCCGACCGAACCATGATAATCCCCGCGAGGGCGCGTCGCGCGCACGGAGTCCGTGTCAACCTAAGGCCACGTGCCCCACGAACGGTCATTCAAGTGGTGGCGAGGCGGTGGTCCTTCCAAGACAGTTTGATAGGCTGCTGAAGCCACGCCTCCCGTCCCATCACCACCCACCCACGGTGCAAGGACACGCTCTCTCCCGAGGCAACTCCAACGTCACACGCGACTACGTCGGCACCACATGGATCACGAGAGCGACTCGCCACTTCCGGAGGATTACCTAACCGCTCGACCAGCTAGACCACCGACCCAGCATAGGCTCGTGACGGCGACCGGTCAGCGAGCGATTGGCGACGATGGGCAAGGATCAAGCCCTAGAAGTAGCTCGCTGGCACTTCGCCAATTCTCGATGTAACCTACCCCTTCAGTCTTGAATAAAAGGAGGCGGGAACCTCCTAACGAGGCAATGAGTAAGAGCTACAAGAGAGCTTTTCCTCTTCTTCCTCTTCTTTTTCTTCTCCTTCCGAGAGCTAAGTTTAGATCATTCTAGTGTTGAGGCTCCACCTCTCGCTTGTAAAAAACTTCGGTGCGATCATCCGCTTTTGATGAATACAACACCAACGCACGAACTAGAGTAGGACCTTGGCCCGAACCGGTATACATCTTGGACTGTGGTCTAACCATTCAGGAGCGGAACGCAGCCCTTAGACTTACAAATTTACTTAGGCGCTCAAGCGCCCGGCGGTTGGCGCGCCCGGTAGGGGCTTGCGCGTCTTGGCGACATCTCCGGATTCCCATTCGTCTCCTTGATGGCATTCTTCTCCAACGAGCGGCATGATCGTGTTCGGGAGCGGATCCGCCGGCTCCCTCGGCTTCACGTCACCTCGGAGGAGAGCTCACGCTCATCCCCGCACGCCGCCGGAGGGCGGCGCGCTGGGAGAACTGGACACCATCTCCGGCGGCCGTCCCACTCCGGCTTGAGGCGCCTCGCGGCCCCAAAGCCGGAACGAGGAGCGCTATACCTCCTTTGGCGAAAGCCCCTCCGAACTGCGCAGAGATCCGTCACCTCCCTTTGCTCACGACTTGTAGCTATGGCGGCTACATGCCAACCTCCGTCCACGAGTTCTTTGGAAGACTCTTCCGACCACGGCCCAGCTCCGACACGGAGTATCCCGCCAGCAGCGGCACTCTCGAGTGCAACGTGGCGCACTGGCCGATTGGCCGTAGCCACAGCGGCACGACGGTCCCCGTCCCTTTGACCGAGGCACAGGAGGGGGAATACCAGCCTTGGCATTGAACGCGCGAGCTCGCCGCGGCTGAGCTCCAACGGCAACGCCGAGAGGCGGAGGAGCGAAGGTCGAGCTCGACCGGCTCGAGCCAACTGGAGCGGGACGAGCCCGAGCCAGCGCAAGTCTTTGCCGGGCGACGCGCGACGGCGCGCGCGCCAAGAGCACCACAAGTTGGGGTAGAATCCGCGCCCCGCTTTTTCCCTCACGCAAGCCAAAACGTGGGCTGCGGCCGCAATCTTGCTCGAGGCCTTCCGAGCCCGCAAACCCGGAGGCGAGCTACCTACCGAACCTTGGTGGTCAGCCTGTGAGCCGCACGGCAAATCATGAGCCTCCTCCTCTACCACACCGGCGCTACCCGCCGCCGGGCCCGTCTGCATGGGGCCGGCTGGTGCGGCCAAGACCGCACCCACCATGAACCACCCGGGCCTCACGCACCGGTGCGCCAGCCGCCTCGGTAATGCCTCGACATCCGCGCCACCTCGAGGCGCCGAGAAAGATGGCGGAGGACGCCGCCAGCTCACGTGTTGCGGATGGTGAGCGCCATCATCGCAGCCGAGCCCCGATGGTCGGACCACGGGCTTTTTGCCAAGGATCCGCCAGCGGATTTCCCGCCGATTCGGCGCCTACCAACATTGCCAAGTACAGGGGCCACCAACCTGTGTCCGCTCAAGATTACCGGCTCGCGTCGGGCTGTGGGGAGCGACGGATGATCTCTTCATCATCCAAGACCTCCCATCTACCTCGCGGACTCGGCCGAGCCCGCTCAGTACCGCCTCCAAAGCTGCCAGAGGCTGGCCGACTTGAAGAATCTCTTCGTCGGTAACTTCGTGGCACTTATAAGCGCCTGGTAACTCCTGGGACTGAAAGGCTGCAGCAGCGGCAGGGAGACTCTCGGGACTACATCCGGAGGTTTTCCCTTGGTCAACGAGCTCCCGACATCTCCGACGCCGATGTCGTGGGAGCCTTCATCTACGCACCTCCGCAAGGCCTTGGTGCACAAGTGGGTGCCTCAAGCCCAGACCACCAAGGAGCTCCTCGACATCGCCACCAACCACGCCCGGCGAGGAGGCCGTAGGGGCTATTTTCGAAGGAGGAAAGGCCAGCGAGAGCCCGCGTCAAACCGGTCTCCTTCCGACCGCCGACAAGCAAGCGGCGCGAAGCGCATCCGTGAGACCCAAGTGGTCGCCACGGTCGACCGCCTCGCGGCAAAGAAGCGCGCGCCACCGCCGCGCTCGACCACCGAAATTGATGGACGGCCCATGCCCGAACCATGGGTTCTCCGTCAAGCACAAATACCGGATGCGAAGTCTGGCGCTATCTTTCTAGCGTCCCCACCACGCCGCGAAGCAAAGGAAAGAAGCCGCCGCGACCCGCGAGCGGGAGAAGAAGGCGACGACGAGTTCCCGAGCCCGACGGGGCGCCTCATGATCTCGGAGGACCGGCTGCTACGCCGACAAGCGTCGGCTCAAGCTCGCTACCGCGAGGTCCACACCGTCGCGCCGAAAGCGTCCCCAATATCTTCGGTGGTGGAGTTCCCGATCACCTTTGATCGGACCGATCACCCGATCGCGTCCACACCGGAGGTACCCGCCGGTGGTCGACCCGTCGTCGAACGGCGCCTCACGAAGGTGTCGATGGATGGGCGCGGCGGCCTTAACATCCTCTACGTTGAGGCGTTCGACGCTATGGGGTCCGCGCTCAAGCCTCCCGCCAAGCAAGGCACCTTTCCATGGCGTCATCCGGGCCGACAAGCCCATCCGCTCGGCGGTCGACACGCCCGTCACCTTCGAGGCCGGAAACTTCCGCGACCGAGACCCTCACCGCCGGTCGTGGATTTCCCGGCGCCTACCACGCCATCTGGGAGGCCATGCTCGCCAAGTTCATGGCGATCCCCGCCACGCCTACCTCAAGTGAAGATGCCGGACCGCATGGAGTCATTACCGCGGCATCGTCTTTCCGGCTGCCTTCAAGCTATGGCCGGCGTTTGCGAGCTCGCCTCAGCGATCGTTGCCTCTGCGGAACTCAACAAGCTCGGAGGGAAGCCGCCGAGTCCGGCCCCTCGAATCCGACCAAATCGGCGGGATCCTTCAAATCCGCCGAGGACACGAAGGAGGTCACGGTCGATCCCTGTGATCCGACCAAGACCGTGCGGGTCGGAACCACGCTCCCGCCAAATAGGAAAGCGCGCTCGTCGACTTCCTCGCACTAACAAAGATGTCTTCGCATGGAGGTCCTCCGACATGCGGGCATTCAAAGGAGGTCGCCGAGCACTCCTTGGCGTCCGACCGGGCTCAAAGCCGTCGCCCAGCGCTGCGCCAACCGGACGAGGAAAGGCGCAGGTTATAGGAGGAGATCGCCAAACTCTTGGCGGGGTTTGTAAAGAGGTGCGCCACCACGAGTGGCTAGCCAACCCTGTACTTGTAAAAAAGAAGAACGGGCAATGGAGAATGTGTGTTGACTATACGAGTCTCAACAAAGCATGTCCCAAGGACCCATTCCCCTTACCTCGCATCGACCAAGTCATCGACTCCACGGTGGTGCGAGTCTCTTTCCATTCGGATGCCTACTCGGGCTACCACGATTGCGCTAAAGGAGTCCGACCAGCTCGCGACTTCCTTCATCACTCCGTTCTCGCTCGTTCGCTATGTCACAATGCCCTTCGGCTGAAGAACGCGGGCGCTACATACCGATGTATGCAAAGCGTGCTTCAATGACGGATCGGCCGCAGCGTTGAGGCGTATGTCGGCGATATTGTCGTAAAGACCGGGAAGGCCGGCGACCTTATCGCCGACCTAGAAGAGACTTTCGCGAACCTTCGACGGTTTCGCATAAAGCTCAACCAGAGAAGTGCGTCTTGGGGTCCCCAAAGGAAAGCTCTTAGGCTTCATCGTCTCGAGCGAGCATCGAGGCCAATCGGAGAAGATCTCGGCGATCGCAAGGATGGGCCCGTCGGCAACCTCAAAGGGGTCGGTGGCCGGTGCTGGCGGCTTTGAGCCGTTCGTGTCTCGCCTCGCGACGCGGAATGCCGCTCTGGTCGCTCAAGAAATCCGACCGCTCGGCTTGGACACACGAGGCTCGGGAGGCCCTCACCCGCAGAAGGCCTTCCCGTCTTCGCCTCGATCCTGGTCGCCCGAAAGACGAGGTGAACTGGCTCCTCTACATCATTGCCACTACCCAAGTCGTCGGTGCGGCCCTCGTGGTGGAAGCGAGCGGAAGAAGGCCGTGAGCTCAAGGTACAGCGGCCGGTCTACTTCATCGATGGTACTTTCCGAGTCAAGACTCGGTACCCACAGTGCGAGTTACTCTCGCGGTGCTCATCGTAAAGAGGAAACTTCGTTCACTACTTCGATCAAGACGCCATCACCGTGGTGACCACGTCCCCACTAGGTGAGATCATCCACAATCGCGATGCCTCGGGAAGGATAGCCAAATGGGCGCTCGAGCTTAGCGGCCATAGCATAATATCGTCCCTCGGACGGCGATCAAATCGCGAGCTCGCCGACCGTCGCCGAGTGGATCAAGCCGAGCACCACGGTGGTCGAAGACCCGAGTCTTGGACAATGTACTTGACGGGTCTTACACCAAGAATGGCGAGTGCGGAGTAAATCATCATCTCCCCGCTCGGAACAGAGCTTCAATATCGCCATTAGGATGCTCTCGACGAGACCAACAACATTGCCGAGCACGAGGCTCGTCAGCGGTCTCCGGATCGTTGCCAACCTCGGTGCCGCCGGCTCTACGTCCACGGGACTCCAAGCTTGTCGTCGACCAAGTCATGAAGGCTGCGGAGCCCGAGGCGCCCGCATGGCCGCGTCTTGTCGAGAAGCACGGCTCGAGGAGCGGTTCAAGGGTTTCGAGCTTCACCATAGCTACCGACGCTACAATGGCGAGGCCGATCACCGCCAATCTTGCCTCCGGAGAGCCCGCATCGCCGGGATCTTCGTCTCCGACCTCCTGCGGCCTTGTCGAATTTGGACTCGGCGGTGGCGGCCACCGACCAATCGAAGACGGTCACCCGACCAAGCCGTGATCGGGCGTAGACTTGGCCGGATCTGCCCGCGGTGTGCTAGCACTTGAGTCCGGCTCGAGGAGGCCCTACATCGACCGCTTGTGGACGGGTCACTTCCCGACCGACCGAGGGCCGGCGCCTCGCCCGCGAGCAAAATCTTTAAATCTGATCGGCCTGGACCTCTACAAAGGAGTCCCTCGGGGTCCTCCAAAATGTATCTTGGCCGACCGCAGAAAACAGTGGCCGGACGACATACACAGTAGTCTGCGGTCACCACGCAGCCCCGATCTCTTGTGGGAAAGGCCTTTCGACAAGGTTTCTCATCGGCCAACCGCTGTGTGGGCGCCGAGCATATCGTCGCACTGCGAAGGATGCGGTTCTTTGCTCGCAGACGCATCGCCAGCCAAGCTTACTGACGATCCCCATCCGTGGCCTTTTGCCGCGGGGACTCGATTTGGTCGGGCCTTCGAAAGCGCCGGGGCTTCACCCACCTGCCGTCGCGGTAGATAAGTTCACCAAGTGGATAGAGGCAAGCCGGTCGTGGCGCCACGTCGGTACAAGCGGCCATCTTCTTCCGCGACATCGCTTTTAGGTTTGGAGTCCCAAACTCCATCATCACCGACAACGAACACGTTCACGGGAAGGAATTTCTCGAGTTACGTGGCGACTTCAACATCCGTGTCGATTGGGCGCGATAGCCTATCCGCGGACTAACGGCGGTCGAGCGCACTAACGGCATGATCCTTCAAGGACTCAAGCCGCGGATCTTGATCGCTCAAGCATTTCGCAGGCGTGGGCAGCCGAGCGCCCTCCGTCCTCTGAGTCTGCGGACCACGCCGACCCGGCGGCCGGTTCACACCCTTCTTTATGGTGTTCGGCGAAGCCATTTTGCCCATCGACACGGAATACGGCTCCCGAGATTGCAAGCCTTCGATGAGGCTCGGGGCTCGGCCGCAACAAGACGCCATCGACCATTTCGGCGAGCGCGCGGCGTGGCGATCTGCGGTCGGCGGATATCAACAAGCCTGCGCGCTACCACACCGCCAAGTTCGAGGGCGATCCTTGGCGCTGGTTACTTGGTTCTGCGTCGGGTCCGGACAACCAAAGATAAGCACAAGTAGCGCCCCACTGGGAGGTCCTTTCACCGTCGTGGAAGTTCTCCGACTGGCACCTTCGGCTCAAGGGCGCCGATGGTCGCATCCTCCCTAATGCCGGAACATTGAAAAGTTAAGGCGATTCTATCCCTAAGCTCTTTTCTTTTTCTGGTATAAGTCTTTACCTTTCTCCCAACCGAGCACACGGTCGCGCGTGACGACTCGGGGCTGCCCGTGGCGCCCGTTCAGCCGCTTCGGATGGTGTACGTGCGCAGTCGGTGACCCAGCCGACCACGAGATCTATCCCGAGCGGTAACCCTCTCGACCCGAGTGCTACGGCCTACGCCCAGCCGGCTATGGTTGCCCAGTAGCACTCCGCGGAAGAAGGAAGCACCTGAGTGGGATGACCTTCTGGTCGATTGGGAACAATCTTCCCCCACACGAACTCGGCTAACTCACGTACTCATGTGGGTCGGTGACCCGACTAGTCACAGAGTCTATCCCGGCGGTAACCTCTCGACCCGAGCGCTACGGCCTACGCCCCAGCGGCTATGGTTGCTAAGTAGCACTTTGCGGAAGAAGGAAGTGCCCGAGTGGAAAAACCCTTGGCCGATCGGGAACACTCCGAACCCCCATGAGTGCGCGTAACTACCGCATAAACAAGACTCCTATCCTCTTCGGCCCTCTCAAATTGACCCGACCTACGCATAAGCGACCCCGTGGTCCTTGAGGCTATGGTCGGTCAAACCCAAACGCAAAGGAGAGCAAAGAGGCAAACCGGAGCTTACAATTACTTACGATCGTTTACACAACAGTCTTTGCAAGAAAAAAAAAAAAAAGGGGGGCTAACTTCTTTCTTCCTCTTCTTCACGGTGGCCGGCCAAGCGTACGGAGGAGGAGGACCTGGCATCTTGGAAGGCGACCTCGGGCGGGACGTGGCTGGCGATCTCCCGAGCATGCGGCTCGACCTGGAGCTCGAACCTGTCGACCTCGTCGTCGGTCCGGTTCCCGGCGATGCCGCTACTCACCACTGCGAGGTCGAGACCGTCATAGTGCGAGACGGTGTTGACCAGTGCGGACGAAGCTCCCAGTGCTGCGCCCGCAATCACAGCCGCCTCCACAAGCCCCGGCACTCGGGCAGCGAGAGGCAAGTGCGCTCGAACTGCCTCAGTGCCCAAGACTTGGCGCAGAACCTCTGGCCGCCCTCAGAAGGGCTTCGATTCGGCGCCCATCTCGGCCCTACCATCCTCGGAGACCCTCGGCGCAGCGAGCCTCGTCCCCAGCGCGATCGCCACGTCGCGGTCTCCGCCGCCGCATTCCGAGCCTCCATGGCGGCGCTGTGTTTTTTCGCACCTCTGCGAGTTTTGGCGTCTCGGATGAGTCTCCCACGGGTTACCCCAACCAAAGAAATCAATGGAGGAGTTGAGATACTTACCGATCGCAGAGTCGTCAGTCGCCGGCCTCCCTCCGAGACTCTCGTAGGACGTCCTCAAGGAAGCGGCTCCGCCGAGCAGTCTCTGCTCGGACCGAGCTTGTTCGGCGTCCTCCGGGCACGATCCGCTCCGGCCGCAGATGGGTCGCACGCTGTGCCACCTCGGCCGTGACGGCGGCGCCCTTGGCCTTGGTGACCTCGCGGGGAGGATTCAAGCTCCACCACCCTTGCCTCAAGGCCTCGGCCCCTGGCGCTCGTCGTAAAGGGCCTTTGAGGCCTCCTCACCCTAGGCGGAGTTCTTTTCGCCTCCGTCCGCCCAATGTTCAAAGCCTCTTGGGCAAGACGAAACTCAAGCGCGGCCGACCACTTTCTTCCACTGCGTGCCGCGGCCGAGCATCCGGCGACGAAGAGCCGGCTTTGGCGCTCTGAGCAGCCCGCAAATCTTTGCAAAACACAGACATTTCGTCAAATCTGAAGCATATCGAGTTACAAAGTACAACTCCTTCGCTCAACTTACCAAACTTACGGGTTGAATCCCCAGACCATCACCTCCGGCGCCTGTTTGAAGACTCTAAGGCTAGGGTCGGACCCTTATGGATCACCCTATCTCCTCCTCCGCAAGCCGTGGCGCCTGCGAAGGGCAGCCCACTCGCTCGGCCGGGTCCATGGATCCGGCCACGGGCCACATCCGGCAGCGACACCGCTCGCTGCTTTCGGAGGAGCGGCGCCGACAGAGCGCCATGGCGAAGCGATGAAGTCGGCCCCTCGGGAGCCTTAGGGCGGGGTGGACGCCTCGGCATCGCGCCGCCGGCCGTATGGCGCCGCCTACCGCACGACCCCTCGCGGCACTATCTCGGCCGGCACCGCCCGGTGGAGTCGGGCGATCGCTCCACCTCTTCGCGCCGCCCCTTCGAGCGGGCGAATGGCCCATGGCCGGCGTCGCCGCCCCCCTCCTGCGAAGACCCTCGCGTCGTGGCGGCGTCGGCGAGGCGGTGGGAGCTCCTCGCCGGCCTCGATCTCTCCTCCTCAAAGGAGGCGTCCTGATCGCGTGCTCCATAAGCGCCGACGTCGGTACCACCGAGCCGCCGTGACCGCCACTTGAGAAGTGGTTGCGGCCGCCCTGCCGTCACGCCGTGTAAGCTGCCGACGCCACGATATTTAAAAGTCGCCGGCGGCTTTGCTACAAAAATGTTCAGTGAGAAGGAAGAAATACTTACTGAGCGGAGCGGGTGCGCGGCACGCGCGCTCTCTTCGTCGGCCCCCCACCAAGGGGCAGGTCGGCTGGCCGCTTCCCGGCTACCACGGTCGGGCGCGTCGACAAGCTGCGGCGCCGATGACGCCTCGCTGAGGACCGCGGCGCGGGGCTCTTTGTCGAACCAACTCTCGAGCCACCACTCACCGGTCGGGAAGGAATCTTGTGTAGTCGGGGAAGCTCCCCACTATCGCAGAAGTCGCCCCCCGCGGTGGACTCCGATACGTCCTCGCCGCGCGCGTGCCTTGCCGCGCGCTCCTTTCGCTTCTTCTTCCTCCTCTCCTCCTTCTGCCTTTTGCGGGAATCGGCCTCGGCGGTCTTCGCCCGAGAGGCCGCCCTCGTTTCTTTCTCCCGGGGCGGTGCGGAGGACATGCTCTGCGAGCCCTAGAGGATACAAAAGCGACCGTCGGTCGACGCTAAGAGCGAAGAAGAAAGAAGCGAGAAGAAAAATCCCACAAACTCACGATTTGGGGATGAGCCGACGAAAGGCCGGGTGGCGCCGCGCCACCGTGGCGCTTCCTCCGATAATCGCCGCCACGGGCCTCCACCTCGGGACGCGCCAACTCGGCCACCTCCATCCTTGCCCGGTCGGATGGCCCTCATCTTGGAACATGGGGTGCGGCGAGCGCGAGGCTGCACGCGCATCCTCATGAAGGCGTGCGACAACATCCCGGTCACCGTTTCCTCGAGCCACGATCTCCTCCACGATCGGGGCCACCTTGTTCTTTCCCTCTTCTGGCGCCCGGTCCATTGCTCCGCTCGCGACGGAGGAGCTCGCCGAAAGCTTGGGCGCTGTTTTCAACGTTAGGACATAGATCCATTCGGGCGCCATCCCTTGTTAGAGGACGGCAGCTTGATGTCAGTACTCGGAGCTCGGCCGTTCGATCTTTGGAGGGCGGCCGCCCGTAGGCGCCGTCGCGTCAGACGGCTTTGTCTTTCCAAAGCCTCGCTGGAAGAAGTGCACGCCAGCGCCAATGCGGCTCAATCCTAAGAAGGCCTCGCAGGTAATGAAAATGGCGATGTGAAGGACCCGTTAGGGTTGAGGTGGTGCACCTCCACCTTGTAATGGAAAAGAAGCTCCCTGGGCGGGGTGGAGCGGCGGTCGGGCGCGCTCAAAAACGAGGCGGGACCACAACCTCGTCGCTCTGCGGCGCGGATAACGCCCCGGTCGCACCCTCCGGCCGAGGTGCCTGCGCGGGAGGAAGCCCTTCTTCACTAGGCCGAGCGCGACTCTCTGTCGCGGGCACTCAGTCCACGACATCTTCGCGGGAAGCGGCTAAAGGTGAGAAGAAGAGGAGTTGAGGTTTCCTTCTCTAGCTCTCTGGCGTTTTTCTTGCTTTAGGGACGGAGGCGAAGAAGAGCGAGCGTGGCTACCCGAGGCACCCCAACAACGTACTTATAGGAGGCGGGGGACGCCGACCAACGGACGCCTCTCGAGCGAATCGTCGCGTCCCGCCTCGTGCATCCGCGCCGGCTGGTAACTCCGATTTCCAATTCCACTCGCATTTAATCTGTCGCGTCGAGTTGCGAGTCATAAAGACGCCGCCCCGAAGCGTGTCCGTTACCTCTTGGTCTCCGCTTTTGGCGGGACGGTTGTTCCGCGGCGCGAGAAGCCCATTGGGCGTGCGGTCCCAAGATGGCAAAGCTTTGTGGCTTGCGCCGAGCCCGGTAGGAAATGGGTTCAAAAGGCCTAACCCACGGATGGCGTAGGTCGCCCTGTGAAACAAGCGAGGGCAAGTCGAGTGAGCCCCACGGTGGGTCCCGGTTGGGTCGGTGACGACCCGATCCACCTCTACTCGCGTCGAGACCATACTTCACTCTCTCGAGCTCATCGATGGCGACGGCCGGTGTGCTCTGGGTGGTGACGACCGTGGTCCATACGGATTGAGTAAAGAAAGGTTTCTTATGGGTCGCCCACAAACAGGCTGGGACACCTACTACTGGGACCCGTCCGCTCGGAAGGGTCCCCTTGGCGAGACCTCCGGGACCCACTCGGACTACCGTTATTAGCTCCAAGAGCACGGCGTTCAAACCGCCGCAGTATGGCGGCGTCGCTCACTCCTCCAGTCCCACACCTGCGGATGGGGTAAACTTGTGGGATAGACGGCAGCTACTCCTCTCGCAGCTTCCTCGCCCGACGGGGACTCGGGATGGATACCCGCGTCCGGCTACGGCGTTAACGAGCACTCGGACACCGGAACCTCGCGGAGGCATCCGGTGCGTCCCAAACCAAGGCACTCGGACACCGAACCTCGCGGAGGCATCCGGTCGCCCTTGCCGACCAAGGCACTCGGACGCCGGAACCTCGCGGAGGCATCGGTCTCGCCTGGAACTAAGCTGGGGCATCCGGCCGCTGCCGTTAAGGCACTCGGACACGGAACCTCGCGAGGCATCCGGCCGTCCTTGCCGACTAAGCGGCGTCCGGCTACGACGTTAAGCGAGCACTCGGACACCGGAACCTCGCGGGGGCATCCGTGTCGTCGCTGCCGACCAAGGCACTCGGACACCGGAACCTCGCGGAGGCATCCCAAACAAAACGCTCGGACGCCGCCCGGAGCATCCGGTCGTCCTGCCGACTAAAGCGGCGTCCGGCTACGGCGTTAAGCGAGCACTCGGACACCGGAACCTCGCGGAGGCATCCGGTCGTCGCTGCCGACCAAGGCACCGGACATCGGAACCTCGCGAGGCATCCGTGCGTCCTTGCCGGCAAGGCGGCGTCGGCTACGACGTTAAGCGAGCACTCGGACACCGGAACCTCGCGGAGGCATCGGCATCGACCAAGGCACTCGGACACCGGAACCTCGCGGAGGCATCGGTCGTCGCCGACCAAGGCACTCGGACACCGGAACCTCGCGAGGCATCCGGTGCGTCCTTGCAAACTAAAGCGGCGTCGGCTCACGGCGTTAAGCGAGCACTCGGACACCGGAACCTCGCGAGGCATCCGGTCGTCGCCCTTGCCGAAACCAAGGCACTGGACACCGGAACCTCGCGGAGGCAGGCATAAGCGGCGTCGGCTCGGCGTTAAGCGAGCACCGGACACCGGAACCTCGCGGAGGCATCCGGTCGTCCTTGCGACTAAAGCGGCGTAGCTACTGACGTTAAGCGAGCACTCGGACACCGGAACCTCGCGGAGGCATCCGTGCGTCGCCCGCCGACCAGGCACTCGGACACCGGAACCTCGCGGAGGCATCCGGTGCGCCTTGCCGACAAGGCACTCGGACACCGGAACCTCGCGGAGGCATCCGGTCCTTCAAGGCACTCGGACACCGGAACCTCGCGGAGGCATCCGTCGTCGCGCCTGCGACTAAAGCGGCGTCCGGCTACGACGTTAAGCGAGCACTCGGACACGGAACCTCGCGGAGGCATCCGGTCGTCCTTGCCAGAGCTAAGGGCGTCCGGTACTGACGTTAAGCGAGCACTCGGACACCGGAACCTCGCGGAGGCATCGTGCGTCGTCGCCGAAACCAAGGCACTTTCGGACACCGGAACCTCGCGAGGCATCGGTCCGTCCTTGCGCGACCAAAGCACTCGGACACCGGAACCTCGCGGAGGCATCCGTGCGTCGCCTGCCGACCAAGGCACTCGGACACCGGAACCTCGCGAGCCATCGGTCGTCGCTTGCCGACCGGACACGGCACTCGCGGACATCGTGCGAACCTCGGCTCTGACGTTAAGCGGCATCCGACACGAACCCTGCATCGGTGCCGTCGCTAAGGCTAAGAGCGGCGTCTACTACGACGTTAAGCGAGCACTCGGACACGGAACCTCGCGTGGAGGCATCCGGCCGTCCTGCGACCAAGGCACTCGGGCACTAAAACTTCGAAGGCATCCGCTCATCCTTGCCGACCAAGGCACCGACTAGCTACGGCGTCAAAGCAGCGCAAGGAAGATTTCTTGAGGAACAAACGCGAGTTCGCCACGTCCAGCCACTCGAAACCGATCGCGAACTTTCTAGCGCTGGTGATCAAAGCGAGAACAAGCAAAGCTAACTCCTTCATGAAGTCATTCATAGAGAGAAAAAAGGATTTCATTAAAAAGCGGCGGGCTCAAAAACTTTACACCACTTTACATGAGGCACACGCAAGACTCTCTATCTACACCGGACTCCTAAAACTCCCTACGATAACGACGACGGTAGGCCCTTGCTCGGCCGAGATGGGCGGACTTTTGGGGTCGGTGGACTGAGGTCGTTGGAGATGACTCTTTGGTAGGCCCTTGCCGGTCGTCCAATGAAGCCACCAGTAGCGAATGGCATGCCCTTGCTTCTTGGATTGACATCGCGCGCGGCCGCGCCTCGCAATCAGCGCCCTCGCGCCATTGCCTCTAGGAGGGCCCCTTGCCACTCCAAGCCTCGGGTGCACGAAGTAGCGCGCCAGCAGCGACAACGTCGCGAGCTACTTCTTCTCTCTTTGGGAGTTCGGCTATCGCTGATCATACTCAACCCAAAGCTCGTTCAAAGGGTTTTCCTCTTCCACCACGATGTCATCACCGGCCCGAAGACTAAAGGGTGTCTTGAACACATTTCAAGAAGGAAAGGATTCTCGTCTAGAGTCGCCGCTCGAGCAACCCGTGGCGCCCTTATATACCCATTCGAAGGAAGATCAAGCGACTCGGGAATAAATGCCGGCGCAGAAAGCGGCGCCCGCCACGGAATCCGGCGGTCAAGAAGGCGAGCGAGCAAAAACACACCTAGCCGCCATGCGCGCTGGCAAAGCAATTAAGAGGCTCGGCGGTTCGCATACCTCGAGCGTAATCCGGCGAGGCGTCGAATGCGTTGAGGCACGCCGGCAAAATCGGTGAGGCCGTTGGCCCGCCTAGTTGAGCGGATCGATCAAGCTCAACCCTCAGCGAGTCTGCCGAACTCGATTGGAGGTTCGAACTCTTGGCGAATACTCATAAAGCAGGTGCACCAACGGCCCAATTGCAACAAGCAAAGCCCGTAGGCGACAAGCGGCGGCCTCGAATCGACTGACCTAAGCAGGCGTCCGACCGCTACCCAAATGCCTCTGAGACCATTCGGGAGACCATTCCCGGCCGGTCCCGACTCAGACTCGGCGGGGTTCCCGACCGCGGCGGGGGCGGGATCCTCGACTCGACTTCGGCGGGGTTCCGCCCGCGGCGGGGCGGGATCCCGACTCCGACTTCAGCGGGGTTCCGACCCCGCGGCGGGGCCAGGATCCCGGCTCGACCGAACCATGATAATCCCGCAGGGCGCGTGCAGCGCGCCGAGTCCGTGTCAACCTAAGGCCACGTGCCTCACGACGGTCATTGAAGTGGCGGCGGCGGTGGTCCCTTCCAAACGGTTTGATAGGCTGCTGAAGCCCGTCTCATCCCGTGACCGACCACCACGGTGCAGGACACGCTCTCTCCGAGGCAACTCCAGCGTCACACGCGACTACGTCGGCACCCACATGGATCACGAGAGCGCCTCGCCACTTCGGGAGGATTACCTAACCACTCGACCAGCTAGACCACCGACCCGGCGCATAGGCTCGGTGGCGACGGTCGGCGAACAGCGACGATCGGCGAGCGATTGGCGACGGCGGGCAAGACCGAAGCCCCAGAAGTAGCTCGCACGGCACTTCGCCAATTCTCGATGTAACCTGCCCCGCCGTCTTGAATAAAAGGAGGCGGGAACCTCCTAACAGGGCAAGAGTAAGAGCTACAAGAGAGCTTTTCCTCTTCTTCCTCTTCTTCTTTTCTTCTCCTTACGAGCTAAGTTTAGATCATTCTAGTGTTGAGGCTCCACTTCTCGCTTGTAAAAAACTTCGGTCTGATCATCGCCTTTGATGAATACAACACCAACGCAACGGGTAGGGACCTTGGCCCGAACAGTATACATCTTGGACTCGAGGTCTAACCATTGAGGGCGGCGAACGCGGCCACCTTAGACTTACAAATTTACTTGGCGCAAAGGCGGAAGCGGCATACGCATGTGTGGCCCAATGACTTGTCGTCAAGTCCTCACGCATTCGAATGCCACCGAAACCATCTCTACTTGCATGCGCCCCAAGTCACTTGACATCATATACACCAACTTGCCTCCGTGATCATTGTTTTCTTCGCTTTCACGCTTGAGAACCGTAGCCTCACTGGACTTACGCGATCGCAGAGGACCTCGGCTACGCGCCTAGTCACGGTATTGTGCGTTGACCACCACCTCTCAAGTAACCTACACATCTAAAGACCAATCAACCATCTCTAAGCACAAGTTTCATGCATTTGACTTACGTTAGTCAAACCATGCATCATGCAACTCAACACAACCAACCCATGGCTCCCAAGCCATGACTCAAACTCAAAACACCTCACTGAACTGCTCATTGCGCTCTCGGAGAACCATTGTCGATCTAATCGTGGCTTCAATGTTGGCGCCCATTTCTCAAACTAAGAGGCACTGTTTGTTTTAAGCTTTTGATTTTGGATTACGGTCTCGAAAGAAGAATAAAAACAAGCGGTCAGGTTCTAGAATCCGATTCTCACAATCTAGCTAGCTTATATACACTAGAATCACAATCCACTTCATATGTGCTTTTGGATTAGGTTTTGGAGAATCAACTTCTCTACAATCGCAATCCAAAATCGGTTTTAAAGAATCCAAAGCTAAACAAACACGCCTAACAGGACCGGTCTGTCTGCCAGCCCAACGTCGGTCAGACCTCTCTCTCAACACACCCAAATCGGCCTCTGCAAAATCCAACCTCCATCATGCAACCGGTCTGACCTCTCATGCACAGTGATAAAAATTCAGACGATGTAGAGAAGAAACAAGCAGGAGCAAGATGATGGACCAGAGCCTCTTTCCTTAAGGAAAAGTAAACATTTGTTGGCAAGTCGTTGTCTGAAGAAACCAAAAGTTTCTCCCATGAAGAACAGTTTTGTTTGGAACCTTTTGGAAATGTCTCTTTCTTTTGCAAACGTTTTTGGCTCCTCGGCATTGCATCCATGCAGCGCGTTGTGTGTGTGGCTGCAAGAATTTGGTTGGCCAGCTCATGTTTTGTTCGTCGGCCATGCATGATTTGGATCGAACTGGCAGGGGCACGCCGCCGTTTGGTCTCTTGTGGCATGCATGGTTCAGAGTTCAGCCTGTTCAGGGTTGGAACCACGTCCCTCGGCTTGGCTTGGCGGTTCCGGGAGTGGTTTGTTCTGTCGTCGCGAACCCCAACTTTTCATTCGCCTTGGTATAATTTGTTCGTATCGTTTTGTTTCAGACCTGTGAAAGTAGACGACGAGAACTCATTGTCGTCGAACCTTTCGCCGTCCGCCCTGTCAATTTCTGCCGAGAATCGAATTCGTACGCTCCAGAAAACCTTGGCCCTGTTGCGTCAAATTCTTCAACTAATGTCGCAGTCATGCTGTGTTGTGTTATGTATGATTTTGGTTGGATTTTGTTGGAACATTGTTCAGCATTATGTACAGAAGTGATTCATATGTTAGTAATTCTTGCATATGAAATCTGTATACACAGGAGTAGCATTTACCTTTGGTAACCCACGCACTCTCCCAAAGAAATGTGCGTTCTATCCCGCTTAACAGCTAGCTTGCGTTTGTGTTTGCTGTGCTACGTTCAGTACGTTGTTGGGCCGTAGAATCTAGTTAGTTACGGGAATTTTTTACTGGTTTTAGTAAATTTTTTGGTAAGGCTTAAAAATACTTTCAAGTAATGTTTTATCGAAAAGTAGAAAAAAAGTGTTTCTCAAACATATCTGCAATGCCAAATAGAGCCTTAATCTGTAGAAGGTCTAGCTCACTCCTACATTGTGCGTGCCACCATCGGCAAGGAGAGGAGGCACACGGTGGGTGGCAGGAGTATTGGTGGTTGAATAGACGGAAAGAGGATGTTAGTTGGAGAGGATGACTTGAGAGGGAGAGATTTGTTATATCTAGCTTTACCCTTCTAAAATTTGATAGATTCCCCAAATGAAAAATGGTCAAGTCTGTTTTTCACATGTGCAGGCGTAGAAAAAAAGAATCAAATCTATACCTCTTTATCCTTTTGAGTATACTCTAATACTGATTATAAGATATCCCAAAGTGAGCTCCATGAAAAAAATTTATAGCATAATTTGTTTATATATTCTTTTTACATATGAAAAAGGGTATGTAGCAAAAAAAAAAAAAAGGCACTGATGAAATTTTTTCAACCATGTCGTATTGGAGTATCTTAGAATTATTATTGGAGTATACCGAAAGTGATAAAAAAGTATAAAGTGTTCATTTAAGTGGTATAGGTGAGAGTATGTACTCCTGAGTACAGAAAAACTTTATATATATATATATATTTCGGCTGGATTTAAACTGTTTCACGCGAAATTCCCTTAGGACAGCGTTCCACACATGCCCTTATATGGAGTATAATATCGGAACCAGGCCATGGGCTTTCAGACTGGGCGGGCCGGGCCGAAACAGCTTCCACTGCGTACAACAGTGAATAACACAAGTAAAACAAAGCGCCGAGCCGACTGGCCCAACCAACCTGTGCCCACGGACTCGGAACAAACTCCTAGAAAGAAGCGAGAAAAACTCCACCGAAAAGGCTCAGGCGGCACCGAAACCCAACCCACGGTCGCCGCCGGCCGCCCGGAGGCGGAATTGCGAAGCCTCACCGTGCACGGCAGGAAGGGAGGAGGGGTAGGATGGTGGCGATCTCGATGTACCGCGGCAACCTCCACCGCGGCGGGGCCGACACCGAACGCCGCTGGCCGTCGCCCCGCCCCGCCCTCTCCGCGGCCCGGTTCCGCCGTCTCCTCCGCAGCCGCTCCTCGCCGTTGCTCGCCTCGCCCGGCCCGGTTCCCGACCTCCTCACCCACCTCCCGTCTCGCTGCTGATGGCGCGGCGGGGCCCGCGGAGGAGGTAGACGGGGAGAGGCTGGCAAAGGGAGGAGCAGCAGCAACAGGAGGAGGGGCAGAATGAGCAACAACAGGATATGGGGCAGGATGAGCAGCAGGAGGAGGAGGTGCAGGATGAGCAGCAGCAGCAGCAGGAGGAGGAGCAGGAGGAGGAAGAGGAGGAGCAGGAGGAGGTAGTGGATATGGACGATGCAGAGGTAGTGGTGGGAGGTGATGATGCTGATGGTAATGGTGATGCTGAAGAAGGTCAAGGCGAAAGTGAAGGCTTTGACCCCAATCCGGAGGTGAGGATTGTTAAAGCTCTTGGTTCCTAGTAGCGTGTGTTTGCTCTATGTGGAATTGTATCTGTAATTTTGCTGACAATGACCATAATTTCGGGACTCGTGGATTCTGAGGGGCTGTTTGGTACGCTACAGGGAAGTGTGTTAGCTTTTTTCCTTGTCAAGTAGGTCTTGTAGAATCAATGAATGAGAAGTGATGAGTTTGGGGGAGATTTAGGTCATTGAAATTTGGAAGAGATGCTTATGAGGATGATGAATCGTCGAGTCCTGATCGTAGATTCTTGAAATCAGTACTCTTTCATGGTGTTATGGTGCTTCTTTCTAGAATCTACATACTTGGTACAGTGTTGGTACAGGATGAAATCTCTCAGTTGGACTGTTCGATTCCTTGCTTGGAATGAAGAATGAAGCTTCTGACATTTACTGAACAATTAAGCTTCCTAGCTGCACTAAACAACAGCCGGATGTTCTATTGGAATACAAGATGTTCTTGGTTGCTGCTGAACGCCAACTTTGTTGAACGGTTTTATCATGGAGATTTTGTCAGGTGCTTTGCATGAGTGGAATTGAGTAATCATAGATACTGTTCAAATATGATCCGGTGCCTAAGCTTGCAAGCTCCATACTTGGTGTTTGTTATGTTGTGAGCTCCACCTATTTACTTGTTTTTTTCATTGAGACCTATGTGGTTTTACATCCATTTTAGGTGAGTTACCTTGATGGAATTGAAGAAAGGAAGAGAGAGTTAAATGACAAGCTGGATACCTAAATAAGAAGAAGCATGATCTGGTGCAGATGCTGAAGCAGGTATTATTTGTTCTACCTTTTATTTTCTGGTTGTTTTGACTGTCATTGTGGTTGAAACAAATAGGTATGTGCTGCAAGCCTGTTACTTTCCTACTTAAATGCGTAACTGAATCTTGAATACTGGATGATATTGGGTGGTACCCAACTTTATGTTCATGTGAAAATGTGTCTGGATTTGTCTGTTTGTAACATTTATCCAATTTACAGTTTGATGAGATGTTGATCTTGATAATATTTTCTTTCATATGAACAATATCTGAATCCAAAAAAATAGTAGACTTGGTTATTAAGGACAGGAAGAATTCTGCAAACTAATTGGAGTTGTGTGTATATATATATATACCAATTTTTTTTAATGTGAAACTTGTATTAGGCTTGTAAAATTATGTTGATATGTACAAGTTACTATATTTTTCACTCGTTATTCTTTTTACCAAATACATCGCACTGATATTAATCATATTGTTGCATGTCATGTCTCCAAATGCTATACGGTGTAATTAGACAGTTCCAGTGTTACCTTCCCAAAGTGGAATGGATAATGACCACATTATGGATGGGGATACTTAATTGAATTAGTCTGGATATGAATCTTCTCGTTGATTGTTTGATGTTTACTAGATTTAGTTTTTTTAGACATACTAGATATAGATTTGTGGAAGCAATATGACCGTTTCTAAAATATAAATGATAAACTTATGATTTACTCCATGATTTTGAATCAGCTCTGAAGTAAGTCACAATGTATCTATTGGTGGTTGTCTGCTCACTGCTCTCTTTTCTTCTAAGAACTTATCCTTGATTGTCAGTGTACTAAATAAGATTATTTTGGCTGTTTGTGCAGGTTTTAACTGCTGAAGAAGAAATCAGAATCGTGTAGCATGCAGGCTTCCTGCGCGTTGCCATGCCTCAGCCTTCAGAAAACACAGCTGATGGAAGTTCTGTTTCTAGACAGGCTCCCAGAATGACTGTTGATGTCAATTTCGGTGAGGTTGCCGGGGAGTCAGATGCTGGTTCCAACCAGGGCACTCCTGGACGCCCCTTGCATCATGTTCACAGTATCTCTCCTTCAACGGCCTCTTTTGCTAGGTCTCCATTTGGTTCTCTCCAACACAATTGTGTAAGTTGTTGCAATAGTCATTGGCAGTCATGTTTCGAGTTCAAATGTACATTATGCTTTAGTGAAAACCATGTTAAATAATAGCAAAATTAAACTACAGATGGTGCGGGTAACTGCATTAGTTAATTCATTTGGGTGATGACCCTGATTTTCTAAAAAATTTCCGGCTTGCTAATGCACTATTTGTTTTCGATTTTCTATGTTGGGTACTTGGGTTCATGGTTTTGGCAACAGTGAAGTAATTTTAGAATATAATTGTTGCTGGATTGCTGCCATTGAACAGAGTATTATTGTTCTTTTGAGCTAAATACCAGATCTGGTCTTGCAGGGTCACTCCAAGAAGTCCAGCGACTTTCTCTACAGCAAGTCCATCTCGCTTTGCAGCTTATGGGCATCAAGTGCATCCTCCTGCTCATCCATCAGTATCATTGCCAGGAAGTAACTTTGTAGCCTCGTCGCCTTCCCTGCTGCATCCGGTGGTTCTTCCTCCGTATTCAGGGATTACCGCCCACCCAATTCAACGTAATCCCTAAGCTTAGTGAAATTAGCATTAGGTTCTACAGAAGACTACGTACAAGATGGCCATCGTGAATAGTTCAATGCTGTTTGTACTACTCTCCTGGCTTGTACTTTATTGACAATATTATCGGAATCTAGAGAGCAACTCTGGGAACATGGTTATGTTGTGGCATCATGTTGTACTGTAGGCAGCGTTAATGAATGGAAATTGTGTTTTCCGTGCGCTGACTTGCGTCAAACAGTAACATCACCCAAATTGTGTGAAAACTACGATATTTATTGTTCTACCAGGTCTACACTGTAAAATATTGTTCATGCATTTGTTCTCTGGCTACACATCCAGAATTCTTGATAATTTCACACAGAAGGGATGAGCTAAAAATATATAGTTTTTCGTTTCTGAGAACCAAAATGTTTTCCTAACGAGAATTTCATGATTGATGGTGTATCTTTCATTCTTAAGCCTTAACCTGATGAAACTCGCTTTATCGCAGAGCCGGATGTCGCTGCTATGGATTATAGAAAGAGAGGAAACTTGTATGAAGAGTTTGAAAGTTCTTACTAAATGAAGACACTACCTCAAAGAGAGGTGTTTCTATAGTTTTTTTAAAGTTGCACAAATATTAAAGTATCAATGAAGGGTAGAGCTTGCTTCAAGATTTGTGTAACTTGTATTGAGAGGAAAAGTATGGAAGCACTTCTCAAAGTTTTGTTGTATTGAAGCGAGGAGCACGCTCCAACATTTTGGATCAAAATAACCAATACATGTCCACAGGATCACGTGGTTCTCAAAGATGAACAAATGTACAACTGAGCCAGCGGCATGAGTACTATATAGAAGTTGTAGAAGGCATCTCGTATCTCGACAAATGCTGTTCGCTGTTTGCGATCACACAATATTGAGGGTGTGGAAGGCTTTAAGCTGGAGAAAGGAGCAAGTAGTAGAAGTTAGTCCAAATGACCAGAAACTAAATGAATCGTTAAGTTATATGATCAGAAAATTTATGTATAGCTTATGTAACATTATTTGATGCAGATAGACACTGATAGCGTGCTTCAGCAAATCCTAAGATCAACAAATTTAAGCATCAAGAAAGGATAGAAAAATCCAACCAACGGCACATCTGACCAGAACTTTATTCCGTTATTCCGTGTTTTGATGTTTCTAATTTGTTAGTAAGGCCTCATGCCATCATCACTACAACGCATTTTTAGTTGATGGACACAAACCAGTCACCAGCAACAAGGCAAGGTTTGTCTAAATTATGACCCATCCTGACCAAGTTTTGGATAACATATTACATCCACACTCTTTATTTGGCAAGTCGCCAGAAGAAGAGGGGATGGTAGTAACAGTATTAGAATCCCTGTTTACTCACTTGAAACAGAGAAGTGTACCAATCAATGTTGAATATTGAGCCCCCAAACACACAAACACAAAAGAAATCAGGCAAACATACTCCAGCAAGTCTGCTAGTGGTTCATTGTAGTTTGAAACAAAGGAAATAAAAAGATGTCTCCCTGATGAGTTTCCAATTAAATCGAACATGTTCCCACATAGCAACAGATCCATTTTCACATAATTTCCCAAACTATGTGTACTTGACAGATGACAATTCACCAAAATAAAAATGTAAGAACAATGATTATTCAAGTGTTTGCATGAATGCAGTGAAAGATACAATGATGAACAATAAATGCTGAGTTACCTCATGCCAAGCTATCATAGAATCATAAGCCTTCTTCATCCCTAAAGTTGGGCAAAGAAATCCTGCAATATGCATAAAAACAATACTTAGAAACAAGATAATTAACAGTAGTCAACTACAGCATAGAAGCTCTGGTTCCATAAAAAAACCAGTTTCCAGTTACAATGGTGATGTACAACAAACCACATTGATTGTATATGTGATGAAGAATCATATCATAATCACTTTGAAAGGGCATTAATGCTGAAAAGCCAGATTCATGAAGTAATTTGTTAAAGGTGAATTTATTTTCACATATGTTGGATCTTTCATCCTAAACATAAATGATCTATCTGATCAAAGAAAAGTGCAGATATTGACCAACTCCAGATTAACTTTGGCAAGAGGGAAAATGAAACAATCTTCCTTACTCCCTCCATCCCTGAATACATGTAATTCTAGCTTTTAAATTTTATTTCTAAATACATGTCATTCTATAATTTGAGACAACTTTTGACTGTTTTTCCTTTACATACATCTACCATTCATTATTCCCAATATTATTTATTACTGTGAATTAGAGTAACACAAAACATCCAAGAGGAATGAGTGAGCTAATGAATAAGGGTGATTTGATCATTTCTACACGTCCCTTGGTTGAAGTGCAAACTACCAAAAACATCATCTATTCAGGAATGGAGGAGTACATTATAAACATTAGCCAGTGAGATCATTGATGATACATGGCTCAAGAATGGCACAAACCAACACCCGTTCACCTTTTCTTTTACCCTCCTTTTCATGTCCAAGTCACCTTGGAACATCTCATGAACATTCTGTATTCTATCATACTGCTAACCAAAAGCCAACTCACATTTCAGAAGTGTGTATTCATAATTCAACAACCTAAATCGCCCACGTAAAATTTAGTGTGTATATTAATCAACCAATAAAGTGAACAGCAGAGCCAATCCTCTCGAACAATATATCGAAAGGATAATTCATATTAAATGTAAATTCAGCATTTGTTACCACTTCATAAGCATACAAATCCACAAGTACTAGTGCTAGTGTACTACCAATCACACACAATATAAAAGTCACAATCTAGTACACTTTCCTTTCAGTAATACTACTAACCCACTCACCCTCCCAAAACTTCATTGCAGAAACAAGTTCCTGAAGTACACTTGTCTTGTCGTATCAAACCATAATCATCAAATCAAGCTTTGCATTGGGTCCATTAAGATCCTATATTTATTGTCTCTACCCTAGCACTCAATCAGGCTTTATTATCACTACCCTAGTACTCACAGATCAGGCTTCAAGAATTTCACACTCCTACCAAACATTCATTTTTTCACTTATACAACTCATAAACACTAACCACAGCAATTAATCGCTTCTCTGCAGAAACTGGTCAAAGACCAAGATTAACATGAATGGTTATCGACTTATCGCATTTCATTGAAATGTTAAGTCACTTGCTTCCTAGTCCTGTACTGTAATTTTTCTTTTCAAGTCAATGTGTAGATATCATTCAATATAAGATGTCTCTTTATGACCACCGTAAAGAACTTCCACATGATGCAATCATACACGCTATTTCACAATCAAATACGTCATATATTTCATTTTCCATGTTGAATTTTACCACAGGAAGCAATTCTCAGCTTGTTTTTCCTTCAGCGCTACGCAATACCTCCAAAGTCTACAAGAAGTCAAAACCAATCACAACTGGAGTAAGCCTCTAGAAAGATCACAAGTTGCCCACGAAACTAACACCATGAAACACCACAGATTCCCGGCATAATTTCACTTGCAATCACGAAATTGACGCAAGATAACACAGCCCGTGATATGAAACTCACTTGTTACTTGTCGACAACTCAATTTCTAATCGGGACTATATTTACCAACAAAGATTGTATCCAATAAACCGAAATCAAGAACCGAATGAACACAAAGAGCTCAAGAAAGCACCAGGTGGGAACCCATCAGACCTGGAACCATGTCGCGGCGGCGGCGAGCGCAGACGAGAGGCGACACCTCTTGGAGGACTCGCACGTGTGGAGGGACTGGAAGTCGCCGGCGGGGAGCTTGCGGGTGATCCAGCCGATGTCGAGGTAGACGAAGAGCGGGGGCGGGGGCAGGTCGACCTTGATGCGGACGACGTTGAACCAGACGAGGAAGCGGCGGACCTGGACGCCCGAGAGGTCGGAGAGGGAGCCGTAGCGGAGGACGCCGGTGACGCGGGGCTCGAAGTAGGTGAGGTACTCGAAGTGGACGTAGCAGGGCCCCGCGAGGTCGACGGTGAGGCTGCCGTTGTCGGCGAGGAGAAGGCGGCGACGGTGGAGGGAAGACGCCCGCGGGGAGGCCGTAGAGCGGAGGAGCTCGTAGAGGTCGCGTTCTTCTGCGGCGGCGGTGGGGAAGATGGGGTCGGGGCTCCGCCGCCGCGACCTCGCCGGTGACGAGGAGGAAGAGGAGGAGGAGAGGGACAGGCAGCATTGGGACCGGGAGGAAACAGGAACACGTTTTTCCCAGACTACCGAACTGAATCAACTGACGTCGGATGGGTTTGGGTTTTTGGCTAAATAGTATGGTCACTGCCTCACTGGTCATGGTCAGTCAAAAGCGATGTAATATTTAGAGGTGAGAAATTGCTTGAAGTAACATAATACAAGCTCCACCGAACCACTCTACGTCCTGTCTATAGCTTAAGCTTTTTAAAAACTAGTAAATTTCTCAAACAATTTAACTTTTAAGCGATTTTTGATATAAGCTATAAGCACATATAACTAGCAAAAGTTAAAAGCTAAGTCAGATCTGTTTTTACAGCTTATTCAAAGAAAAATTAGTTGTTTATAAAAAAACTAAAAACTAAAAAATAGCTTTTAAAAAAAGCTATAATTGCCTAAACAGTCATCGTCGCCTCGAGCTTCCACAGAGGAGTTTTAAAATCTAAATGAGAAGAACCCTCTAGACCTAACAGTAACAGGAGGTTGACATTGCTTTTTTAAAAAAACATGCATACACAACGCTACACACTCACAATATACGCACGTACATGAGTACATGCCTAGAGAAGGAGATCAGAGATAAATTTATAGCCTTACAAGGTTCCTACAGTAAACACGCTTGAGTGTGTAAAGATGGATATTAGGACTTAAAACTCTAGTAGATGGAGTTCCACAACTACATCATTATTCTACGACTCTATCGCTATACCTAGAGGTAGCTCCCCAACATTGCAGAGAGTACACAAGTCCAGTTAAGGTTGACAAGAGGCATCCCTTCAGGTGTACTTCAGAAGAAATGTGTGGGGCTTAGGAACAACTGAGGTAGGATGATCATACATTGTAGCGTAGATCTGATCAATGATGTTTCTTTCTACATCAATTTTATAGTATCGAAGATAGTTCATGGGGATGTGTTTTCCAGCAGATGCACATATACTCTTTTCATTCTTTTTTTACGTCTTATAATTGGTGCATTCAAACTTTGTAAAGTCTGATTGATAATAGATTTAAAATTATCTAGATTAGTTATATGAATATATTATAATTTTCATAATATATCTTAATATAAAGTTATAACAAAAAAGTCAAAGTCACGTCTCGACGGCTACAAAAAAAGTAAAAAAAAGAGTATTAGGACATCTCCTTTCCTTACATGTGGTCTTAATCGCACAAATTCAACCTTGGATGTCAAATCAAATAAGGTCGTCCCTTGGCGTAGTAGAATAATCTTGCCAGTCACCTGGGTATGCTCGAATAGGGAGACGAGTTGGGACGTTGGCTTGAAGGTGTTGAGAGGCTGTGTTTTACCTTGCTTGATTTGGGCTAAAAGCTCTCAAAGCAGCATGGTTGTAAAGCAATTGGGAAGCTAAGCCACATGAGCGCTTCCAAAGCTGCGGCTACTAGGGAGGAGCTTTTTAGGCTGTAGCAACCCGACCACCTCGCTTCGCTCCGCTTTCCGACCTCCGTCACCCCGCCTCGCGCCTCCATGTCACTTCCCAGCGGATGCTGTGTGCCGCTATGGTGCTACCTCGCTTCGGTTGACCCGAAAGCTACGATTCTGGCGACCGGTTGCCAAACAGTATAACAAGAAAAACCATAGCCACCACTACAATTTGCTTCTGACCACAAACCAAAAGCGACTTTTAGCAGTTTGTAGTTCCCCAAATAGACCCTTAGGCTGGTCTTACCTTATGTAATATTTGGATATCAATAATGATTATCGCCACGGCCAAAATTTTCATAATGAGACAAGGCATGATTAGACTAGAACGGACCGAGAGAGGTGCCTCTCAGAAGAGGGAGAGGCGTCAATTCAAGGTACCAAGTAACGAGAACCATATACTATTAAAAAAAACTTATATTAGACATCTCATCACAATCGATTTTGAAAAACTGCATGTATTATATATAATTACAGAAGATTTTTGTAAAATTGTCTATGATAATCAATCATCACAGACGATTTTTGCAAAAATTATCGATGATGTGAATGGAGTCAACAGCGATTTTTAAATAGAACCATATGTGATATTAGATTATCACGAGATGATTTCTAAATAGAACCATCTGTGATAACACTCCTAAGTATATATAGTCTTAGGTTTTGTGCTCGCCGCTCCTCGAGACAAATAAAATTGAAAACGTTCGCCTTCTTCCTCGTCAGTTCGGTCGTGCCCTCGGCGTCCTCCCCTGCGACCTCCCGTCGGCGTATTCCCATCGGCATCCTCCCCGCGACATCCTCTCCGTCGACCGTTTGCCTCCTTCCTCGCCGTTGCATGCACCTCGGCGTCCTCCCACGGTGACCTCCCATCGATGTCCTCCCCTCGGCATCCTCCTCGCGACGACCTATGCCCATGATCGCCCATTGGCCTCCAGCGATTACGTCGAGTTAAGGTATAACTCTAGGTTGTTTTGGATGTGCGGGTTCGGTGTTAGAGCTGCAATCAAATTGTTTCTTGTGTCATGGCTGTGATCGAATTGTTACAGAGATGGTGTTGTGATTTAGATTGGTTAGAGTAAACTCACGATTGCGGTAGTCTCGGACTTGAGCAATCTTGGCCGTGTTTTAGGATATTGTTTTGTGACACTTTTGGTCGGTTTAGAGGGTTGGATGTTGTGAAAATTGTAGATTATTGTCTTAAGTTTTATTAGAGATCAAGAACGTGAAATTTGGTTAAGTGGTTTAAAAGTTATGGCCATTTGAAGCCTGTTGTCGAATCTATTTCTATTAGATGACATACAGTAGAATTGCATATTAGGGCTATTTAGAGGCGAATTAAATTATTTTAATAACTAGATAAAACTAAAAATTTCCTATAGATTTCAAAAATATCATCTTTTACTTAATTTGGAGTTGTTTAAAAATAGTTACGAAATTGTTAAGTCGATGTCTGGATGACGATAGATCGGTTTTAGGCTTAATTAGAGGATTAGATGTGGTAATTAAAAGATAGATTACTAGAAAATTATAGGTATTCTTATGTAGTTTTATAAAGTATATGAGTTCCTATGTTTGGGCTTTTGAGCTAAAAATTATGGTATTCGATTATAGGACCGCAAGAGGTTAGTTGGTTGTCGAGAAGGATAGTATAACTCGGGGTTTGGTACGTAGTTGCGATATGGTTTTATTTGTCATATGTACTGCTGGCTTCTCCTTTTTCTGTATAACCCATGGGTATGCCACTTAAGAAGTGCAACTCTTTTGTATTACGTATCATTATTTAAGTACATGTTGTGTGAAGTAATCTTATAGGCAAGCAAAGCTTAGATCATATACTATGTCTCGTTGATATGATAGTTTCCTGTTATATGGCGTATATTCCCTTGTTGTCAGTTACATTGAGAAATATATGCCTGATAGATGAATGCTAGTTAAAACATCCATATATAGTACTATGCCTGATAGATGAACTACCCCCCTCTCATAGTATATGTTTGTTGCAGCTGGGTACTCTATTTATTTCTATATGTTTCTAATCTAAATTAATTGAAATCTGATTTGGTAAAATAGACGCAATGGAAAAGCTATTGGATACAAAACAAAAACTTGAGGTGGAGATAGAACAAGCTGAAGGAAAAGTCGAGTTAACCAAAAGATTTATGAGATGAAAGAAAAGCTGAAAGACATAGATGATAAATTACAAGGTATTCAATCTCTTATCACGACACTCATCATTAAGAACATGAGCGAATGAGAACTAGAAGAAGCTAAAGCGAGCTTATAGAGGTAATATAAAGGTTTTAATATTTAATTCGACATGGTTACTGATAATATATCAAGACACCATTTTCACAACAATATGATCGCTTCTATAGGGATTAAGAGATATGACCGGAAGTTAATCGGTTATTGGTGTTAAACAAATGGGCACTATGTCGGAGTTGTGAAACTTTAGGGAGAATCAAAAAGCCTATATTGTGAAAGCTATGGCACATATGATAGCAGATACGGAAAAACCCTAAGGTCTTCTTGTGTTGATATATCAAATAATGTTGATTCTCAATGTATACTTGTTGATATTTATGGTATCATAACTTGTTAATGTATTGTCACCTGACATTATCCTTAATACATAAATGGCTAGTTCAATTTTGATTACATGACCCTGGTGTAGTGGAGGTATGTGATATGTTTTTTCCCTACCTCTCTTGGCAGAACTTCTATGATTAGTATTTCTCGTTCGAAATTTTCTTCTTTTTAGATATTTTTGCAACGACATTTATAAGACACAACTAGTTATAGATTTTGCGATTGAATATCACAATATCCTAGATGCATTGAGCATTGAGGCAACAACTTATATGCACATATTTTCACTCTGGTCTTATATAGGAACATGATCACTCTAGTCCTGTTCCTGCACAAAACCAGAGTGAAAATAAGCTATCTATGGTATTCTCATTACTCATTAGGGGATGATGAAGAAGTAGAAGATAAATCAGAGTATGACAACTTTCAGGATGAACTTGGAATCCATCAACATTAGGATAAGAAAGGGGATGAAAGTGCTACAAATATTCTTATTTTAAGACTATCCTCATCAGACAAGCTGTTGCCTCCATGCATTTAGGATGTTTTGATATTCAATTGCAAAATCTATAACTGGTTGTGCCTTATAAATGTCGTTGTAGAAATATTTAAGAAGAATAAAATTTCGAACAACAGATACTAATCATGGAAGTTCTGCCAAGAGAGTTAGGGAAAAAATATATCACAGACAGTTCTATTTAAAAACCGTCTGTGATCAACACATATCACACATAGTTCTAGTTAAAAACCGTTTGTGATATGTGTTTTCAGTCTGTAGAAAAACCGTCTGTGATTTGTATCGTATTATCACGACACATACTTACAGATGGTTCGAAAATCATCGTGATGATGTTTTGAACGATCTGTAATAGCCTTCTCTGTAGTAGTGATAACCGCGGATCAACTGCCAACAGTCGGAAATCTGTTGATCCATGGGCTTCTCTGTTTTCTTCTCCGGTGTTTCCATTGGTGTTGAGTGGATGAAGAATTCATTGAATTCTATAAATAATATTTTCTTTTCCTATACGATTTCTTAGCCTGATTTTTTACCTGTGAAGAGTTTTATCAGACTGATCCACCTAGATGACAATGTTAACGGCTACACTGGAGATCGTCACTGAACTAAGTTTGGTATTGATAAATCTACTCTAATTTTCCTTCAGTAAACAATATTGCTACTGAAGTGCAAGTTCTACGTATCAATGAAGATAATTGACAATCTACTTTCTTTATCGTGATCATCAGTAATCATAATACTGTTGAAAGATGCGGAGTCTCCGCGAGGAAGATAAAAAACTCCAGAACATTCATTAACTCAAAGAGACAAAGACTGCACGGTGAAATATTATTCATATGGAATCTTCAACGTAAAATCAGCTGACTACTTGTGTACTTTATATCCATGAAAACAAAGAAAAAAAGTCTCTGCATTCGCTGTCAAGAAGTAGGAATCTATCGTTTATTAATGCAAAGATAAATGAATTATCATGTTCGCTCTCAAGGTCTATGAATTACCATACTAATTGAAAGAAAAGGAAAAAAAAGATCTACACAACTTATTTTGGTGGGTCCAAATTATAGCGGTGTAGATCGGTGGAATGTAATTATAACAGTTGCAATTGTATAATAGGTACAACTATGCCTTCAATCATCAACATTAGAGTGGGATAACAAATGTAACTCTATTTTCAAATATAAATATACATGGTGTAGTATCTAGCCGTACAATTGAGTGTAGATCAATCAGTTGTGTATGATAACAATTACAATTATATAATAGATATTACTACGTCTCCAATCATGAACATCAGAGTTAGATAACAAATATAAATATACAAGTTGTAGTATCGAGCCATGTATTTCCAAATGTAAACATACGAGTTGTAGACTTGTAGTATCTAGCCGGACTATTAGGAGGAAATTGAGGTAGTTAATATAAACTAGATAGAGATGGTACGCTACGCGCGTCCGTGTAGTTCCGTGCGAGACTGGATAGTCCGAGAGAATGTTTGCATGGGTGATCAACCTAGTGTGGTGCCATTTGAATGTGATAATTATCATTAAAAGTACTTAATACAAACATATAGTATATTTGTATGATGCATAATGGAGCGGCAGATCTCGATGAATGAATTGGGGGATTATAAGAGCTAGAATGCAAAACAATGGACTCGCGGTTCAGCACGAGCTGGGCGCAGGGAATTGTATTGTACTTTCTCCTTTTCTTGCTTCTACAATGAACGGAATTAATGCGATTTTACATCGTATATATATTCCGTTATCTTTCAGAAACCCATTCTTGTTTCGAAGCATTTATTTTAAACAAGGTCGGGCATGGGATCTGTCTTATTTCATTGATAGAAGAAGAGAACACACAACACCAACCCAAAAGCATGCTTGGATTTATTTATTTTTGAAAGGAAACTTGACTGTTGTGTTTTCTATAAAATTCCTGTTCCAAACAAGCCCTTAAAGTAGATGAACACCCCATGCATCAACAGATCAATGGAGAAAATATGATAGCTTCATGGTAGTTAAAAATTCATAATACGACCACATGTATCTTGAAATATTTGCTCGAATAAAATGCCTGAGGACAACTAATCCAGAGGCCCCGGAATTCGCGCTCCACGCCATCGCATCACATCTCGGACCCTGCAGCCTCGCATCGCAGCACTCCAGAACCAGAGCCTTCTACGGGTGTGTTTGGTAGGGCTTTAGTTCCATCAAATCTGTGAATCTGGTGGAGCTGGGTATTTCTAGCTTCATCAGATCTATGGAGCTGGATATGTGAGTATATTAAGACTCTGTTTGATAAAGCTTCAAATTCAAGTTCCACGTTAGATCTGAATTTTGTAGGCTAAAATAAATAAAATTAAGTTTATATTTTTAGTCTAAAATTAAATAATATGATTTACCTAACACTCTTAATATACTCACTGGATCTAGCTTCACGGATCTCATGGAGCTACAAATACCCACTCCACGGATCCATGAATCGATGGAGCTAGAGCCGCATACTAAGCGAGCCTAAGAGTGTTTAGATGAATCATCTTTTCAAATTTTAGACCAAAAGTATAAACTTAATTCACTTTATTTTAGCTACAAATTTGATTTAAAGTGAAGTGGGATCCGAAGCCTCTACCAAACAGCTCTACTTGTAGCCGGCGCTGGCGCGCACGAACTCCACGAACTCGTCCAGGTTCCGGTCGGAGCTGCCGCCTGGGGCGACCGCCGCGCGCGCCGCGTCCCTCCACCCACGCGCGGAAGCCCCGCTCTCGTCCTCGTCCATGACAGCGCGCACGCATCGCTCGATCTCGCCGCGCAGGAACATCCCCGCGGCCGCGTCGCGCGCGCGGCGAACCCGGCGCCCCACGCCTGCTCGATGAGCCTCGCGTTGGTCGGCTGGTCGGTCCACACCGGCAGCGCCACCATCGGCACGCCGAAGCCGAGCGCCTCCAGCGTGGAGTTCCACCCGCAGTGCGTGACGAAACAGCCCACGGCGCGGTGGGCCAGCACGTCAAGCTGCGGGCTCCAGCCCACGATGAGACCGGCGCCCGATGCCGTCGCCTCGTCCAGGAGGTGGCGCGGGGCTGCGACTCCTCGGTGGCTCTGACCACCCACAGGAAGGGCTTTTCGGCGGCGAGGAGGCCGCGCGCGAGCTCCTCCGTCTGGGCGGCGCCGAGGACGCGAAGCTGCCGAAGGAGACGTAGGCCACAGAGCCCGGGGCTTGCTGTCCAGCCACTTGATGCAGGTGTTCTCCGGGTCCAGCAGGTTCGCGCCGTAGGTGAAGCGGTCGGCGGCGCCGGAGTCGGCCGTCGGCAGCGGCACGCACGTGGCTTCCATTGGGTCGCCAGTCCAGCCAAGACCTGGGAACAGGAACAAGTTGTGTCAAGGTAACCATGCCATTTTGTCAACTTCAAAGTGAATTAGTGATGCCAAAGGTACAAGAATACACGATCGAATAGGGACTATTTCGTACTTTCAAAAGATTAGGAAATGTTTTGTAATTGACCCAGACAAAACTAACCTATTTTCATTTTCTTATCACTCAAAGTGATGTCATCAGGTATAACCGTATAATATCGAATAAGAATACTTTTGTATTTTCAAACTATTAAGAAATTGAGAAAAACTAGCGTCGGTGTACCGTTTATGCGGTATACTATTTTTTGCATGATAAAACCTCTGAAACTGCTATGAAACCTCTGAATTCTGTTATAAAACTTAAAACCTGCTCTTAAACACAGTTAAACTCATGCCAGTTAGAATCAATTCCAACGATATAGGGTTGATGAGTAGCGCCTAAGAAATTTTGTAAGTCTTCTAAACAAAGTCATTCATCTGGGCTCTGTTTGGAACACCCAAATTTTACAGTAATTTTGGAGGAAAAGAAACATCCACTCTTGTTGGATGTGAGGTAATTCCGTGAGAATCTTGCGTTCCAAACAGACATCCTCCTCCTATATTGTGAATCTGTTATGCCTCTGAGTACTGGTCCTTTTGTCACCTTTAATCGACATTACTTCACAAAATGTATGTGCGTTAACCATGAGGAGCCATCAGAACGAAATTTAATGCTTGTGGTCGATTGTTTGATCAGAAGTTGTCAATTTCACTCTCCCACCACTAAAGTGAAATCGAGCATCTATTTCTGATCCGATCCAAAGGTCTAAAGAGAGCTAATGTACATCATGCATTGTTTGAATCTCGAGGTAATGCAAAGGATCCTTTTCAATATTACGGCATGTCGATGTGGCATTACCCATGGAGTAAATTAATTTCTTGTGAAGTATAACTGTGAACTCGCATATGTAATACTTCAAAGAAACTCGCATAGGTCTCGCTGCGTATGTTCTAAAATGACATCCATACATGTATACATTGGGTTGACAGGGAAAGTAGATGCAAATTACAGGCAATTCATGAAATTTTAAGTGTTGTAGCCCCTAAGAAATTATTTTTAAAAATTAGCCTCCGTGCTATTTTTTTCAAAAATAGCCCCTACCTGCAATCTGCGTTCCCGTCTTGTTGCAATGCTAATGCGCGTCTGAGGGAAGCGACTAAACTAATGCAACGGCTCCCAGACGCAACACAAATTTTTTAAAAAAATCAAAAATAAATAAATATGTTGTGGTACTTGTACGATATTGATACAATACACGTGATTGTTTTTAATGAATTTTCTATTGCCGCTCCACTGCGATGGTAAATAAAAAATATTGCTCGCAAAAAAAGATATTATTGACGGCTGGCATAATTATTGACGATAATTAGACCCACATAATTATTGATGACAATTGGAGTGCAGAATATGGGTCCTCAAATATATCCGTTATATTACCTTTCATGAATATGGGCCCTCAAATATATTCTCACGGGCCCAATTGTATTATATTTTACCAAAAATATGGATCATTGAAAATATTATTTGTGGTTCAAGTCAATATTTTTTTCAAAATTATTTTGGCCATGAATTGGGCCCCTGAAAAAAATATTTCAGAATTATTTGCAGGCATTGCTAATGTTATTGCTAATATTTGCGTTCATATAGCCCCAAGAAAGTATTTGCAAGCATATAGCCCATGTGCCATATTTGCGGTTTGCGAGGGCCATATTTGCTAAGTAATTGAACACGATATGCATACGCAAAATATGTACGAGCTATATGCGTAAATATTTTCTTGATGGCTATAGCCGCAAATATTAGCAATAACATTAGCAATGCCCGCAAATAATTCTAAAATATTTTTTCACGGGCCCAATTCATAGCCAAAATAATTCTGAAAAAAATAATATCGACCTGAACCACAAATAATATTTTTGCGGGACCTATATTTGCGAGCTCATATTTATGGTAAAAATATAACATAATTAGGCACGTAGAATATATTTGAGGACCCATATTCTGTAGGCCATATTCTGCAGGGGCAGAATATAATATAATATATTTGAGGACCCATATTCCGCGGGCTCAATTACTGTAATAATTATGCGGGTCCAATTATCATTAATAATTCTACGGCCTGTCAATAATATAATTTTTTTTGTGCAATATTTTTTACCGTCGCAATTGGCCATGAAATATTTTTTCAGTGGCAATCCAAAATTCATTAAAAAAATCACTCATGGTACTGTAGTAATGCCGTGCTACAATACCACAACATATTTATTTATTTATCTTTATTTTTGTTTGAATTTTGTGTTGCGTGAGGAGCCATTGCATTAGTTCTGGCTGCTCACTGCATGTGATATTAGCATTCAGACACACGAGGAGCGCGATCATGAGCCCTGAGCTATTTTTTAAAAAATAGCACAAGGGCTAATTTTAAAAAAATAATTTCTTAGAGGGTACGACAGTAAAAATTTGGCAATTCGTAACAACTGTTACTCCACTAAGCCCATCTTTTGGTCTCACAAAAAATTTCAGGCTTTGTAGAACTATTTACGTGGTGTTTGTTGGTGCAAAGGCTCGCTGCACCTGGTCCTAGGCCCAGCTCATATCAGCTTTGAGCCCATCAAAATAACTAAGCCCAGTTTGGAAAAGAATAATTCTTTTAAAAATTAATCTGTTTTGTTTCGTACAAAATTCATATGGAAATTGCTGCGTTTCAAGCAGACTCGTAGACGTGTCCCAAGATGCCGGCCCATTATACTAAGCATGATTGTCAAATCTATACCTTTTATAATGCACCTAAGCAATTTTCTCGTTCTGCCCTAAATAATGCACCTCATTAGAGATGGTCAATGTTTGTACCCAACAAAACATCCCCAAAAACTTGCATTCATCAAAATGAGCGTCTCGAGATCTA